>CM077215.1:2957365-3427365 GCA_039654625.1 Rhinogobio ventralis
AAATGCTGAATGTTTTTTGTGATGGGTAGGTTTATGGTTAGGGGATAGAATATACAGTTTGTACAGTATAAAAATCATTATGTCTATGGAAAGTCCCCATTAAAACATGGAAACTCGATGTGTGTGTGTAAATTATTTAAGATTTTATTATTTCAAGAACATTTAAATATATTAAAATAAAATATATTCAATTTAAATAGACTTAAATATAAATATATTAATTCAAAATATATCTATATTAAAATTTGCCAAATTCTGGTTTCAGCTAAAAAGTGTGCAGAATCCGTCTGGGCCTAGCTATATGTATCTGCTTATGTTAGCATGCTCGAGCAGTGTGAATGCGGACATTTCTGTCCCCTATGGAGTAGAGAGAGCATGCCTCTGTAAGTGTGTGTGTGTTTGTATGCGGCAGGGACTGCAGGGAACTGTGTGGTCAAGCTGCGAGAAAGCTCTCTGCATGCTTATCATCTGTTGCTTATCTCTCTGCATGCTACTGAATGACTCTGACCTACAGGTGAGCCATACAGGCACCTCACGCTGGGCTCATAAATTACAGGGGCCTTGAGAGACTGCTAGAAACAGAGAACGAGGGAGAGGCGGAGGTGTGGAGGAGAGGTGTGAGGGTTAAAGTCTTTGTACCTGCAGCTTCTGGAGCGCTGAGGGGGTGGTCATTTCTCTCCCTTCCGCTGCTGACAGCTAATCAGCATCCGTAAATTAGGATGTATCCTCTCTGCTCCTGCGCGCTTGCTATATTATTATTAGCGAGGAGCGGCGGACAAAAGACAACAACCTCGGCAGTGCCACACAGCACCCTTAGCCCCTGAGCTGCATCCTTGATTTAGGCGAAGGCAATGCTTTTGATTCCTGGAAGCCGTTGCAGATAACAAAGAACCATAAAACACTGTTACGATGCTGCACTGACAGTGTGATTCTGTCACTGCCTCCTACATAATAGAAGCAGAGCAATCTGTATGTTAACTATTTCCTGTCAGAGCCTGCTTGTCCTATACAAAAACTAACAAGATGCAGAGTTAATCGCACCAAGGAAATTACAAAAAAAATGAGAGATTTACTAACACCAACGCAAACCTTCTTTTGGCGTTGAACTACTGTCAGGATTTACTAACGACACGCAGTTTCATTAGCATTTGTAGGAGTTTCTCTTTCAGACGCAAAATTTATGGGAGAAGAGTATTTAAATGGATCATGAACTGGCTTTTTAATTTTTTTATACTGTTGTCTGAGGTCAACTTATGATGTTTGCGTGGTTTTTACCATCAAAAACATCATAATGAATAAGTAATAGGCTATTTTCTACCCTGGTTTTGAGCCTAGCTCCTGGAACGCTCGTTTTTTAATGGGCGTGTCGCATTGAAGACTTGGAAGTAAACACCCCCTGCGTTCTTTAGAGCATTTGCAGTACATTCGCGGCAGATAGACGCAAGTGCCATTATGAGCTGAGGCTTTGGAAACAAAACCAATGGTTCAAAAACAGAAATATACAAGTGAAATGAGCAGCGCTATGCATTTGCCGCCTTCTCCTGTGGCATTGTTACCAAGCAACGGGGTAAACAGCTGCTGCTTTGATGACGCAAACGCACCGCGGTTCGGACCCAAATAATATAATCTGAACACAGTCCAGCGGGAGCAGGCGGAAAGGGGAGAAATCGAATTCGGGTTCGGACCCGGCAATCGAACCAAGTGTGAAACCACCCTTAATCTCATTCTGTCTGCAAATCCAGTCTCTTGTTTACAAAATAATCCGTGTGAAATGAAGAGAACAAACGTGCAATGTCTTACCCATGTGACCTGGAACTTCATTAAAAATAACGTTCAACCGCATTCCTAATATTGGAATCTGAAGGAAGCTTATACAGCGACTGTGTTCTTCCACAACCAGGCTCTGCACAATATTTTGTAATCTTCAACGCCATGTTTATTGCTTGGTAGTTCGATCCGGTTTAGCTCCACGTAGGCCTGTGTTATTTACCTATTACATGGCATGTGCGAATCGGTGGGCGGGGCTTCAGAATTAGGTGTTGGTCTTCTCCTGTTGAGGCGCCGTTTCGCTGCTCTCTGACGTCACAGGGAAGAACATTCACAGATCTCTCGTTTGATGAGCCAGCTGTCAAAAAAAGCTTTTATTTGACTAACAAAGAAGTTTTCAGGGCCGAAATTTACAGGATATTCTTATATTACGTTGACCTTTTATATATCAAAAGCTCAAGGAAAAGTTGATTTCTCAATTCATGACCCCTTTAATTGAGTCATGCAAGGTGATATACTAAGGTTTGTGCTCGTCAATTTACTGAATTAAAATGCCATTTATGTTATTTATGTTATGTTATGTTATGTAAATGGCCTAAAATTAATGTGTGTGACTAGATGAAATAATTGGCTACTTTTTAAGGAATATTGCATAAACTATAACTAAAACAAAAACAGTAAAACATTTGCAACACTGACAATTTATTGTGCCCATTTTCAAAGATGTTTTTACATATATTTTTGCAATACATGGTCATTTTAAATTTACTTTTAAAAGAGAATCCTGTTGTTGTCATGCTGAAAAACCCAATGCTGAAAGTTTAAATTATAGCTGAAATTGCTCATGTAAATGATTGCTTGCTTCTCAATATACACAAAGAACACCCAAGCCTCATCCTCCCATCCTAGAACACCATCTCTTTGTTGTCTCACCATAAAACCGAGTGGGCTCTGTAAAAGGGTTAGTGCAGACAAAACAAGCAAATGCACCCAACAAGTGTGGTCCTCCAGGGGAAAGATAGGCAGATGTTGCAGTTAAGAATCGCCATTAGGCATTCGAGGAGAGCGTGGCTGAATTTACTAAAATTACCTCTTTGTGCTTGCGGTATCTGTGTGTGTGTGTGTGTAGGTTTACTAGGTGTGTGTGTGTGTGTGTATGTATTGTAATCCTGGGGAGTTTGGAAGTCGTAATTACGATGTGATGTGCATTCAGGTGATTTTGATTGGAAAATCGAATGGACATATTGGGCGGTTTTATATTTCTCTTTTCTTTTTACCTCCAGACAAACTCAGGGTGTTTTTTGTGCCATCTATCTATCTATCTATCTATCTATCTATCTATCTATCTATCTATCTATCTATCTATCTGTTGTTCTATCTAGCTATCAGGCTTCCATCCATCCATCTATCCGTCTGTCCATCCATCCATCCATCCATCGTTTGTACTGTCTGTCTTCTAGAAAGACATATATATATAGTATATGTAGTCTATAAAGACCCATTTAGACTTTGTGAGAGAAATTGTAATATTGTGCAAAATGTAATAATTGTCTGTTACCCCCGTTTGAAAGCTTTTGAGCTTGATAATATAGCTGGCAAATCCCTGGCTCTTTTGAGGGTCTAACCCTATGGCAGCTGCAGCAGACAGTGTCTACAGAAAGCACAGTAAGGTGAAGATATTACAGATGTATCTGTAGGGGCACAGGCATGTTGTATTGTTTGTGTGTGTGTGTGTGTGTTTGAGCTGACATGTCGATCTCTCCGGCTATGAAGCCCTTGAGTCTCTCAAACCCTTCCTCAGCAGTGAGACCCCTCTCCTCTCCTCTTTTTCTTTCCTCATCTCATTCTCCTCCCCTTCTATGGGCCAGTCATAGGTGAATCCAGTCAAGTCGAAAGAATGAAAATTCTTTTCCTTGTTGCAGCAAGTAGAGTGTGTGTGTGTGTGTGTGTGTGTGTGTGCACGGATATATACCGCTCACGCTGTGGCCTACCGCCTCAGTCCACTCAGCAAACACAGAGCACTTTTAGACATTACCTTAGTAATGACACACAGGGCATGTTTGTGTGCGTATGTGAGAGCCAACATCTGGAACTCAGCGAGGACATGTAGATGAAATATAACCTGCTGAGTTCTCCGAGTGGAAAGCGCTGTAATGGTGTGTGTCCATTAGCTGCGTGTTATAGCTCTCGGTGCCTGCGGTACCACTCCTGCTGGGCCAGACCCATCGCATTTGGCCCAAAAATTACATTTCAGACTCCATCCATCTGTGTACTTCCTGTCCGTGCTCCTAAACATAAGATGGATGCATTTCCTTTTTATGTGCAGCATTGAAAACCACAAACTTTTGAATCAAACAAACACGTTTGAATGGATAAGTGGATGAGTTAACATTCAGAGATTGCCTGATAACTAACGAGATGCTCGACAGTCGTTCCTTTCATCCTTGTGTCACAGCGGAGTGAATTTAGCTAGATTAGTTTGACGTGAGTGCTGCAATTTGCGAGAAACATGATGTCTATGGATCCTAGGCAGATGAGGCCAATTAACCCGATCTAATCAAATTGTTACATCTTGGTATGGAAATGCAGAATGTTGTTGCTGGGTGGGCTGTCATCCTAAAGGTCGCTTTTGACATAACTGTAGCATGTTTGCAGTGAGCGGGTTTATTGCTCCCTTGGGCGCTTACGATAGTTAATTTCACTCGTGTGAGGTTATAATTTGCCAGTGTGTCAAATGTGACTCAACCAGCAGATACTGAGTTTTATTTAGACACTCAAATTGATATGCAAAAGATAAAGTTAATTAAATTTGGGAGCCAAGTATGACATGACATGATGTGGAAAGATCTTAACATGAATTACTTCAAACTAAGATGCAAATATCAGGCAAGAAGTGATAGTTATATATGGCTGGTGATACACAGAGAATAAATGAGTATGGATTGGGAAGTATATAGTATATATCAGTGGCGAGTGGTGTGTCATGTCAAAAAAGTGCCCGATGCTGATACGTCGGATGGGTTTATTATAAGCGAGATGCTCGCGTTCGCTCTAGAGTGTTTGCTACTCAGTTGCTTACTCTCATGAAACATAGCAACACAGCTAAAACTCTCCTTAAAGTGGTCATGAACTGCATTGTTTTGTTGTATAATGTTTCCTGTGGTGCATTTATAATGTTAGTATGATTTTTACATCAAAAAATTGTCATAATTTATAAATAAAAGGCATTTTTACCCTGATTTTAGCCTCTGATTTGAATGGTTTGAAGGGGCGTGTCTGCTGCGAGACTTCAGTGTAAACGCCCACTGCTGTGATTGGCTGCTGTGAGACTTCAGTGTAAACGCCCACTGCTGTGATTGGCTGCTGCGAGACTTCAGTGTAAACGCCCACTGCTGTGATTGGCTGCTGCGAGACTTCAGTGTAAACGCCCACTGCTGTGATTGGCTGCTGTGAGACTTCAGTGTAAACGCCCACCGCTGTGATTGGCTGCTGTGAGACTTCAGTGTAAACGCCCACTGCTGTGATTGGCTGCTGCGAGACTTCAGTGTAAACGCCCACTGCTGTGATTGGCTGCTGCGAGACTTCAGTGTAAACGCCCACTGCTGTGATTGGCTGCTGTGAGACTTCAGTGTAAACGCCCACTGCTGTGATTGGCTGCTGTGAGACTTCAGTGTAAACGCCCACTGCTGTGACTGGCTGCTGAGAGACTTCAGTGTAAACGCCCACTGCTGTGATTGGCTGCTGTGAGACTTCAGTGTAAACTCCCACTGCTGTGATTGGCTAACATCTTTGCATATGAAATAGCTAGTATTACATGTTTAACTCTCTCAAAAACTTTTAGCACTGGTCACAGATCAGGCATTAGAATGAGCACGGTTACTTACATGTTGTGGCATTACTGTTTCGTAAAAGTCTGTTTGCAAAGCTTGCGCTGAAATTGTGACTGATTTACCAAAGAATTCACAGTGAAATGTAGCAAATACAAATAAATTGTTGAAAAAAAAAAAGCACATTCCCAGCATTAGGATCCTTTGGAAGGTAATGTTATTTTTAGTCCAGTGATCCTGTATCACTCTTCTCTCACTAACATCACCAGTTGGCAGGGCGAAAGTTAGAATGATAAAGTAGGCGTCTTCTGCAGAGGCTCATCCATTTAAATTTATATTAAGCCTTAAAGTTCTGCATAATTAAGGGCGTGGTCACTTGAGTGACAGGTGGATTGCCGCTGCTCTCACAACTAGCCGTTTGTCTGCTGTCTGTTAGCCATCACGTCACCTCAGCTAATTCCAGCTGCTGAACTTGGCATCTCTGCTGTGTTTGTGCTTTTTTCGGGATTATTTCATACAATTATCAAATAATATGTCTTGCTGTGTGGTTAATTGACCTAATAGTCCGTACAGGGCAAAATTTTTCCCGGTGAGTGAAATTCGAATATAATTTAATTTATTAATTTATTTAATTTATATCAAATATCAACCGCCATCCATCCCAACCGCCAATGCCCCAGACTAGCAACCTCTATGCTACCAGTAGTATATATCATTAGCTCCTTGATCACGAGCTAACTTGATCACGTCGAGCAAGGTGGGCATGGTTTCAGCAACCAGGCACCTCAGATCCACCTACGTCCCGCCTCTTTGCCCATTTTCGGTTATCCGGGAGTGACGCGCTGCCAAGATGGCGACGGCCGGCCCCGCCCGCTTTGGGCTTAAAAAATGCTTTTCAGAAACCTACGGGTGACGTCACGGACACCATTGTTTTATACAGTTTGTGAGAAAACCTCTGCATTCCCTCGTTCATGCAACTTTTAAATTAAACTTTTAAACAAGATCTCACAAACTTTGATTGTCCTTCCACAACTGAATGTTTTCATACGAGTTCATTTTCCCTACAATTCAACTCCTACAATTTCAAATAAGTTAGAGGTCTTTCTTCATGCACATTTTGTGCTGGCCGCGCTCTCCAATCTCTTATTCTTCTCTCCCTGGAAATAGATTCTGTCCCGAGGAGCAGCGAGAGGAGGAGACCCATAAAGAATGAAATATTAATTCTCTCTATGCCCATGACCTTGTGCGGTCGCCAGCGCCACATTTTATTGTGGGAAATGGGGAGATAGTGAAAGCAATAGATGTTGAAGAGTTTTCCCCTTGTCCTGCGATAAATGAAATGTGTGACTCTTTGACACCTCAGTTCTGAGGCTTCGAGATGCAATATTGAAGAAAGAGAAGACTGCGGGTATTTTGGAAGAAATCAACATGAAGGCACTTCCTCCTCTTATTTAACTCGATGGCTTTGGATGGAGTCCCATGTGGCGCATCTGTAAGTGTTTGTGTATGCGAGAGCATGTGTGTCACATTCACCCTGTGAAGGACAGATGTGATCAATAGAGATTATTAATGTTTCATGAGTGTTGCCACATTGTATGCGTGCTTGTGTAGTGCTTGGGTTCTCGGGGCGCTGCGGAGCCACAGGTTCACGGAGTCATTGCCATTTGTTGAACCCTTCGTCCATCATTCCTCTCATTGTCTTTCTCTCTCCCTTCCCCCTTGATCTCCCGCTCTCATATTCCCCTGTCAGAATTGCATCTCCTCCTCCTCCTCCCTTTCTCCTCTATTTTACCTCCAGTTGTGTACTGAAAGATGAACTCCAGCCGTTCGGAGACATCATAAGGTCACCCGCAATTTAAGACACAAAATCCATACGAGCAAGTGATGTAAGCCGCGAGCCCCTCTAACTCTCTAAAGTACATCAGCTGTTTGTTCTCATTCTGTTTACACAAAGCTGCTACAAGGTAAACATTTGACTGCAATACACTGTCCATCTGCAGCGCTGTGCAAAACTGCATTCAATTATAGTTGGAGTTGTGTTTTTCTAGTTATATAGAGTTCTTTTGTGGATTTCAGTCTATGTACACTATCCGTGTAACACTATACGTAACACTTTTTTACTCTAAGTAAAAGATTTCAGTATTTTATTGTATATAAGTATAGTATTGGCTACTAAATGCACTTAATTTCACACACACTGACATTTTGCTGATGTTTTTACACTATATGGGGCAAGTTATCACAAACAAAACATGAAAAAAAGAGTGTTATAGGCTTTTCAGTTAAAATTAAATGTTAAAATAATTAAGACATGCAAAACTATTAATGAAACAGCAAAATATAATAAATATAGAATATCAGAACTTTTTTGGACAACAAATATTGTATTAAATAATAATTTTTTTTTTTTTAACATGTTACACAGTTCAACTTTTCAGTTAAAATCGACCTTAATTATAGAGTGACTCTAGCCAGATTGTGTGTTTTTCATTTTGTTTGCCCAACAGCTATTACAAAAAATATTATATTGTATTTTTTGAGGACTGAATTTACAAAACATAATCTAGTTTATTTAATTTAATTTAGTTTAAAATGGTCTTTAAATATTTTTTTTTTCTAAATTCTTGACCTTATAGCCCTTACGATGACTTCCTTGTGTGACAACCAGTGTTATGTTAGTTTTATTTATATACTATAATAGTATTTATCCATAATTAAAATTAGCTTTAATTTTTTGTTTTTAAAAAAAATATTTTTCATATATTTTTTATATATTTTTTCATATATTTTTATTATGTGTGTTTACATTTTTATGTTTTTTTGGTTTAATTTATTTTAGTTTTTAGTAATTTTAGTACTTCAGCTTAAACTTATTTCAGTTTTGAATTAGCTTTCATTTTTTCAGTTTTCATTTTAATATTTATATATATTTTTCATATATTTTTTAGTATATATATACACTCACCTAAAGGATTATTAGGAACACCTGTTCAATTTCTCATTAAGGCAATTATCTAATCAACCAATCACATGGCAGTTGCTTCAATGCATTTAGGGGTGTGGTCCTGGTCAAGACAATCTCCTGAACTCCAAACTGAATGTCAGAATGGGAAAGAAAGGTGATTTAAGCAATTTTGAGCGTGGCATGGTTGTTGGTGCCAGATGGGCCGGTCTGAGTATTTCACAATCTGCTCAGTTACTGGGATTTTCACGCACAACCATTTCTAGAGTTTACAAAGAATGGTGTGAAAAGGGAAAAACATCCAGTATGCGGCAGTCCTGTGGGCGAAAATGCCTTGTTGATGCTAGAGGTCAGAGGAGAATGGGCCGACTGATTCAAGCTGATAGAAGAGCAACTTTGACTGAAATAACCACTCGTTACAACCGAGGTATGCAGCAAAGCATTTGTGAAGCCACAACACGCACAACCTTGAGGCGGATGGGCTACAACAGCAGAAGACCCCACCGGGTACCACTCATCTCCACTACAAATAGGAAAAAGAGGCTACAATTTGCACGAGCTCACCAAAATTGGACAGTTGAAGACTGGAAAAATGTTTAAGGTCTGATGAGTCTCGATTTCTGTTGAGACATTCAGATGGTAGAGTCAGAATTTGGCGTAAACAGAATGAGAACATGGATCCATCATGCCTTGTTACCACTGTGCAGGCTGGTGGTGGTGGTGTAATGGTGTGGGGGATGTTTTCTTGGCACACTTTAGGCCCCTTAGTGCCAATTGGGCATCGTTTAAATGCCACGGCCTACCTGAGCATTGTTTCTGACCATGTCCATCCCTTTATGACCACCATGTACCCATCCTCTGATGGCTACTTCCAGCAGGATAATGCACCATGTCACAAAGCTTGAATCATTTTAAATTGGTTTCTTGAACATGACAATGAGTTCACAGTACTAAAATGGCCCCCACAGTCACCAGATCTCAACCCAATAGAGCATCTTTGGGATGTGGTGGAACGGGAGCTTCGTGCCCTGGATGTGCATCCCACAAATCTCCATCAACTGCAAGATGCTATCCTATCAATATGGGCCAACATTTCTAAAGAATGCTTTCAGCACCTTGTTGAATCAATGCCACGTAGAATTAAGGCAGTTCTGAAGGCGGAAGGGGGTCAAACACAGTATTAGTATGGTGTTCCTAATAATCCTTTAGGTGAGTGTATATATATGGCAATATACCTGAAGAAGCCATTTCTGCAGCGATTCCAGACAATAGTAAACAAAGTTCCTCTACTTGTTGCACTTGGTAAAGGATGCTGATAGCCAGGCTCTCATTGGCTAGCTGTTAGCCAATCAGAGTCAAGCAGATTAGCTTGTTGAATATTAATTAGAACTGGCGCAAATCGAGCCGAGTGTTCCTGCAGGCGTTCGGGTTTTCAAACTGGGGTCCGGGGACCCCCAGGGGTCCTCTAGAAAGTTCTAAGGGGGCCCCAGAACATTTCTGAGAATAAAAAGACAAAGCAAAAATGGATAAAGTCTACCGAACATTCTAAATGTTTCTCTCCTTTCTTGCCGTATACATACTTTCCAGAATTGTATACCTGTATGTTTGCTTTGTATCTTTCTAGTGAGTTTTTCTCACTAGAGTCCCCTTTATCTCGCTCACTGGGGCTGTAAGGGAGTATTCTTAATGCAGTACGTAAGCTGCTTACATACATTTATTGTGAAAGTTGCTTATACAAATAATTTTTAATTGAAAACATTCTTCTTCAGGTTTATACATCCAGCATTAAGTATAGCCAATTTAAGTTTGGAAACAATATGTTGTATTTATAATGTCACACTTACTATTTATCTAACAGTTTAAATGTTTTTTTCATACATACAAATATACAGTTGGATTTTAGGAAGGGGGTCCCTCATAAAAGGTTCATCATATTTGGGGGTCCTTGGCATCATAAAGTTTGAAAACCCCTGTTCTATACCACGCTAGAATGGCTTAAAACAAGGTAACCAAGGCATTTTTTCCAGAGTCCATGGTAAAACTTCAGACATTACCACAAAAGTAATCGAATACATGTGGCAGGGCACCTTTAAACTTATTAAACTTACTTACTTACAGAACTAATTTAAATTAAGTTTTTTAAGGTTAAAGTTTTTTATCTAATAATAAGTCATAAGTCAATAAGTCATCTATATTAGAATATTAGTTTTCATCAAAATTTATTTAATTCATTTCAACCTTATTTAAATTACCAATAGTTTTAATTTTAGTTTTAGTTAACAATAACAGCGCTAATGACAGCTAGCCTCGTCTCTATGCATTTGAAGTCTTTATCTAGTGGGACACAGATGAAAGTATTAATAATTCATCTTACAATAACTAACTATAGCAAGTAGCTAATAATGCTCCCCAATAGAAACTTATGCTGTCTTCACGTGCTGTCGGAATGATCCTAAATACTAGTTTCCTAGGTAAAAAATTGGACATGAACGTGCTCTCAAGTCAAAATTTGCGATGAGCTCGTAATCACGACTTCAGAAGTGGGAAATTGGAAATTTCCGATAGCACGTGAAGGCAGCATTAAAGCCTATTTGCTATTAAAAAGGGGGACCATCCCTTCAATATGTACAGTTTCAGTAGGAAATGTATCGAAAACACTTTGTCAAGCCATTTCATATGGTAAAAGCCTTGCTTGCTAAACAGCTTAGCAGCTTCATGTTGACAGAACTGAAAAAATCCATTTCATTCCACACAGCCTTTTCTTTGTTTACTTCTAGCTGTTAGTAACACTTCTCTCGTTAGCGTAGCAGCTAGCCTAACTGTCTGTTGCATTTTAATCTTTTGTTTACAAGACAGTGTTTTTCAAATATTCTGTCTGTTGCAAGTGACTGCTAACTTTAGTCTTCGGCTTTTCGTTCCAATCTCAGCAGTAATTAGCAGGTTTCAGGCCGGTTTCAGACGGGTAGCTGTGATGGCAGGCGGTATGCCCGCGCGGGGTGGCAGTGTGCCTGGAGAGGGCTGCTCGGGGGAGGAAGTCGCTCTCTGATGTTTACTTTTGCTTTTTGCCGCTTGCATTAGGTTTGTTTAGCATTGCAGGATGGTTGAAAGTGGGGCAGCGTGGTTTGATGAGCCGCGGCACATCAAATTAGCATCAGGAGCAATCAGCGATCAGGAGAGACAGTGTCTCGGGGTGAAACACAAACACACACACACATAGATACTCGCGCTTACATTAATGTGTTGGACAGGTCTTATCCCACACACTCCAGACTTTCACACTGTACATAACCCAATCTGATGTTTTGAAACCATTGTGACGGTCAGAATATCATGGGCAGTTCTCATAGTAATACTTTTGCAATAATTTCTGTATTATTTGATATACTTTCATATATTTAATGTGTTATGACATCTAGAGCCAGACGTTTTTCATAGTAGATGCCATATTTAATTTGATGTGAATGAAAAGACTTACAGTCTCAAGGTCTATGGTCACATTTAATATTCACAACTTGGTGTTTCTTCAGGCACTTTTTATGCCACATTATTATTATTATTTAATTAAAACTATTTTCTTTTAGTTATAGAAAGGCTAAAACTTTATTGGAATTTTTTATTATGTTATTCATTATTTTATTTTTTTTAATTAATTTTTATTTATTATTTCAAATGACACTTTTGTATACATTTGTATTGTTTCTCTTGTCCCAGAGCCAGACTTTCAGTCATAAATTATAAGAATCTGTCATAAAAATTATCGTTATTTTTACATTATGAATCATTATTTGATTATTACATTTTGACTATATTGATAAAAAAACAAAAAAACAAGAAATAATCATAAAGCTCAATGTTATCATTTAGTTATTTATTCAAAAATTAAGATTGTCCCATCATTTCCACCACACTGAACAATTGTGTCCCTTATGTTTTATTCATTTTTATTTCTAAAATGAGTGTACTTGTTTACTAAGGAGATAATGTTGGAGCTTGAGATGAAATCAAGGTAAATATCAATTGTGAGAAAAATATGAGTGATTCTATAATTGGAGATACATTCTGCATTTCAAAAAGCATACAAAAAAAACATATTCAATTTGAATAATTTGCACAGGTTACTTCCTTTTTTTACTTTTAACGGGGAAAAAAACTAATTTCTTTATAGTATTGTTTTTGTCAACTCACATACTTGCCACATACTTGCAACATTGTTACTCTACCTTGGTAACAGAGTTTGACGGTAACAGAATTGACCATTTTAAACTTTTTAGCCAAAAGCTCCACTTGCTAGCATAAATGCTAAGCGCACATGGCACTAATGAAATAATGATTAAAAGACTTTTAAACCACCCACTGTGTGATCAGTGATAAATTCTGTTTTCCTTTTGATATTGTGGTAACAATTTTGACGTTTTACAAAATAACTCCTTTTAGATTGAAATATTTTCTCAGAGAGAGCACACACACACCTTTCAGTGCTTCAGATCTTATCAGAGAGGCAAAGTGACATCATTTCCTGTATCTTATGTATTTGTGGGGGATAATTCCACCAATTTAAAGGCAAAATATGGTATTATAACAGAATTGACGCAATATTTATGGATACATTTTTATAAGATAAAAGTTATTTTTAAACTATTTAATGTTGTAGAATTAGGAAATTTACTATTTAGGGCTGTTATAAATAAAATAAATGAAATATTACCAAAAGAAAAGTAAAATAAAATATTTTGATTACGCAATGATGCATGATGGAGAAAATACACTAACTCGGACAAGAAGAAATCATGATTTTCAGCTATATAAGACACTTTTTACAGAAAATATGATATTGTTATGGCCTTTAACATCTTGTGATCCATGAAAACAATGAGTAACAAGTTATTAAAATAATTAAAAAAATATACCATTTGGAAAAAAGCAGGAAAAAAATTACTTTGGACACGCAGGGCCCTATCCTACTCCGGTGCAATGTGGCGCCAGGCACAACGCAAGTGTTTTTTGCTAGTTTCAGCCCGACGCGGTTTCATTTTCACGTCCAGCGCCACGTTGTTTAAATAGCAAATGCACTCGTGCCCATCTGTTCACCCATGTTCGCCCACACACCAGGTGTGTTCAGGCGCAATGTTGGCGCGTTGCTATTTTGAGGAACTGAAAACAACTGCGCCATTGACCAACACAAACCTGCTCTAAAGTCAATAGTGCAGTATTTTTTGTGTTATTTAAAGGGAGCATTAGTAATATGTGCCTATAGGCGGGAGCACAACACGCGTACACTGAACATTTTAAATGCGCAGAAGCACACACACATTTTAAAATATTACAAATAAAAGGATTCCTCTCTGGATAAGCGTTCAGTCTTTCTGTTCACAAATTCCACCATGTAAATAGTGAATCCGCCATGGTGCGAGCGCGACTGGCTTTTAAAGGGAATGGGAGACGAGACTTTATCTCATGTTACACCCAAAACACACCCATTACTCATTAAGAGACTAGGTACAACCCTTTTGGACCATGTGCCTGGCGTGCCAACCATTTTTTCTGTCGTTAAACTAGCACAAGTGGATTCTGACACGCCCTGAGTGCACCTGCGCCGTGCGCTTCAGACCATGTGCTCTGATCGGTAAAAAAGGGCCCTATATGGACCTGCAATTATAGAATCACCAATATGTGCATAATTTCCAATCAAGCTGTAATATTGTGAAATTATGCAGATACTGTGAAGATATTATTTAATTGTGTGAATGTGTATTTAAGATACATTAAATGTTAGTTATGAGAAGTTGGTAATTAGAAGTTGGTCATTTTATTCCAAAAAATGTCAAATGTTATTAAACTCAATGCGGAATGTGAAATTAGGTGAAAATGGTTCAGTTATTTCAGGGTGTTGGTTGTTAGGGTGTTGTTAAGGACCTATTTGATGTTCAGTTTGGAGCTTTGTAAAGTAAAAAAGTACTGTTTACCACATTATTAGCTTTAAATTAGCATTAAATGGGGTTCTACCTCTAACAGACTTTTTTATTACTAAAACTCATTATTGTGTGTTATTTTGGTGCTGGAGGAATTATATTTCCTTGTTTTTCTTACTTGTTACTAGTCTGATATAAGAAGGATTGACTCTACCTGACTTTGATATAGTGGTGTAACTAAGCACAGTTCGATTGTCTCTCCAGCACAGTTGCTTTTGCATTATAAACTGTCATTTGGGAGGCATTGTAGCGACTCCTTTCCCTTTGGGTGAGAGCGAGAGCAGTTTATCTAAGAAGCAAGAAGATTATGCAGAGGAAAATCTTTTTTTCTCTCTCTCTGTCTTTTCCTGAATCACCACATTCTGTGCCTGGAGGGGGGCAGAGGAGCTGAGAAACAGTGAATGAGATAATTGTCCCTCTTAATTGAATCCCAGGAGCATTTAAAACCCAGAAGACAATCGGGATCAAATAGTAAAGTTTCCAGTAGGTTTTGTCGACGCTCCCTCGATGTTGCGTGTCGTGTTTTTGCTGAGCTGCTGCTTCGCTCTCGCTTCTTTCTGTCAGAATGATTCTCTCTTCTCTCCACCTCCATTCATCTCTGAACAACAAGTGTGCCTGGTCTCAGCGCATACAGCTTTTTTCTTCCTCCACTCTTTTCCCTCACACTCTTTGTCTCCCTTCCCCCTTGTCCTCTGGTCTCAGGCTTAATTAGGGAGATGCCTGCCTGATCAATAGGACTCCCTCTCGGGAGAATGAGCAGCTACGGCCGTGGTGTGTGTAAGGGGGATGAAAATTGGAAAGAGGGAAGGGACAATGCACCATAGGGACAGACAACAAGCTAGTGTGCACCGGTCTTCTCTTTGTAATCTGCCCACTCAGAAGCAACACACACATGCACAAACACACTCGCTGTGCTATTTTCTCCGAGCATCCCGCCTGCAAATGATCCCCTTAATCGGGAGCTCTCCGCTGAGGCCAGGTGTGGAATGCAAAGCAAACGGGAGATGCTTCTTATGACAGTGCCAAGCAATTCACCGGGATCCTTTTACAGAACTCTGCAGGTATCTCACACTACAGCTGCTTCAACAAAGACCTGCTGGACATGAGCTACAGAGTGTGTGTATGAGAGAAAATGCATGCACATACACTTTCACTGAAGCCTTACAGATGCTTTGATCACAACCAGGGACGGCGTTTACGTATGGCAGTTGCCATACCCTGGCGTTCAGACAAGCACGGGAAATAAACCGTTCATGATGCTGCTCTTTAGTTCTGTTGCAGCTTTGAAAAGCAAATTTAAACAGTCTACCGTCGTGTGCTAACCAGACGCGATGCGACAAGATTTTCAGCTGCAAACCAGACTTGACATCATGTCCCGAGATCAATCAATCAAAAATCACAGCCAATCAGAAGAGTGTGTGGGCGGGCTCTCTGCAAGCGCACTGACTGCATTCGCAACGAAATTGATAAGTAGCCTACAATATCGAATTCCTAAATAGTACACAATTTTAGCATGATTAAAAATACTGAACCATTTTTTAAGTCACAGAATACACTCGTTTGTTCACCTTGACAGTTTGAACATAGTTGTTACCTTTAATTTATTTTCAAGATCTGATGTGAATTATCCATTGTTGGTTTCAGTAAGGATGTCTATAAAGGTCACGAAAAATTATATTCAAACTCACTTTAAATTCTTTTTATATTAAATAAAGCATGTAATCTGCACTTGTTATACTTTGTATGTTGTTCCAGCCACAACACCGCATAAATAAAAACAGATAAATATATTTTATTCTCACGTGTCGCGTTTGGTTAGGACACAGTGAAGGCTTATAGGACTGTTGTAGTTTAGTTGAGTATTTTCAGTATTTGCATTGATTTTGTATTGTTGTTAAATCTGTTGTTAAGTTCTTTTAGTGGATTTTTGTCCACATTTTGTTTAGATATAATTATTTGGGAATGTCGTTGTTGTATGGCCAGAAGGACTTATGCCATACCCTAGGTTTTTGTGAAACGCCGCCACTGATCACAACCATTGAGAAAATGACTGTGCTGCAAAAAAAACAATATCTTTTTTTTTTGCCTTTGACAATAAGAATATCTGAACACCCTGAGAATACACAGCTGTCAACATCAGGACCTGGGCTTGGCGATTTTCACCTGACAGAAGGTGAAATAGGTGAAAAATATCCATTGATTTATATTGAAGATGGAACCTGAGGCATACTGGGACCAGAATATCAGAGTAGTGATGCTTTGTTTTTTCACGCAACTACAAAAATGTTGAAGTCCAACCGCAAACTCACCTCCCTTTTTTCATTAGATTAGATGTTTTGTCCAAAGCAACTTCAAAATGAGGAATTTAACAAAGCATTTTTATCCTTTGTGATTGTGTAATGTCAATTTTCTGTTGATTAATAAAACATTTTTAAAAGGGAAACCACTACTGTTCAAAAGTTTGTGGTCAGTAAGATTTTTTTTAGTAATTAATACTTTTATTGAGCAAGGGCACATTAAAAAAGTGACAGTAAAAGACATCTATGTTACAAAAAAATATATTTAAAGGGGTCGTGAACTGCATTGTTTTATGTTTCCTGTGGTGCACTTATAATGTTAGTATGATTTTTACGTCAAAAATTTTCATAATTTTGAAATAAAAGGTATTTTTGAACGCTGTTTGAAGGGGCGTGTCTGCTGTGAGACTTCGGTGTAAACGCCCACTGCTGTGATTGGCTGCTGTGGTACTTCAGTGTAAACGCCCACTGCTGTGATTAGCTGCTGTGAGACTTCGGTGTAAACGCCCACTGCTGTGATTGGCTGCTGTGGTACTTCAGTGTAAACACCCACTGCTGTGATTAGCTGCTGCGGGACTTCAGGGTAAATGCCCACTGCTGTGATTAGCTGCTGCGGGACTTCAGGGTAAACGCCCACTGCTGTGATTGGCTGCTATGAGACTTAAGTGTAAACGCCCACTGCTGTGATTGGCTGCTGTGAGACTTCAGTGTAAACGCCCACTGCTATGATTGGCTGCTGTGAGACTTAAGTGTAAACGCCCACTGCTGTGATTGGCTGCTGTGAGACTTCAGTGTAAACGCCCACTGCTGTGATTGGCTGCTGTGAGACTTCAGTGTAAACGCCCACTGCTGTGAGACTTCAGTGTGAACGCTCACTGCTGTGATTGGCAGCTGCGAGACTTCAGTGTAAACGCCCACTGCTGTGATTGGCTGCTGTGAGACTTCAGTGTAAACGCCCACTGCTGTGATTGGCTGCTGTGAGACTTCAGTGTAAACGCCCACTGCTGTGATTGGCTGCTGTGCGACTTCAGTGTAAACTCCCACTACTGTGATTGGCTGCTGCGAGACTTCAGTGTAAACGCCCACTGCTGTGATTGGCTGCTGCGAGACTTCAGTGTAAACTCCCACTACTGTGATTGGCTAACATCTTTGAATATGAAATAGCTAGTATTACATGTTTAACTCTCTCAAAAACTTTTTAGCATGTTTTTATTATTACAGCTCTCAAGGTTAACTAATCATGAAAAGTGTTGATTATAGCATTATATTTAGATCTACGGCATTATATTTAGATCTATGGCATTATATTCAGATCTATGGCATTATATTTAGATGGTCATGAAAGGTTGCAGTGATGAGCATTGTAGGCGATCACAGGCATGTTGAGCTCATGAATGCAGTGATCTCATCATTGCAACTCGATTAAGTGAAGTTGAGCGTTTAGTCTCTGGTTTGATTTACTGACACATAGACAAAGAACATCTGACTGTACATGAATCATATCAGAAATCACTGGTCACAGATCAGGCATTAGAATGAACATGGTTACGTACATGTTGTGGCATTACTGTCGAGTCCATATTGTAAAAGTCTATTTGCAAAGCCTGCGCCAAAATCGTTACTGATTGACCAAAGAATCCACAGTGAAATGTAGCGAATACAAATAAATAATGCTCAACTGAGACATTCACATTGTTGAAAATAAATAAGCACATTCCTAGCATTAGGATCCTTTGGAAGGTAATGTTATTTTTAGTCCAGTGATCCTCTTCTCTCCTCTTGCACTGATGAAGTGTGCGTTGATCTTCTGCAGAGGCGGTCTTTCACCATCTATTATAGGCTCATTCCACAATGAGTCATTTTGGACTAGCAAGGAAGTTTTCAGTTCTGAAACTTACAGGATATTCTTATAGTACCTCTTATATGTCAAAATCTCAAGGAAAATTTGATTTCTCAGTTCTTTTGAACTTTCTATTTATCAAAGAATTACATTTTCCACAAAAATCTTCAGCAACACCTGTTTACAACATCAATAATAAAATGTTTCTTGAGCAGCAAATCCTCATATTAGAATGATTTCTGGAGGATCATGTGACACTGAAGACTGGAGTAATGATGCAGAAAATTCAGCTTTGATCACAGGAACAAATTATATTTTAAAATAAATAGAAACTCTTTGAATCTGTAATAATATTTCACAATATTACTATTTTGCTGTTTTCATCAAATAAATGCAATGTTGTCTCTTCTTTAAAGGGTTATTTCACCCAAAAATGAACATTCTGTCATTAATTCCTCTCCCTCATGTCGTTCCATCCAAACCTGTAAGACTTTCGTTCATCTTCGAAACACAAATGAAGATATTTTGTATGAAATCTGAGAGCTTTCTGTCCCTCCATTGACAGCTACGCAACTGACACTATAATGCTTCAAAAAGTTCATAAAGAGATCGTAAAATGAATCCGTATGAATTGAACGGTTTAGTCTAAATTTTCTGAAGAGACTTGATCGCTTTATATGATGAACAGATTGAATTTAGTTTGGACTGTAGTGTATATGTCAAGTCTTCTGGAGTCATGATTTTTTTCAATAGTCATATGATTTTTAACATGTCAGGATTGAAATTTAAGTTGTTGTTTGAGATTTTACAAGTAGGGAAGCCTCTCGTGCCCCTCTTACTCTTTTAGTGAGCACTTTTTACTTGGGCCATTGAGTAACACCTATAGCAACCGCATAGCAACACCTTGCCAACAATCCATAGTTTTCACAGGCACACATGCATTAAAATGTCTTTAAGAAGATCTAGTTTACCTTGAATAGGCCTCAGTACAAGTCCAGCTTTCCTTCATATTCTTCACTTTAATGCTCACAGGTACAGAAAAACAGCTTGTAAATTAAAATCACATGGAGAGACAAAAGGCCATAGAGGAGAAGTGAACAAATTAAGCTAATTTGTTCCATAGGCAAGAGAGTCAAATCTGTTTGCTAACAATGCAGGGGTCTGCAGTCCGATCTGGCAGGAGCGCAAAGCTCGTTTTGGACCGGCGCTGTTTCCCACAGCAACACTCGTTTCCCTGGACTCCTCTCCATCCCCTAAAATCTGGCTTTGACAACACACCCACACACACAAGATCTGCTGTTTGCACTGGACTTTAATGAAAAACAATGGAGGCTGATGCGAGAGTGTGCCACAATTAGCGAGAGAGGCATACTTTATCATTCACAGCCTGTCCGATTAGTGCCAAGTATGCTAATAAATATTAACTGGGCATTTTAAGACTGTTTGCTGGAAGCCCAACGGACATGAGCTTCTGCTCTCCTCAAAGGCTCCAGAGATCCAATCAGTCCCATCTGTCTTGTTAAGCTCCTAAATATAACTGCAGCAGCTCAGTTTGTTAGGTGTGCTGCACCAAAGGAAGGAGGGTATTTTTGCTGTTATCTCTCTCTCTCTCCACCTCCCTTTTCTCTGGCTGATAATTAAGACTCAAAACAGGTTTTACTGGGTTATGGATTGACTCAGGTGTTTTTTTTTTATTTTTAACACTCGTCTCCTACGCGTGTCTCTCTGTGTATGTTTGACGCTGATATCTCTGTGTACGTGTGTGTGCATAGCGAGTTCCTTTGTCTCCGTGCACGGTAAACCCTCTGAGGACTGATTACTAAATTGCCCCGCAGCAGTACGACAGGAGGTTGTGTGTGCGTGTTTGTGTGGTGGGATATTGTTTGCGGTATTAATGAGTTACGTATAACGGTGCCAGGAGTATTGGGCATTGCCAGAATTCCTCGCTCTTAGCGACTGTTGCTGTAAACCTCTGGGGTTCGGAGGGGAAACGAGAATAACACATTAATTAAAGTGCTTTATCTTAATTTGTTTCTTAACCTTTTCATTTAAATGCAGCCGGAATAATTCCAACTGCCCCTTACGAGTCTTTTTGTTAGCGAAATCTGTATTCACCCCTCAAAGCGTCTGTTAGATAGATTAGATCTCGGCTAGCATGATTATATTTGTTGATTTTTGAGTAAAGTCTTCTGGGAAGCAGACATGCTTTCCAATAACTGCTACCTTGCAGCGCTGTGAGAACCATTAGCATTTGTCGCTGTGTTGAAATGTGTGAAAAGTAGCCGTCTGAAATCGGTTTTCGGGTGACCGGGCCTGTCAAATGAAATGTGCCCTTGTTTTATGAGTGACATTGAGAAATTAAGGTAATGTCAGCTTTAATCCGCTCTTCAATATTTAACTTTGAAGATGATTACGCTTGCAGCACTGTTATAATATTTCAATTTCCCATCTGTATTCACGTTTTGTAGCAGTGCGGTAATCGCAAAGCAACAGTTAGCACGCCTATGTCCTTTGAGTCCTGCTTGTCCTGATGTGTATGCATGTGTAAGTAGACTGGTGAGTGTGTTTATCTCTTGTGTCTAATACAAAAAACATCCCTCTCTTATTGGCAGTTGCATTTGAATCTGATTTGACTAATGTTGCTTACAGCTAAGCTAACCCAGAGGAACACCGCTGTGCATACTAACTCTGTGAACACTGAAAATCGCACTAAACACATCTGTTTCTATAATAAACTAAAACACCAGCTCAGCTCAAGGACTGTGAGATGTTTTCTCAGTTCTTAAAGCCAGCATGCAATAAAACTGACTTATTGCTTTTTTTCACATTCATGGTCACACTAAGAACGATAACCAAATTCCACCAAATCAGCTTATCTTTGTAATATGGCACAACTTTTTAAATATCTGAACGTACACTCTTAACATCAGTCATTCAAGCATTATATTATGATAATCAAGCACTATTTAATTATATAACTTTAGTAATTAGGACTAAAACTTGGTAACCATGAATGCCTATTTGTCATTTTAACTGAACTTAGGACTGGTAGTGGTGCTTAAGATATTGTTGGTCATTCAGTGTTTCTTTAAAAAAAAGAAAAAGAAAAAGATAATAGTAATTATTATTAAAACATAATAATACTACTACTGTATACACAGATCAGGCATAACATTATGACCTAATGTCCTAATATTGAAACAGCCCTGACCCGTCAAGGCATGGACTCCACTAGACCCTTGAAGGTTTGCTGTGGTATCTGGCACCAAGATGTTAGCAGCAGATTCTTTAAGTCCTGTAAATTGCTAGGTGGGGCCTCCATGGATGGGACTTTGTTCAGCACATCCCAGAGATGCTTGATTGGATTGAGATCCGGGGAATTTCGAGGCCAAGTCAACACCTCAAACTCGTTGTTGTGCTCCTCAAACCATTTTTGCTTTGTGGCAGGACGCATTATCCTGCTGAAAGAGCCACAGCCACCAGGGAATACCGTTTCCATGAAAGGGTGTACATGGTCTGCAACAATGCTTAGGTAGGTGGTGCATGTCAAAGTAACATCCACATGGATGACAGGACCCAAGGTTTCCCAGCAGAACATTGCCCAAAGCATCACACTGCCTCCCCCGGCTTGTCTTCTTCCCATAGTGCATCCTGGTGCCATGAGGTAAGCCACGCACACGCACCCGGCCATCCACGTGATGTAAAAGAAAACGTGATTAAATAAACCAGGCCGCCTTCTTCCATTGCTCCGTGGTCCAGTTCTGATGCTCACGTGCCACTGTTGGTGCTTTCGGCGGTGGACAGGGGTCAGCATGGGCACCCTGACTGGTCTGTGGCTATGAAGCCCCATACACAACAAACTGAGATGCACTGTGTATTCTGACACCTTTCTATCAGAACCAGCATTAACTTCTGGAGCAATTTGAGCTACAGTGGCTCGTCTATTTGAACGGACACAATTTTGCACAAAACTGTATTTTTTTTTGCAAGCTTTTTTCAAAATAAATGTAGATGTCTTTCCAAAAGTGTCCACTTGAAGTGTTCATAAAATGTATGCACACCAAACCACACATGAAAAAAACTAAACAATACAGAACAACATTTTTCCGAATTCAGTGTGCAGTGCAACAGCAAAGAGCTTGATTAGAGCGTGTTTACATTTTAGACATGTCAAAATCATGTTGTGCAACTCTTACTATTAACTCTTAGTAATAGTCAAATGTTTCTACCACAGTAAATGCCATGGTTAAATGTGGTACAAGATACTGGCTATTTTTGGGGGGTTTTAGCTATTTTTTGCTGTAAAAAAACGCCACTCTTGCTCAACAGTTGACAGTTATTGCCCCAATTGCACAGTTTAATATGCTCTAATGTAGAAGTATTTCTCTTTATGCCCGTGTATGGTATTCAAACACAATAACAGCCGAAGCGTTACATACTGACATGACTTATTACTCAAAGAGAAGTGGCTCTAGAACATTTGGAGCAGTAAAGGCAAACCATAGCTGCATTATTTAAATGACTGTATATAGGGAATAACATTTATTCAGAATGGTGTTGCGGATTGATCTCAAAATTGAATTGCCAACATAAAAGAAAGAAACTGCATGAGGACATTGATTCAATCAAGAAAATCCATTTAAGTTCCCAACATCTTTACCTTTGAGAAATCGAGTGTATGAAAGCAATCAAAGCAAAGCTTTTTATTCTCAGAATACCCTTTCATTCTGGGTTTTGCTGTTCAAAAAGTAGAAGAAGTTTTTATTTATGGTTTTACGAGACAATTCGGTTCACCTTTTTTGATGATTGCTGAATAAAGAGGTGTCTGCTGTTCACAGAGCAGGGGTCAAAGGTCAGAACCGGATAGCTGAGCAAAAGTAGGGGGTTAAACCGAGACAGCTGCCGGTCTGATATCCGTGTTTTAAGCGGAAGCTCGAGTGATTGACAGGAGCAGGGACAAAAGCAGTCTGTGTGAGGCACGTGTCATGTGACAGAAGGTGTCTGTGTGTGTGTGTGTGTGTGCGTTCTGGGTCCAAACTCGACTCTGTAGCGCATAAGGATTCATGAGGATTCAGCAGCCATGGGAAAAATAATATGCAGTCTGCTCAATTTGGCTGGGATTTAGGGAACATGCAAATGAGCTTGTTAGGCGAAGGCTTTGTTTGTTGTTTATTCATGTGGGTGGGACGGACACTTGTAATGTGTAACCTGCCATCACTAGCTACCCAGCTGGACTAATAGGTTTAGTGACCGTTACACAGCAGAAGAGCATGTTAGTGTTTGTGTGTGTGTGTTTGAATACGTGCGTGTTGATATGAGAGACAGTGACGGGCAGTGTACAGCTGGCCTCGGGCCTTTATCTAAGAAGAAGTCACAAGGGTGAAGCGATGGACAGACAGCTGGGCATCTCAGCTATCCTGTAACGGTGCAAACATGGCACTTCCCATGTGTGGATAGGTCAGTCTAAATGCTGATCCATGCAACCTGACATTACACCACACAGCTTTCTCTTGCCCTCCCTGTGTGTCTGTTTGTCCTCCATGCATCTTTCACAGTTAGCAAATGAGTGTTCTAAAACGTTTTCTGAAAGTTATTTTTTGGTTGTGGGAATGTTAAAATGTCCAGTTCTCATAGTGGGAGTGATTATTATTTAGGTCTCTGCTTAGGGGTTGAGATTTATTCACCTGGTTCTTTCTGCTATACCTTGTTTCACAATCCATTCTATTCATACGGATAAATAAATGTCTCAACTGGTTTAAAGGTAGCCTGACGTTGTCATACTCAATTCTAGTCAGAATATGAGTCTGATACTGCTCCATTGGGCTGTGATTATGGGGCCGGTGTTTAAGGATACACAGAGTACTTACCAACACAATCATTTTTGAGAGAAATAGTAAAGGTGAATGCATATACGAACAAGGACTAGAACGAATTCAACCCAAGCGCTCTTTGATGACGTGGATGATTACGTTACTGTTGATCATCTGTCAATCATCGTATAAAGCCCGCCCTGACAATTTGATTGGTCCGAACAGCTCCTGTTCGGGCATAGTTACTCCACAATGGATCAAGTCCAGACCGAACTTCCCGACCTCAAATGTTGTGGGCGGGGCTAAGTTCGGCTGGCATTCAGGCTAGTTTAAAGGGTTAGTTCACCCAAAAATGAAAATTGTGTAATTAATTCCTCACCCTCATGTTGTTCCAAACCTGTAAGACTTTTATTCATCTTCAGAACACAAATTCAGATATATTTGATGAAATCTGAGATCTTTCTGACCCTACATAGACTGCAACATTATTACCACTTTAAGGTCCAGAAAGGTAGTAAAGGCATCGTTAAAATAGTCCATGTGACTCCAGTGGTTCAACCTTAACGTTATGAAGTGACAAGAATACTTTTTGTGCTCAAAAAAACTTCTCGTCTGTGTCATTCTCCTACGCTGTTCACTTGGTAACCACAGTGCAGCGTTTCCGGGTTCTACATCAGAACGCCAGCTCAGTACTGGCCACGGATTGGCCAGCTCCGGCGTCAGCATCACATGCATATGTTGTTGTGCTCACATGAACAGCGTCGGCCAATAGTGAGCCGGCATTCTGATGTAGAACCCGGAAGCGCTGCACTATTTTTACAACGTGAACAGTGTAGGAGACTGACACAGACGAGACGAAATTGAAGAAGTTGTTGAATGAAGTCGTTATTTTTGTTTGTTTGTTGCGCACAAAGTATTCTCGTGGGTTCATAACATTGAGGTTGAACCACTGGAGTCACATGGACTATTTTAACGATGTCTTTACTACCTTTCTGGGTATTAAAGTGGTAATAATGTCTATAGGGGGTTCATAAAGCTCTTGGATATCTTAAAATATCTTAATTTGTGTTCTGAAGATGAATGAAGGCCTTACGGGTTTGGAACGACATGAGGGAGAGGAATTAATGACAGAATTTTCATTTTTGGATGAACTAACCCTTTAATGTCATTTATTCCTGTGACGACAAATCTGAAGATTGCAGTAGCGACTGATCACATCAGTAGTGTCACATGATCCCTCAGAAATCATTCTGATAAGCTGATTTGGTGCTGGTGAAATATTTCTTGTTATCTGGGATGAAAACAGTATTTTTGTGGAAACCATGATTTTTTTTTTTTCAAAAGAACAATTTATTATAGACTTTTTTTTGTAGCAGTGTAAGTCTTTGCTGTCAATTTAATGCATTCTTGCTAAATAAAACTTACTGACTTACTAAAACTTATCTTACTGACCCCAGACTTTTGAATGGTATTGTATGTCCTTAAAGTCAATGCTCATTTTATTATAATTCACTGCTTTATTCTCAGCTTTATGATGGTCAGAAATCCCAGAACTGCTCAGCTGTTCTTTGTGTGTGTGTGTGTTCATGTTTTTCTATCCCGGTGGGGACTTCAACCTGACTCTTGGGGACGTGGGGACATTCACGTCGCCATGAGGAAAACAGCTTATAAATCATACAGAATGATTTTTTTTGTGTGATGGGTAGGTTTAGGGTTAGTGTGTTTGTGTGTGTGTGTGTGTGTGATGGGTAGGTTTAGGGGTAGGGTTAGTGTAAGGGAGAGAATATACAGTTTGTACAGTATAAAAACCATTACGTCTATGGAGAGTCCCCACAAAGATAGTCAACCAGACGTGTGTGTGTGTGTGTGTGTGTGTGTGTGATGGGTAGGTTTAGCGGTAGGGTTAGTGTGAGGGGAGAGAATATAGTTTGTACAGTATAAAAACCATTACGTCTATGGAGAGTCCCCACAAAGATAGTGAACCAGACATGTGTGTGTGTTTAAAGTTCCCATCCGTTTGAGTACCAATCCCATGCACTCTCTGTCTTTTTGAGAATGTTTTTTCCTCAAGCACACTGTTTATTCTGCACTATAAAAGTCCTTGAGTTATAGGCCGCCCTGCTCTCGTCCTCCATTCGTCCTCTGCTCTATGCCAGACGGGCTGTAGCTTCAGATCACGACAGAGTCTTCCAGGTCACTCTCATTTTCTGTCTGTGACTTTGCATCCTGGTCTGAAGCTAGTTGTTGACGTGTGAGAGACTCAATTTTGCATTTGGTTTCTGATGAAAATGTATTCGGGGTGACTCGAACTAGGTCGTTCTGCCTGATTAGGGGAACGAAACTTTGCGTTGGTCTTATAATAAACTCCGCACCAGTGCTCAGGCTGTGACAGCAGAACGAACTCCCAGATACAGTTTATTATCTTTTTATTAGTCTCCCCTTAAGCTCTCTCTGACATTTGGTTACAATCCTACTCTAATATGACTCATTAACACACTTGAACCCGTCTGCTGGCCTGGGGAGAGAACGTGGAGAATAGACAGACACATCCACAGCACTGAAAGCAGAAGTTGTGTTTGAAAACAGCACTTTTTTATTTCCTATAGTGTAGACCTGGCCTTGAAGCACATTGCTAAATTCAGCAAGATCTGCTTTTTTTTTTTTTTTAAAGAAAGGGTGTTTACAAGGTAGCAAAAAAACATAAAAAAGCAATGGTACCAATATTTTTAACAATTTTATTTGAATGCATTCTTCTATGAGAAAGAATGGGTAATTCCAAACAGTAAAGTTTTATTTTACAGTGATCGTTACACGTGTTACTTGTACTTACCATAGTAATAACAGTAAATTATGCATAAATACATGCAACTAACCTTCAACCTAATCCAACCCAAACCCTACTCAGTACTTAAATATATAATTACACTGCAACAATGACACCTTAAAATAAAGTGTAACCCATTTTTCCTTATTACTGTACATACTATATTAATTTCTACCCATTTTAAACTTAATTTTTTAAGTTATATGAGATTCAACTCATTTTTTAAAGTCAGTTTAATGTAATTTAAGTTGCAATGACTTACCAAGTTGCTTGTACTTAAAGGGGGGGGTCTAATGCTATTTCATGCTTTCTGACTTATTTACACTGTTAAATAGTTGATTCTCATGCTAAACATGGCCAAAGTTTCAAAAAACTAGTTGGACGTATTATTTCTGTGCCAAATACACTCCTTCAGGATTCGAATAAGTTTCAGAAAGTTTTTTTCAGAGTATGGCCCTATATGACGTCATCAAGGGTGGAATTGCTTGTATGGGCACTTCTCCCGGATGAGTGCGCACATACACACACACAAACATCAACCAGAGCGAGAGCAAAAGCTTCGTTCGGGTTACGGGAGCTGTTGGCAGCACTGGCATTTAGTTTTTAGACCACTAAATCAACAATGTCACTAAAGAAGTGTGTTTCTGGTTGTGACGGAAAGATAACCTTATTCAGCTTCCCAAATAACCCAGCGTTAAGGAAACAGTGGATGCAGTTTGTTTTTCCGGAGTTCTGCAAGTGTGTTTGTTTGTTCCCGTCATGAGTGGAAACCGCAGGCGGTGAGTACAATCTCATCTACAATGTTTTGTTGGCAATCTGCGCGCAAGTGCATATAATGTGAACAACACGAATGTATAGTGAATTGAAAGTTATCGAGAGATAATGCCATGATGTATTGTGTGTGTGTGTGTGTGTGTGTGCTTGTGACTCTTTAGCTCCACCCACTGCACGCCTCCACGAGCTCAGCTGTTTTCAGAAAGAATCGGTACAGCGTATCTGTCTTTTATAAATATGATAAAACTAAAGACTCTTTGGAGATATGAAGGATGCAATACTACTCTATAGGCACTCAAGATTAACATTGTGTGTTATGTACCCTTTAAAATTTAAGGCAACAATTGTTTTAGTGTTTAGTCTATATTAGCACGAGCATATGTGTTACACTAATTGAAGTGTAGACTATTTTAGTACATCAGTATTGTAAGTACAGAAGGAAGATTTCATTTTTGTAACAAAGTAAGTGTCGGCTACTCTAACTGCATATGCATTGACCTCATGCCGAACGATCTGTTTGCGAAACGTCTTCCCAGATTGTTTACATTCCTTTCCATCATTCCTTATGTTTCAACTAAGTCTTTACAACAAGTTTAGCTTGACGATAAGGCGATACACAAGCTCTAAAGGTTCAGCTGGTGATGAGAGCCTTGGCTAAATGTGTCCCCACTGACATACCAGACAGCTGTACGATACATACACCCTGTCAGCAGTGTTTTAGCTCTTGTTGCTCACCAGCTTTGCTTTTTTTTGGCCCAGTCTGCGGTCTTTGCGCTTTCGCTTTCTGCACTGTGACCTGAGGGACATTGAACTTTGAACCCTGAAATGTTAGGTACACCTGCTCCCACAGCGGCCAAAACAGGTGTGGACCAATCAGATGCAGAGTAGTCTAATCTTGTTGGCGTTTTACAACTTTAAAAGCCTGTGCTTGTGATCTAAAGGCTAATTATCCGTAACCGCATTCCTTGTTCCTTTTGTGTTGACCCATATGTTAAAAGAGCCAGAAAATAGAAATGAATATGGCAGTAATGGTAAGAAATAACAATTAAATTACATTTTCTTTTATCTATTTTCTTTTATATCCCCTGTGAAATTAAATGTTCATCATTACACTAACATTGTTCTTGCTTGAAAGCGTAAGACATGCCTTAAACTTGTTATAACTCCCAGAGGGAGGGTTATGGGCAGTGCTGTTGTCTGTAACTGAGGCCTATGTGTCCAGCCATTACCATATATTTCAAAGTAAGAACGATTCACAATGGCAGCGAGCTATAGGTTGGACCCAATCTGCCGTGTTTAGCACATCTGATTCCCTGTCCGGGATAGCTATTGATGGGCTATTGTCTTCCTAACAACAACAGCCTTGAAGTTGGCCTCTGGCGGCCCAGGGGACAGTCCCTGCCACTCTCTCCCAGGCTTGGGACGCTCCCCAAGGCATCACACATTCTCAGCAGGGCTCTATGTTCCATAAATAAGAGAGACATCTTTGTAGCACACACACACACACAGTCTAGCCTACTGAGGTGCTGTAAATCAAGAGAAAATAGGTGACATTAAGGCTGGAACAGGCCACCTCTGATGTCACTATTTGGAGAATGTGTGGTGTACAATGACACAAAGGACATTGAGAATGTGACACATAAGGTCAAAAAATTGAAATTATATGCAGAAATTACTTAAAAACACACACTTATAAAAGAAAGTAAACTGCAATGTGTTTGGTCCATGGAAAACCCATTATGGCTGGTAGCCAAGGTGTTGCTATGCAGTTGCTAATGTGTTCTGAGTGACAAAAAAAGATACAAAAAGTTGACAACATTTTTGGTTTAAAAAGTGAAATAATAACCAAAATAAGCTTTTACAATGTGTTTGGCACTGGGAAAACTCTTTATGACTGGTTGCCAAGGTGTTGCTATGCTAAGGTGTTCTGAATGACAAATAGGATACAAACAAGAGAATACAAAACATACGGTCTAAAAATAGAAACAGCAACCAAAAAATTACTTGAAACACACAATTATAAAAGAAAGTAATCTTTCAAAAATAAAAATTGCAATGTGTTTGATCCATTGAAAAACCCATCATGGCGTGTTGCTATGCAGTTGCTAAGGTGTTCTGAGTGACAAAAAAGGATACAAAGAAAAGTTGACGAAATATATGGTTTAAAAAGTGAAATAATAACCAAACTATACTTCAAAACACACAATTATGTGGGAAAAAAAGCTTTTACAATGTGTTTGGCACTTGGAAAAACCCATTGTGGCTGGTAGCCAAGGTGTTGCTATGCAGTTGCTAAGGTGTTCTGAGTGGCTTTCATAATGTTGAGGGATAGGGATTTTAAAAACGTGTTAGTTAAAGAGTTCAGCTACGAGGTGAATCATAACATTACAAACATTACAGACTTTCTGAAAATCGACAAAAGGTACAAGACCTTGTACTTCACTACAATCCCATGAAGCAGTGCAAACATTCGAAAGTTCGCTCAAAGAAACTGCTTCTCTCTAGTGTCCCTTTAGATTTATTTGCAGATGGTGTGTCATAATCGTACCTCGCATTTGTCCGACCCTTATGTCCAATTCACACATGCTCTGGAACAGGAGGAAACAGATTCTACACATGGGAGGAAATGTGTATTGGGAAAATAGAAAGCATGCTGGGGGTAATTCTCATCAGAGTGTCTTTGCACAGTGGACCGTGAGGGTTTGTCTCTCTCAGTGGGATGAGGCTGGTCTCCATGCGCCGTTGCTTTTTACATAAAGCTCGATCAGCGGTACACAACATGTGGGCCTAATGGTGAAAGCTGGCACCGGCTTAATTGGCACAACTGTGGTACACAGTCCCTCTGTGCTTCTGTCGGTGCTCACCAAGCTCGTGTTGCTTATATTTACACCCTCCACTCTCATTCTTTTTCTATATCTCTCAATCCCTGCCTCTCTTTTCATTCCTCCTTTCTCTTTGCCCACTACTGTTTATCCATTATGTCAGAGTGGGTTTATTCTTTGGGTCCCGGCTTGGTGCGGCGATGTTCTAAGTCCCTCTGGCCAATCTCTCCATGCTGTAAACAGGCTTTAGGAATGTTCCAGTCCTGGATTACACTCTGCCCACCCTGCCTTCATCTTGCATTTTATCCCTGAGCGGTTTTCGTCCAGTGCGGACAACCTGAGAGAGCTAAGAGATAAAACAGTAGTGTCACTCTTATACCAACCAGAGCATTCCAGCTCTGACACACCACTGGACCAGATCACCGGAGAAGGAGTTGCTGAGAGTACACACTGAAATGCTGTAAGAGCAAAATGAAGAAAGTTGCGTTATAATTGGTTATATTTTAAAATATATTATGCATTCATAATAGTAATTTAAATAATATTGGAATTTAAATACCATTGCAGGGTTTTCATAGAAAACAATTGAAGGGGTGATGAACTGCATTGTTTTATTGTTTTATAATGTTTCTTGTGGTGCACTTATCATTTTTACATCAAAAATTGCCATCATTTAGAAATAAAAGGCATTTTTCTACCCTGATTTTAGCCTCTGATTTGAACGCTCTGTTTGAAGGGGCTTGTCTGCTGTAAGACTTCAGTGTAAACGCCCACTGCTGTGATTGGCTGCTGTGAGACTTCAGCGTAAATGCCCACTGCTGTGATTGGCTGCTGTGAGACTTCAGTGTAAACGCCCACTGCTGTGATTGGCTGCTGTAAGACTTCAGTGTAAACGCCCACTGCTGTGATTGGCTGCTGTGAGACTTCAGTGTAAACGCCCACTGCTGTGATTGGCTGCTGTGAGACTTCAGTGTAAACACCCACTGCTGTGATTGGCTGCTGTGAGACTTCAGTGTAAACACCCACTGCTGTTATTGGCTGCTGTGATACTTCAGTGTAAACGCCCACTGCTGTGATTGGCTGCTGTGAGACTTCAGTGTAAATGCCCACTGCTGTGATTGGCTGCTGTGAGACTTCAGTGTAAACGCCCACTGCTGTGATTGGCTGCTGTGAGACTTCAGTGTAAACGCCCACTGCTGTGATTGGCTGCTGTGATACTTCAGTGTAAACGCCCACTGCTGTGATTGACTGACATCTTTGCATATGAAATAGCTAAGGTGAAACTATCTCAAAAACGTTTTTACTATTACAGCTCTCAAGGTTAACTAATGGTGAAAAGCGTTGATTATAGCATTATATTTAGATCTATGGCATTTAGCATTAGGATCCTTTGGAAGGTAATGTTATTTTTAGTCCAGTGATCCTGTATCGCTCTTCTCTCCTCGTCATCTCACTAACACGCCAGTGGGCGGGGCCAATGTTGCGATGATGAAGTAGGCGTTGATCTTCTTCTGCAGAGGCGGTCTTTCACCATCTATTATAGGCTCATTCCACAATGAGTCATTCTCTGGGCTTGGTCACAATAAAAGCTGTTTTTGGACTAACAAGGACGTTTTCAGTTCTGAAACTTACAGGATATTCTTATAGTATGATGACCTCTTATATGTCAAAAGCTCAGTCAAATTTCTCAGTTCATGACCCCTTTAACCATGTACATTAACACGTTAACCCTTAATTTACTGTAAAAATGCATCAATTGTATATTATATAGTTTGAATCTCATTGACATTTATTGAGGATCAGCATGGTGTTAAATATGAATTCCCATCTCCAGATCCTGCATAAGTGCAATAAGCAGCGAGTTGATAACATTGATTCCTCACTGTCTCTGTGTCACCTCCCACACCGACACTGAGCAGAAGCCATGTTGTGTTTCACTAATTTGCATTTTAGTCAATATGCAATGCACCCTTTGCATATTTAAAAGCGTTTCTGTAGCCCATCCGTGATGGTGACGCTCGATTTGTCTATTGTATGTCATTATCCAGCGCAAGCAGCATGGAATTGCCTGTAATGAGTATTTTTAGAGATATAAACATGCATATGCAGTCCACTTAAACACATGCATGTAGGCATGCAAACAGGTCATTTCGTCTCAATGCATTAAACAAAGATGGCCAAGAGAGAGAGAAATAACCATTCTGATGAGATAGCTAATGTCAAGCCAGGCTTCTTCGGACCCGGCTATAGCCAAAGACTTGTGTCAGAGCATATTTCCCTTAGTGCTGCTGGCCGTTGAGGACTGTAATTGCTGTCACCTCCCTCCTGGATCCAGCTACAGACTGTGGGAATTGGAAGAGTCATTTCATCTCCAGGGAAACGAAATGATGGGAGCTCCAATTTTCCAGCACAAGTTAAGGGAAAAGGAGGACGAGGAACATACCATTAGCGAGCCCCTAGTTCATCTCTAGACTAAATGACTAGATGACCTGCACAGGTCTTCCTCTAGAGTGAAAAAAGTAGTCAACGATTACTAAAGCTGCAGTCACATTTACCAGTGTTCGGTGTATTTTTACAGGGAAAATCTAGTCATTTCAATAGGAATCCATATGATTGGCAATTTTGCATGAGGGTGAAAGATTTTCCCATTCAGATTTCGCAACGGGTTCAAGTGCAATGAAATAAGATTAGACACTTTTAGCAAAAAAATTATACAATGTATTTTTGCTACACTACTTCTTCACTTTCAGGTAGTTTATGAGTGATTCAGAAAGTCCCAGTGTGCAAAAATGCGTTATTCTTAATAGCTTTGCTATTTAAATGCCAAAAGGGGCGTTTACGTTTACCATCGCTCGTTGAAATGTTGTGGGCAAAGTCGTTCCAATAGGAATCCACTCGATCGGGAATTGAATGCGATTTCTGTGAGCAGTGCTTTACACTCTTGACAAAAGACATTTCTTGCTCATGAAATGGTACCGCACCTTAATAGGAATGAGCTCATTTAACAAAAAAAACCCTAGCTTTTTCTCAAAGCTATCCAATTAGCAGCCATCACTGAGAGGCACACACAAGTCGATCTTACATAGTTCCTGTGCCAAGAGTGAATGTGGCCCTATTAGATAATTATCTCTTGAAACCAGTTGTTTCCTTTGAAAACCAAACCTGCTAACATATAAGGGGTTAATGTCCGACTTCGCCCCGATTCTGTGCTGTTGTGCCGCACATATGACGCTAACAGAAGGGGCTCGGTCGTCTGATACACACCAATTTCAGTCCCTTTCAGGATGGTGGAGTAGAACAGAGGGACCTTCTCGCTTCACAGAGCTACAATTAAGGGGGCCTCAAACAGAGGGGCTCAAAGACAAAGACAGAGAGAGAGCGAGGTAGACCGAAAGAGAAAGAGAGAGAGCGTGATAGACAGGCAGGCAGAGGTTGGGAAAGTGGAATATTAATGCATTGGGGAGCAACAGGAAATTGGGCATCTAAATGTGCGCCCGTGTCCCCCGGGATGATTAGTAGCAGCCAATCTCATTCAAAAGCAGATCAATGAGGAGATATATTGTCATTTTCCAGGCGCACCCTCTTAATCAATTAATCTATAATAAGAGTGGTGCATCTTAAAGGGCCAGCGTTAGAGTTAACATGTTTTTTGTTGGGGATCCAAATGTGTGTCATATCTGTTCATGCATTTGAGAAGGCATCAATTTCATACATTTCTCCCACTGAACGGTTTACGCTGGCAAATATAGTTGATTGAATTTGATTTGATTTTGGGCTCAGGTCACGGTTTAATCAAGCAAATTGGTCTCAATCAAAGGGTAGCAAATAAACACAATCTCGCCAGGTCTTTTGTTTCTTTTTAAGCCTTTGTGCACTTTCTTTTCATTCCATCTGTCTTTTGGCATCCTTCCCTCACGTTCAACTGTCAAATGCAACACTGCTTTGGGCATGTGGGGAAGTCGGATCCTTTTCCCTTACATACAGACTCAGAGTATTGCTTTTCGCATTAAATGTCATTTGGTCTCAGCTTTCTGTCAGTCTCCATGGCGATCGCAATGTGACGGGCAGTCGATATCTTGTCAGGAAGAGATACGCCGGACACATGTACAAAGCATGTCGATGTGTGTTTTAGGTCTTTGTGATTGCCACCAGGATGTGACGTAGCTTATTTTTGTTGTTTTGCTTGTAAATTCATTTGGTTTAAGATTATTTTCATGTTGTCTGTCTTGGTTTTCTTTAAAGGAATATTCTGGGTTTAATGCCAAATTTAAAAAGTTAAGCTAAATCGATAGTATTTATGGTATATTGTTAATAATAACAATAATAATACTCCCTCATTTTCTTAAAAAACAGAAGCAGAAATTGTGTTAACGTTGAGGCACTTACAATGGAAGTAAATGGGGACTTTTTTGAGGATTTAAATGCAGAAATTTAAGCAAAAGCAACATTTTATTATATATAAACAGATGTAAATTATACTTTTTTACAGTCCTTCTAGGGTATGCAGTGTTACATTTTCATGGCAACAAAATTGGATATAACTTCTCACAGAATAGATTAATAAGCCACACATTAAATCATGTTAGCACTATTTGTTTTTTTTAATTTTGGTATTTATTTATTTATTACATTTTGTGGCTATTAAAACAGACATTTTTTTTTAAATGTACAGAATGGCCCAATCATGTCCATGCCTCATTTTAAAACCAATTTTTTTTTTCAAAATGATTATTTTATCCTTACCCTGATATTTCAGGGTAATATTTAAATGTTTTTTCCTGTGAAAAAAAACGTCATACGTTAAAATAGCTTGAATGTAACTCTACACCATTACTTCATTTAGTATGCGGACTCATGAATATGCAAATGAGCCCCGCCTCCACTCACTCAGCTCAGAGATCCACTCGCTCAACTTTACTCGAGTTACTGTAGTAAACGCTGCACAATGGTGTCGCTCTTTACACCGTCAGACACATAACGGTCATTAATATGATTAGCCTTTTGCTTGACTACGTTATCAAACAGCTAATAATGTGTTGCTAATGTTACACAAAGTTCCCGTTCGCCATCTCAGTCTCAGCATCCACGCTTTGAACATCATAGAACGGCAGTGGAGAAAGGCGTATAGTTCATCATAACATTGTAATATACATCATATACATAATTAATCCGCTATATTGCTAAAAGTACACAATTTTTTATATCAACAGAAAAATATACCATAATAACCTGCTCCTCTTGAGACTCCCTGCTTCAGAGAATAGTCAATGATATGCTAAAGCCCCGCCCACACTGACGTGATTAGTTACAAGGTAGTTTGTGATGTCAGAAACACCAGCGATTTCAAACCGTGTTTTTGAGACTCTTTGGTTCTCTGCAGTTTTAATACTCAGCAATGCTGTTGACATGAATTTGCACATATTAAAAAAAACACCACATAGGCATTAAAAACTTGATTTTAAACATTTGAATATGTCACATTTGTGCGTTCATTTGTTCTTTGAGATGTGCTGAGCTTTAAATTCACAGTGTCAGATGGCTTGGCCCTTGTCCAGTGCGAGTTGTCAGGTGTTCATGGTGCGGCTGATCAGTGTAATAAATCACGTTTTGCTGGCACAGACTCAAGCGGCTGTATGGTGGATGGGCTAATTACTTATAAGGCTATAGCATTTTCAGAACGTTTTCTGCTGTCAGTGGTGATTGCTCAACACTGATATGATGTCTGATATGTTGCCACCAAGGTTTATTTTTTTTCATCTCTGCATAGCTTAGAGAAATTTTCAAACCGATTTTTCCCATCACCTTATTTGAAAGGTTAAGTTAATTTCTATTGATAAAGCCTCTGGATTGGCTGTACATAATGGTGTCTTTCAATTGGGTGTGTAAATTAGGGCATGCTTTTCACTGTCATTTATCATCTTTGAGGGGGAAAAACCAAATGAAATAAAGAAGTTGATTTAACAGGCCTGTGTTTTTCATTGCGTAAAACTCGTCACAAATAGTTCTCCGCCGAATATAGCAGATGTTAAATAACACAACGGGAGAGTGTCTGTGCCCTCAATGTGCGAAAGATTGAGCAACTCATTGTTAGCTTTTATAAATTCAGTGATAATCTGTCATCTGCGGCGATGTTCTCCCAACTCCCGCTCTCGGCGTACTCTTGCGACTGTTGCTTAATGGCATCATTAAGACGTGATGATGTGATGTCGCCATAACTCTCACACTAATGTGATTATTCAGCTAAATTCACAGACTGCACACTCGTCCTCACGCATCCAGCTGATGTTTTTATGGTAGACAGCGCATGCTGCATCAGTCATAAGAGAGTTGAAATGTATTTAGGGGAAAACGGAATCATGTTTTATTCAATTACATGCTGAAGCTCAATTAATCAGTTTTTGCAATTAAGTTAAACTTGCTCATGCATCATACATGAGGACAATATCAAGGGTAGTTGCTCCCTGTGTACTCCAGGCACTGACTGTCCTCCACTGTGAACATAATGGAAGAGAATATATTACATTAGGAAAATTAAGATAAATACAACCCCTAACTTGCATGTTGAGCTTTTTAGACTTGAAATTAACATGAAATGCAATTTCTTGGTTAATATTTTAACAAATACAGTGTCAGTATAGAGAAGAAAATGGCAGAGATGGACAGAGTAAAATGCGGTGAATACAAAACAGCTCTCTTTTCCCTGTTTAGTGATTCATTGCTGTTATTTGCCAGAGCTGAATCCTCCAGTATCATCCGCCATCATTACCTGCCGCAGACAGAGGCTCTTCTGTGTCGTGTCTCATTGTCTGAACCTCATACCACACTGATATACCTCTGATATTGCTTTTCACTTCTGATCTAGTCATTCCCATGAAACAATGGCATTTCTGTGATTGATGATTTGCTTAGAGCCCCGAGTCTTCAGGGGCTGATTGATGCTGCTTTTTTTGGAGACAGACCAGAATTTAAAGGTAATGCTAAAATTAATTGCACAATTTTCCTGCACCTCGACCTATAGGCTCTTAATTTGAATACAAATGATTAAGCTCAGGCCTTTATGCTCTTAAAGGAATAGGTCAAACCTGTATGATTACTTTGTTCTGTGGGACACAGAAGCAGTAATTCTGTTGGAAATTCAGTCTAATTGGGTTTAGATTACACCAGGATTAGGCTTTAGTTCAATTAGGGCATTTAAGTAGCTTTTATGTTTATAAAAGCTACTTAAATGCCCTTAAATGCCTTAGAGAGAAAAAATACTGGTGTGCAAAACAAAACAATGACACTGACATATTTTAAGATCTGTCAGTGCAAGCTGCTTCATTTAAAACAGCTCAAACATGCATTTTAGTCTGAGACTAGACTTAAAGGATTAGTTCACTTCAGAATTATAATTTCCTGATTATTACTCCCATGTCATCCAAGATGTTCATGTCTTTCTTTCTTCAGTTGAAAAGAAATTTTGAGGAAAGCATTCCAGGATTTTTCTCCATATAGTGGACTTCAACGGGGACCAACGGGTTGAAGGTCCAAATTGCAGTTTCAAAGCCGCTTCAAAGAGCTCTACACAATCCCAGACGAGGAATAAGGGTCTTATCTAGTGAAAAAAAAATAAGAATGTATATACTTTTTAACCACAAATGCTCGTCTTGGCACTAGCGTCCATGACTTCACACATTACGTAATCACGTTGGAAAGGTCACGCCCTTTAGGTGGAAGTACCGCCCCAGTGTTTACACAGCGAACGTGCAAAGACTAGGTCAAACGCCCTTTACAAAAAAAGGGTAAAACAACAATGTTGGGCGATTTTGAAGTTGGAGATGGAGTTTTACGCCCTACCCTACATTTATGAACCGGAGTACTCAGACGAACGTCACGTCACACATGACCTTTCCAAGTCCAACGTGATTACGTAATGCATGACGTCATGGACGCTAGTGCCAAGACGAGCATTTGTGGTTATTTTTTTAGAAAATGGCTTTAAAAAATCCTTATTCCTCCTCTGGGATCGTGTCGAGCTCTTTATAACTGCATTGAAACTGCAATTTGAACCTTCAACCCGTTAGGGTTAGGTCATCATTGAGGTCCACTATGTGGAGAAAAATCCTGGAATGTTTTCCTCAAAAACCTTCATTTCTTTTCAACTGAAGAAAGAAAGACATGAACATCTTGGATGACATGGGGGTGAGTAAATTATCAGGATTTTAATTCTGAAGTGAGCTAATCCCTTAAACCTTGTTTGTGAAACCAGGCACTAATGTTTTAGAGGACTTGCTATATGTGAGCCTGTGCCACAAAACCAGTCATAAGGGTCAATTTTTTTAAATTGAGATTTATACATCAGTAAATGCTTAATACGCTTTCCATTGATGAATGGTTTGTTAGAACAGGACAATATGTGGCCGAGATACAACCATTTGAAAATCTGGAATCTGAGGATGCAAAAAAAAAAACGTATATCGAGAAAATGGTCCAAATGAAGTCCTTAGCAATGCATATTACTACTAATAATACATTTTTTGACATTTACAGTAGGAAATTTACAAAATATCTTCATGGAACACAATCTTTACTTAATAATTATTTTTGACGTAAAAGAAAAATCGATAATATACAATGTATTGTGCTATTGCCACAAATATACCTGTGCGACTTACGACTGGTTTTGTGGTCCAGGGTCACATATAGTGCACAAGTTTTTGTCATAATTTTATGATGCTTTTTTAGTTTTGTCAGTTTTTCTCCATTCATTTCTATTGCATAGAAGGAAGCAGAGTAAACATGCTTCAAAATCTCCTTTTTTTGTTCCACAGAAGCAAAAACATGGAAGGGCCATGACAGATTTCTCATGAGCTAGTTTTTGGATATATAGGCCTGGTATTCTCAGAAAATGTGTGATGGGGTTTTTAAAGGAATTGTTAAAATTAAAATTTACTCAACACAGAAGGAGATTTTAGGCTCAATGGCATCCTCAGTCTCAATTCACTTTCATTGTGTGTGGAATGACAATACAGTGAAAGTGAATAGTGACTGAGGCTGCCATTGAGCCTAACATAAGAAATAACACAATGAAGCAACATGAGGGTGAGTAAATAATGACCCAATTTTAATTACTGGGTGAACTATCCCTTAACTCCTCTGCAGGGTTGTGGGGAAATCGAGCTACTGGCCCTTTAAGAGCGCAGTTACCCCAGTGTGGGTAACTGAAGGTAGTCAGGGGGTGGGTTTGAGCCACGAGACAGTCGCCCGTAGACTCGGGAGTAGTAAATCCGTTCATTCACAGCAGCGACGGGGAGACCGCGGGGCAGCGGCAGATACGGATACTTTTTCCATACACAGGGAAAGCGCGAACATGTTTTGCCCGTGAAATGAATCCTGGAGGAAGTCAGAGCGTCTGGGACGGACTGTGAGCATCACATCTTATCTGTCCGCTACATTGACTCTTTATCAGTCCAGATCAGCGCTCGAGCGCAACCCAGCGCGAGCACGCAGGACGCGCACGAGAATATGGAGTATTTGTGATGCTCAGATTAAACCTACACAGTTTTTATGTGTTTCGGGTCTAGTTTGTGAAGTTCTTCAATGTGACTGTCTGTTCAAACGCGTCTCCTCTCACTTCGACCGGATTGTAGCGGTGATTTTAGGGACTGTTTGTCCGGATAAACGCGACTGAAGTGGACTTTATATCTGAGGGTGATGGAGTTTCGCAGGACTTTAGATGCGCTGCTCGTTGCGTTTGCCCTCATCTGCTTATCTCGAGGTAAGCTGGAGAAAATGCCACACGACAGATGGCTATATCCTATCTGGTGTTTCAAAACGTAAATATTGCCTTATAGGTGGTGGTATATTGTGAGGTTTTGTTGTTATTTAGGTTGTGCGGTGATGATGCGCATCCTTTACATAGAGAGAGCCCAGTTTTGCAGCATGCATTTTTGTTTAATATTCAAAATATCGACATGCATTTGTTGAGATATTCTTATAACTTAAGTTATAGCTAGTAAAATCAAACTTTTCTTTTTAATCACACAGGGTCTCATGTCTTTTAAGAGGGATATAACTTAAATATTCAATAATGTTAGTGCAAACAAATGATTTATTGATTTAATACATGGTGTTTATACTTGAACATATGGTCGAAACATACCAGTTGACCCAGTTTACAGTAAATGCACTTACTTTAGGACGGATCAGCTCTTTGAGAGAGAGCGCATATCTTACTTATTTTGACACATTTTCACACTGTATTGGAGTTTTTCTATCCTTAGAGTCTCAATGACCCCTCATTCAGACTTCCAGACATTTAGATGTTAGTTTGTTAAGAATATTTTTGTTCTTTTGGACACCCTGGGCACCTTCATGACCCCTGGTTGCAAACAACAGTCTTGCATAGCTTGAATTGATTCGTTCTTCGGTATTGCTGGCCAACATAAGCTCTGTTTTATTGGGTGGTAAACATTGCCTCTGTTCTCCATTATAACCGCCAAACAAAATCTGCCACTGAATCAAGGGCAGCACAGCCGTCAGACACGGGATGAAATGGCACGCATCACTTTAATTTGACTGGATCTATAGTCCAGTCTCTGTTGTGTTGTCAATACTGTGCTTGTTTCATGAGCACACTCTTTTCGTTCTCTATAACAGGCTCAAAAGCATCCAAAAAGTGAGTCAGGATTAGTGTGGTGTAGTTGAATTTAGTGTCACACGTTCTTTTCCCACGCCTCTGACTTAATCCGGTGCAGGTATGTGGCGGCGAGGGCCTGTCTCCTTTTGCCTTCTCACACCTGATAAGGATTTTGAAAGAAAGGCATTGAGTTACACATCAACTTTGTCATTTATAGATGCCTGATCTTTTCTGAGTGTGACTCTTGAGTATTTGTTGTTTGTTGCATTTGTAGCTCGAGGAGGACGTGTGTTTGCTCGGCTTCTTTTGAAGTCATTTTAAACAGCCACAAACAGCTGTCGGCTCTTCCCGGATTGTCCCCGAACATGCATTTAACGACTGCCGGTCTTTGACTCATTTGGTAATGACACCCTTTAAACCAGGTGAACCTTGACTTTTAAGCACAACTTGTATTTGTGTTTAACTGTATCTGTAGCCACTACATCCTATACTGTATAAGCGTTTGATTGGCAGCATTTCAAAAGCTCTGCGACTTTTCGCATAAAGTGTCATTTAGGGTTTTCCTTTATACGCGACAGCTTATTTTGATGTCTTGCGTCTCCAGGACTGTCGTCGCTCCTTAGATCAGAAGCGAGGCATGTTTGCGCGTGTGTGTGTGTGTGTGTGAGAGGTGTGACTCAGAAAAGTCTGCATCTCACGCTCACGCGCACAGTTACTCCCTGTCTCCTCTGTGTAAACAGTGTGCTGTCGAGAGGCTGTCAATAAGGAGGGAGATAAATGCCGCATCTCCTACTGAGCACGCTCTGATGTCTCAGTCTGATTTCTGTCCCGGCACATTCACGCTCTTTACTGGATCCTTGCCGGGAGACAAAACAGCTTGGCAGTATCTTTCCCGCACTCTTTTGTTGTTGCCTCTGTGATCTTACTTAGGAATTAATACTCGCCGCACCACAAATGTTCATTTTAATATGCTTTAAAAAGTGCCACCTTTGATTAGAAGCACATATTTTTTTACAATCCAAGAGCGTAACTCATCTCCTAAAATAGCACAATTTTATCGCCTCCTCTTTGTGGAGCGAATGGCAGCTTTTTAATTGGTCAAGAAAGGAAGCCAGAAGCACATACGGCTCTGGTTTTATGAGTCTAGCGCTGACAGGAAGTTTGAATTGAACCCTAAAGACATTGGCTATGGCTGGCGTTGCTGTGTGGGGGTGAATAGGGACACAAAACAATGCCTTGGCATCAATCTGTCCAACCTTGTGTCTCTGACTGCAGATGAAGACAGTTTAATGGCCATACGCATTAGTTCCAGTGGCTGTGGTGACCCTCAAAGCCGCGTTCAAAATACGAAGAATCAGAAGGGCCTAAACTCCTACCTAAGTTTACTACTAGTTCCCTAAGCGACTAGTACACTGTAAACCCAAATAAGTTGGCAAAACTAGGCAATCAAATTTAAAGTTTAAGTAAGCCAAACTTGTTTTTGTAATCATACTTTTTAATTGCTCTGAACTTGAAATATTTGAGTAAGAAAATTCATACATTTAACTTAAAAATATTATGTAATCTCACATTTTTAGTAGTGGAAACTCGACTTGCTTTAACTAGCTAATTCAATAAATGCCACCTTACTAGTTGGTTACACAATGCTTTGGTAGCATTAGTTGCTGAATAAGGACAGCAATATAATACATTTCCACTCATGCTCCACTCATCACCAAAAAACCCAACAAAAACAGACACTCTTCTAAACTAGCATAACAAAACATTAAACACTACTAAATATCCCACTTAATGTTAATCTTGCACAAAAAAACATTATATAACATTTAATTTTGGCATTTACTGTCCCTTTTGAGTGTCGTGGCAAAGCATGCTGGGAAATATAAATCCCAGCCCAGTTTCGGTTAAATTTAAGTTTGTCTGAATTAAAGAAGCAAGTTCATAAAACCAAAACAATTAAACAATTCAGATGACTTAAAATGTGTCATTTTTGAGAACTCTAAAAGTTCTAAATACTCGTAAAAGTTCATTTGTTTGAACTAATTTGTTTTATTTCAGTTGGCTCTACTCAAACCCATTAATTATTTTCAGCGTTAGGGTTTACAGTGTAGTTTGGATTATAATTGATCTTTTCAGCTTCCTTCATCACCCATCTGTTTTCTTGAAGTGGCTGCTTGTTTATTACGTTGTCAGATACATGTTGTGGAAACCAGGATTAAAAAAGTGGCATGATTATAGGTTTAAGGAGAGATATCGTCAGGACATCGGCATAAATATCATTTATTTAGATATGTTGTTGATGGGAAAAGTACATACCTTGCTTTTGACTCACGTTTATTATATCTTTCATTAATAAAATATATTTTCCCCCCAATTTGGCACACTGACCCTGACTGAGGTTTGATATTTAGCTTCCCTTTCAAGAAACGTAGCTGCCTCTCTTTTTAATCAGAAAATTTCTCACTACTTCGATATTGACATGCCCTACAGCAGTTGTTCGGTGATTCTCTTTCCCAGCCAATAACTCAATAGTAGGCAGTGTATATCAGCAATATTTCAAGAAGGTTCATGGTTTTTCCTGGGATCTTTCCAGTATCAAGCGTTTCGCTTGTCAGGCTGTAACCATTGCATTTCTTCTCCCCAGCGTTCTTGTCTTTTCATCCATCATGCAACCATATAACTAAAATAGCAAAAAGGTCAATACCTGCTTACATTAATCCATCCCTTACTGAGATATGTATGTACGGTATGTATGAATGTGTATATTTAGCATTTGAGCATATTTATTTAGTAGGCTAAGCTTTTGAAACACACATACATTAGCTGCATTTGTTTGTTGCTTTCCTAATCCAACAGCAAGGTATCACAGTAATCCTCTTTTGGGCTCTTTTTTTCCTTCCCCCAAACCCCTCACATTTTATTTTTATTTTTTCCTGGCTCTCGAAGGTAGATTGATGTGACTAGGGATGTCAATTTACACAAATTCCCACGAACGATCATCGTTTAAATTAACGATCAAATAATCGTTAGCCTTAACACTGCAATATGAGTCTACACAGGGTGTGCAATGTTCCTCACCAAATGAATGAGAAGGGTTTTTAGTCTAAATAAAGGGCTAGTAGGATTGTAAAATGCGTCGATGTGATTGATCATTTATTAAATTACTTATTTAATATTCAAATATAACGACTAATACGTGTCACCAACGCCGCCTCAGATGCTAGTCAAAATGTGTGGACGTGCTCTTCCTGGAACAATGCGCTGAAAAAACTAGACCCAATAAATTCAAGACAATTTATTTTAATAGTGTTCTCATTAATGTTATGTAATATGACAGTCCCAATCAAAGTTATTATTAGTCATGCATTGCTGTTTGAGCTGCATGCGCTGAAGTGCTGAATGAACGCGTTTGCTAGCGCGTTATTTAACTCAAAGAAATGCATCCTATATGAGATTAATCAGATATACAAAATTATACAAAATAAACATAATATTATATTACAAATTATATCTGCACAAAATGACGCGAATGCACAAGTGAACTTGAACTAAGTGACATGCTATTCAGAATGTGTAAGCGCTCTTCCTGGAGCTATACCCAAATAATTCACTGTGTTTTATTACAATATTGTTCTCTTTATAATGTTATGTAATATAATTGTCCCAATAATAGTCATTATTAGTCATGCATTGCTGTTTGAGCTGCATGTGATGAAGCTGAAGATGATCATTGGCACAATTTACTACCATGTTAATTCTTAACCAAATGCATCCTATATGAGATAAATCAGATATATATAGGCCTACACAAACTCAATATTACAACAAAAGGCTGTGAATACACATGCAAGCAGTCATGATGAAGGTGTAACTCTAGCCTTTTAAAATGGTCCCAAACATAACTCCAGTGCGCTCGCTTCTCGCTTAATTTCCTTGTGTCCTATACCTGTTCTATCTTTATATATTCTCTGGCTCTGTGCATCTTACATCAGTTCCCACACCAGCGATGTATAGATTATCATGACAGGATATGCTAATCGATGACTTTAAGATAGTTAAGTCATAAATTCATCAACTAACCGTTCAGAAACGTCCCGTCTCATTCTACATGTTGTCACTTCTTCTTGAGTCTCTCCATCATTGTCAGACTCCGGTTTGAACATAAAAGGCTGAACAGTTTTTGGTGTGTGTCTGCGTGAGCTGCTAACACAAGCTCTTAAAGCTCCGCCGCCTTCTTGAAAGGGGGCCGGGAGCAGCAGCTCATTTGCATTTAAAGGGACACAGACAAAAACGGCACGTTTTTGCTCATCCTCAAAAAGTGACTATTTAATGCTTTAAAAATTCTCTATGGGGTATTTTGAGCTGAAACTTCACATACACACTCTGGGGACATCAGAGGCTTTTTTTACATCTTGTAAAAAGGGGCATTATAGGACACCTTTAAACATGTTAATATACCCATTAGGATAAGCTTTGGATAGTTTCAAGTGGGTTCTGCGGTTTATCTGTGTGTGAGTGTGTGGAAAGAAGCTGTGGGCAGCTGTGGGGCACTGCAGGGGCAACCTGCGTGCCAAGGCAACATACCACTTACATAGCCAGACAAAGGAATCTTATAGTATCCCGACGGCAATTCCCACGGCCACTCATTTGATTATCGAATTACTTTTGCGCCAAAAAATTAAGAGAATTGTTCTTCATCCATGCCTTCTGACAAGCAACACAGTATGACTGCTCATTATCAGGGCCTGCTGAGCCTAGATTACCACACTTTCACACTGAGTAACAACTCACTCCAACTCCTAAACAGCTGGCTTGTGCTTTGAGTGTTTACATGGTGCAACTGTGTTGTCCTTGGAGAAACAGAGACCTCTGGTCTGTGTTTTATGTGCTCTGTTTACTAGTTGATGCAAACAGACCTGGCTATTAGTGTATATATGTGTGTGTTGGGCACACTGTAAACAAAAGGGCCCGGGGCCGTGTGTGCTCTCTCATCAGGAGCTCCAATTTAATGACCCAGTCTCTATCTGCATGGGCACTGCTATTAGATTACCTTCATTAACACACACTTCTTTCTCGTTCTTCCCCTCCTGGCGCCACTGTTTACACACTTTTCATGCTGTTCAACTTCGTTCCTGTGCTCCTATTTGGCTTTGACTCCCCGTTATCCTCATCAGTCGTGATCTTTGTGTTGTTTCAGTAAATAACAGTTGCCGGGTTCAGAGGGCTATTAGACATGGACATTACGTGTGCGGTTGTCGTTTAATGGCCGTGTTGATCAAAATCGCAGCTTGGCAGAGTTGGAATTGGTCCTTGAGTGCAAAGCAAAGAATGTTGTGAATGTTTTTCCACGGTGTCAGTATACTTTGTCTTTGTCTCTGTCGGAGCGATTGAAGTGTTAACAGGCTGTTGTTCTTTTCTCCACAGACGTGTGGCTAGACTTTGATATTATCAGCTCTATTATATGCTAAATAGTTTCTATTACAGCAGGAATCTGCTGCCTTCCCTGCTGAAAATTTCATGATTTTAGCTTTTTGCTGGTTAGTTCTGATGGACCAACATGAAACTACAGAGTATATATATATATACTACCAGTCAAACGTTTGAAAACTGTACTATTTTGATTGTTTTTGAAAGTCTCTTCTGCTCACCAAGGCTGCATTTATTTGATCCAAAATACAGCAAAAACAGTAATATTGTGAAATATTTTTACAGTTTAAAATAACCTTTTGCTATTTGAATATATTTTAAAATGCAATTTTATTCCTGTGATGTTAAAACTGAATTTAACTCAAGAAACATTTATTATTATTATCAATGTTGAAAACAGTTGTGTAAATTCTGAATCTGAAATATAAAGCTTTTGCAACATTATAAATGTCTATACTGTCACTTGATCAATTTAATGCATCCTTGCTGAATAAATGTATTAATTTGTTTAAGCCCCCAACTCCTAAACATATATATATATATATATATATATATATATATATATATATATATATATATATATATATATATATATATATATATATATATATAATAATAATTTTTTTATAATAAATTAATTTTTTTACATATATATTTATTTATATAAAATAATTTAATATATAAATTATATTTTAAATGTATAAAAAAATATATAGAGAGAGATATACTGTAATATATTTTATAGCTGTCAAATCAATTAATCACATCCAAAATAAAAGTTTGTTTGCATAATATATATGTGTGTATTGTGTATAATATATAATATAATTTATTATATATATATGAATATAAATATAAACTTTTTACATAAATATATATATGAATTTGTGTATTTATACATACATAATAATTATACACACTACACACACATATATTATGTAAACACAATCGATTAATGCGATTAATGATGTGATTAATGGCGATTTAATAGATTTGACAGCACTATATATATATAGGTATATTGGTATATATTGTTACAATGGTTGTACATTATAGTCTTGTCGCTCAGTGAAATTTGTTAGTACATTTTCTCATAATGATTTGTCCCATAGAGAGCCTAAAAAATGCAAATCATTTCAACCCTAAAATGTAGTATATATTCAGTCGCTATCTCTCAGACCAGAATAAGAAATGAACCAGTGCTCTGGGCAAAACTGCCAACAAAAGTGACAGAAATGCCCCAGTTACCCAAAATAGGGCAAAAAATGCTCCCAGAGGGAATTCTCTTTTATCTCATATCAAACATTTGATATATTTTATATAAATATGTGTAAAAAAAAAAAAAAATGTACACTGTTTCAGACCTCATTACATTGCAGTGTATTATAGCTTTAGTGTTACTCGTCTGATATTTGTTGTATAGCTATATTCTGTTTTCATTGTAAAAAAGGAGTCTTATTAATTTGGCTATGCATTCACTTTGTCAGCATTTGAATGCACAACAAAATTATGCAGTCCGTTTAATTAGTCTTTTATCTCATGTGCCTTTCTCAAGTAGGAAATTCTTCCCTCCCTACATGTCAGTCTTCAATCAGGACGGCTCATGTTTATGACCAACCCAGTGAGTCATTCTTATGCAAAACACCCACCATCTCTGCAAGCACCACTTGACTTAAATGTTAAACCTGTTAAAAGTGTGAATCACTAATTGAAAGCGATTCAGCTGTGTATTTCACCAGTGCAGTGCCATATGTTGCAGATCTTCAGAAACATTCACAGGTTAAGTCCAGTGCTAAGGGAAGCCTAGGGGTTTTCCTACCCCTCATTTTGGCCATTTCCTCCTGCAATCATCAGCCATCAGAGCAACAAGAACACATCCTGAATGTGATATGTTATCTCCGGGACCTCAGGGGGAGATATGCAGAGTTCCCACTGTGCTGGGAGTAGACAAATGTTGAATATAGGCCTAATCATCATCCCATTCGATGCACGCTTTCCCTGAGCATGTATTTAACATGAAGCCTGTCCGTACAGTGCAGACTACGCCCTAGTCCTTTTCATCTTTGTCTGTTTGACTTTCAAAGATCCAGTTCATGAATAGTCAGGTCGGCTCTCGATTGAAGGCCCGGCCATTGAATACTGAAAGAATTTTAAAGAGGCTGAATAATTTTCGATGAGAAGAAAGTGACTTCAAAGCCTGCTTACATTTTGTTTTACCTTTTCACTGGAATTTGACCTGAAGCTGAAAAATGGCAGTCTTAAGGGATCAGAAGACGCGGCGGTCTTCGGAGGGAACTTCGCTTATGCTTAAAAGCGACTGGTGTGAATAGCAGAAAAAAAGATAGGGTTTGTCAAAACATCTAGATCTGCTGTACTGTACAGAAACTGCACTTCCTGCTAAATTTGTGGTTCTGTGTGGGCCTCAGCTAGGGATGTTGGGGTCAAGCGGAAAGTGCGAGGTGGGATTAATCCAGCGGAACGCCGTGCTTCGCTAGGAGGACCAGGAAGCTGATGCTATCTCAACCAGTCTTGGTATGCTATTCGCCCCAACCGGGGCACTGAAGAGGTCCAGACAACACAGAGCAGCTGGGACGGAGCTCCACTGTCGCCACCATGCACAATTTATCTTTTATTCCCTACTTCTTCCTCTATGGAAGAAGTCGACGCCCCCCTTGAGATATGCGATATGCCATTGACATGTATTCCAGATGTGTTTTTCTTTGGCCAGGAGAGTTTGAATTACTGGGAAAACAGACTGTGGTATTATTGTACCGCCTTCATAGAGGGTTTGTACTAGGGGTTCAATTTACTCACGGTTCGGTTTTTATACTGGTTTCGGTACTGTTCGGTATGTGCTATGTTCAGGGAAATTAGCTATATTCAACTGTCAAATAAAAATGAAGAAAATAAGAACATATAATCAAACTACAAGCAACAGCACAAATACATACAATAGAGCAAAGATGCATATCAAATAAACAGTGCTTTTCAGGTATCTAACAGTAGTTAAAACAGTAGTTACAGAAATTGAATAAAGTAAAATATAAAATAACATTGCATATTATAATGTTCACTGTATAAATTAAATAAAGATGAATCATTATTGAAGTTACAAAAGCTATTCAGTCAAGAGCAGTGCGTGATTTCTTAGTCATTTCTCAGCAGGTAAAAGGCTTCTTTCCCTTTAAGAAATAATGCACGCATCCGTTACATACTGTTACATATGAACACTTTCTCGACTGTTTACGTTTTACTTAAGACATAACCTACTATGTTTGCTAGGATACTCGCCAAGACAGGCATGTTGACAATTTTTGTGTGAATTTGCCCGTTCAAGCGCAAGACTTGAAAGAGAACTCAGTATTTGCCTTGTGCGCTTCAGATGAGTACACACACACACACACACCTTCTCTTATGACTGGGTCATGTTTGAGCATTCGACACTCGCATACAAGAGTTTTGTCCACACTTTTTGATCATCGCTGTTGTAATATTTTGGGAAGCCAGAATGTGTATCCATCGAAAGAAGCATACATTAACCGAACTCTGTCTGTCTGTTTTACGCGTTGTTATTTTCAACAAACAATATTATAGATGCACCGTCAGATTTGAGATGAACCGCGTGTGCAAGTGCATACCGAACCGTAGGTAGAGAACGGTATTATTATTTTTATTTTTTTACAGAGAACCATTACACCCCTAGTTTGTACCATCTGAATGAACCCAGGTGAGTGTGTCCCAGAGTACTCATACATATCCGAGTATGTGACTGCTATTCCCAGAGAAAAGCATAGGATACTACAGTCTTAAGATTCCTCGCAGCCTGTTCTGGAAATGCCCTCACACTAAAGGAATGAGCTAGTTTGGCAAGAACAGGGTGACCAAGAGGTTGTTTTTTACGCTTCATGGCTTGATCACCTGAGGCGACTCAGAGCTCAGGGTTTAGGGTCAGCACTTAAAGAGATTCTCACTAACAGATCGGACCGCTGAAAGAATCACATTTATTCCCCTCCTCTTTCCCTACTCTTGGGAATCCACAGAGGGATCAATACCTTCTGCTGGACGTTGCCATTGCCCAGCAGAAGGTTCATTTGAAGTACTGTTTATTTTGTGAAGTGAGAAGGTTCTTAAAGCAACGGAGTGGCCAGATGACCCTTAGCTTGAAGATAAGATCTGATGTGTCAGGAAGTCCCATTTGCACCACTCTAAAGATTAAGTATTTAGGATTGGGTTATGTAGCATTTTGTGCAGTTCTCCTCAAAGTCGGAGTGCATTTAATCTCACAAAAATAACAAAAGACATGCTATACTTAATTTAGAAATGTATTTTTTTAATCTTTACTATACATGCAGTTTTATGATTTTATATTAATTGAACAACCACACAAAATATTTATATATTATGTATTATTCAATTATTCATTTTATTATAGTGATTGTTATTATTATTATTTATTTTCTGAATTCGTTTTTCTGACTGTTCACTATTTTGTTATCATTATTTTATTATTATTATTTATATATTTTTTGCACTGTATTATTATTATTTTGTTATTAATATACTAAGTCCCCTTTGGATTTATTATTTTTAGGAAAAGTCATGCTAAATCTCTTCTGTACAAGTATGCAGACTGCATACTTTTATGATTTTATATTAGGTGAACAACCACACATTATTATATATTACAATATATCATCGATTATTAATTTTATTATAATGGTTATTATTATTATTATTATTTATTTTCTCTTTTAGTTTTTCTGACTGGTCACTATTTTTTAATTGTTTAAATTATTTTATTATTGTTATTTATATTTTTTTGCTCTGTATTATTATTACAGTCATGATAAATCTCTTCTATACAAGTATACAGGCTGCACAAAGGGAGTATTTCTTGTCTTTGAACAACATCAAAGCTCATGTAATGGACGCACAGCCTCTGAACACACTGTGGTACATAGATTTTATTATGCTAAGGCTCCATGACTTGATGCTGTCTCTTCCTGTTGGAATGAGAAATCCTCCTCATCCCCTGCAGTAAACACAACATCTTTTGCTGTCTCTTAAGCAGGAAACACATAAGCAGCTCTTGCCACAAACCCTAAAGGTGTCAAATTGTTGAAGCTGTCATGGTATTTCTGTGCTTGCCACTTCACTTAATCCACCCCGGTCCCCACCTCGCAGGGCTGATTCAGGCAGAAGCACACTCATCCCAGAGGACAACAGCCGCCCTCCTGTGTAATTTGATTTCCTTTTTGCATGTGACCGGATTCACTTTGTCGTCTCACCGTCAGGAGCCGCAGGAGGAAAGAGCACAGCTTTATGACCCCGGGTTTGTGTTCTTTCTCAAGAGCCACTTTGTTGTTTGTAAATGCAAAAAAACAGATCAGTTAAGAAAGAGTGTCGGAAAGAACACCCCCACTTCTTAATTTAACTTAGGGTAATGAATGCACATTTGCAAATCAATTCCCAGATTCCAGTGAAAAAAGGAGGGGTGAGGTTGTAAAATAATCAACTGTTTAAGAGGGGCGGGAAGCCTCTCAAAAGAATTGCAGATGAGGGTTAGGAGAAAGAAAAGTTTGTAATTTCTTAAACTTTCTGGGTTGAGTATCAAAGCTTTGTGCTTTTATGTGATGCCACAATTTGCAAAATTGTTTTAGATATCAGAGTTCCTCTGGATCTTGTCTTATTCATCTAAGGAAAAGATACTTTTGTACTAATTTCATCCTGCACAGAAAATTGGCCCATCTTTAGAGCTACTTAATTCATCTTTCTTTTTTCTGACCTCCAGGTTTTCACACATACTTCAAGGGAAGGAGACAATTATTAGATCGACATCTGACCTTTCCTTGTACGGTTGTCATGGAGATGCTTTGGCATTGACACCTTCTCTTGGAAGACTTTAGAATATTTACATATGTCACTGCACTGCACAATTTCCCTGAGCACGTCTTGTTACTCCAACAGGGCTTGCATCGTCTGTCTTTGTTTAGCCGGGCTGTGTTTAGAGATCTTATTTCCTCCCCCAACACTGGAGATAAATATTCTTAGTGCTAAAAGCCCCTTGGGATTGATCAGAAGGATTGCCAAATGCATGTATTTCCTCCCAGAGCCGGCTCATCCACCCCCCCCCCCCCCCCCCCCCCTTCCTCTTCCTTCACATAACAAGGTCAAACCCCTATTACAGTACAAGGGCTCGATACCTTTAAGAGCAGATGAGTTGTAGTTGCAGCACCTCCCTTTATGCCCGAATCAATCTAACTGCTGGAGCCATTACTAGCGTGTCACACAGCGAGATTGCCACTCTTATAGGTTCTTCCAGATAGGACATGCTCTAATTTAAGCTGCACGTACTGGATTTAATCCTAAACAGCTGGACGGAAGTTGTGCTACTGATGTAGCATAGAATTAGCCTAGAATTTTACATATTCTGAAGTGGTTAGGATAGGTTGTTCTGGGCGGCTGCTAGGAAGTTGCTAAGGTGCTCTGAGTATGATTGTGCAAAATTCAGAAACAAAATTTGCTCCCCTTTAATAACTCACTTTGAATTAAGTGTGAATTGAATTGAAATCTATCCATCCATCCGTCCGTATGTCTGTCCGTCCGTCTGTCCGTCCGTCTGTCCACCCATCCATCCATTTATCCATCCGTTTGTCCATCTGTCCGTTCGTCCATCCATCCATCCGTTTGTCCATCTATCCGTCCGTCCATCTGTTCGCCCATCTGTCCATCCATCCATCCAATCATCCGTTTGTCCATCTGTCCGTCCGTCTGTCTATCCATCCATCCATCCATCCATCCGTTTGTCCATCCATCCATCCGTTTGTCCATCTGTCCATTATTCCATCCATCCATCCGTCCATCCATCCATCCTTTTGTCCATCCATCCATCCGTCTATCTATCCATCCGTCCATCCATCCATCCATCCATCCGTCCGTCCGTCCGTCCGTCCGTCCGTCCGTCCGTCGTCTGTCACTTCAATTAGAATTCACTTCAAATTCAGGAATTGAGCTGAACTGAACTCTAAATGTTTGTGAGATTCTGGCCCCTACACATGACTCCGGTTCCTCCTCCAATGGTACTTTATGGCATATTCTAATCTGCTTTGTGAAAATCATCTGATCACTTAGAAATGTAATCCTTCACAAGCCATGCATTGATTGAAGTGTCATGTCTGTAGTACAAACGTACAGTATGTGACTTCAAAAAGAGTGACTTGCCTTTAATAATTAATGCAGGCAAGATTGTCTCAGTTTTATTTCACTCTGCGACCAGAAATCAAGTGCTTCCCACAATTCACAGGGGAGCGAAGCAGCCATTTGTGACGAGGTTATTAAAATTAAATCACCATTGTTCTGCCTTATTCACTTCCTTATTTGAGCACTTCTTCCTACCTTGTCTTGTACCAGAGACATTTTAATGTTCATTTCCAAGTGTCGTTATATAAAAGATGCTTGTGGAGATGTGTTATCTGCCTCAGAAAGCATTTAAAGTGCAGTGTTTCCCCAAGGGTTGATTTCTCTGACAGGGTGTGAGACCACAGAGTTCCTCTGTGAGTCCTTCGGGTTGTCAAAATCCCCCAAACGTCCATCGTGGGACTTGTTTTTTTCAAGTAGCGTTTCTAGCACCTCATAATGGGAGGTCGGAAGACTCTGAGTGAGAGATTAATCTGCTTTCCAGATGTTGTTTTCCACTTCTGTATGCACTAGGGTTGGGTACCGAACTCTGTACTTTTAAGGGCACAGACCGAATTACGTCGGTAGTAACAAATACCGATTCACATTAAATCAATCGGTGCCCAATTTCGGTACCAGAGAACATGTATCTGGTGATATAGAGTAGTGTCTGTGAATATTAAACTGCAAAAAGACTGCAAATGTCCTGCGTGTCTCTGTGTGAATGAATAGCGCAGACGCACGGTTTAATTTACCTCACACACACACACACACTGAAGCACGCGTGATGGTCGCGTGTTTCCATCTCTGCCGTCTCATATGAGGACATGAACGCATGAACGTCATCTCCAGAGCCGCTCTGAGAGTCACTTCATGAGCATTTTACCGTTTTATTTGAGAAAAACTACCCTCATATCATAAACACACAGACACTCAAAGGTCTTCACGGCAACCCGTCAAAATAAAAATTCGGTTTAACTTGACAAATATATTACTGTTGTACAGTAGAATTTAGATATGTCTCAATGTAGTAATAATAATAATACTAACACCAATGTAATAATACATTATCAAAACTTTATTTTTAAGTAATAAATCAAAAATGTTCTTGCATGTTTTAATTTTAACAGTATAAAGCTCAGTTGTGCAGCACTTTGTTTGACAAAAAAGTTTGTTTCATTAAATTAAAAGATAAATTAAATTAATGTTTTATGTCTTCATTTGATTACCAGAAAATACATAACACAGAATTTGTGGGAAATCTTTTCATAGTAATTAAATAATTTTTTTTTAGTTTTTATGAATTCAATTAAGTAGTTAGTAGCCTACTATTTACAGGTAAATATTACAGTATACAAACATCACAGACAATGGCAGACAGATCTCTGGCATAATGTAAATAACACTTCTATAAATGACTTACAGTTTCTTTACAGTTATTGAGGTAAACATCCCTAAAGTACCGAAAAAAGGTACCGTTGGGTACTGGCACCGAATTTCAGGTACAGGTAGCGGTACTCGTTAAAATATGAACAGTACCGAACCCTAATATGCACATTCGGTCGCACTGTCCCATGTCCCCCTGTTCCAGAGGTCACATTTAGGTGAGGTAGCTTCTAAGTTAGTAGCTGTTTAGCTCAGTCTTTACTTTTTATCTCTTTCCCTGCCTTACATCTCCTCTGTGGCTGGTTGGTAGTGTTTGGCCTGTTTTATTTATAAGCCTGTTCTTGGATTCTTACCCCACTGTTTCTCCTCCACCCCCTGCCAACCGCAGTCTGTTCGGCAGTCCATAAGTGTCCACTAAAAGCTATTAGCCAAACCCTGGCGGTCTCCGCTCCCTTAACCCAGCGGGGCCACGGGGCTTTTTGTTTTCAGAGAGTAGAAGGGCAGCAGTCCTGGGGATTCTGAGGTGAACACAAAGCTTGCGGTTTAGCCTTTGCCGTCTCTCGTGGACGGGGCCCAGTGTACTACTACTGTAAGGTCATTGTGTCATGTTTTTCATGGCCAGGGTAAAGTGGTTGGGAAGTGGGTTTGTTTTAAGTTGCATTAGTCTCTAGCCCAGGGGTGTTTATCCACTCGACTGAATATGAAGTAATAAAGCAAAGCCTTGCCGATCTGATTGATAAGTAATAATCCTTAAAAGCACTTTTTGTGATACCATGCTACTAGTATAAACAGAGAATTGTTAGATTAGACGCTATCTCTATGTGCACAAAAGTGTGTTGTTTAGCATAATCCTGTGTAACTTTTGGTGGATTTTGGGGTGGTGATGGATTTTTTCCCAGCGGGGTAGCTGTAGCTTTTTTGTTACAGCTATCACAAATTTTCCCTCTCCAACTGAAGGATATTTCCATCCCTCTCTCTGACTGCTGGAAGTCACAGTCGCTCTCGTGTCACAAATATAAACCCCAGTATAATTGTTGCCATTGGGATCTGTAATTATTTCCAAAATCACCATGCACAATGACTCTCTTTCATCCCCAGATATCTTCCGATGGCTGAAATTCCCTGGTCTTGTTGAGAAATCAGTTTGTGTTGTTGTTATTCATCCGTAATTGTCCCACCACCACACTGTCATTCAAATTGGGAGAGAGAAAAGCAATTTCAAAGCTTTCTGAAAGCCTACCTGAATTACCATACCACCGGTCCCCCCCCTCTTCCCCCCCAACCACTGTGCGAAAACAAAAAACCCTTGGCAGTCAGCATGAATTCATATGTGCCTTAAAACAGAAGACAAATTATATATACATATCCAGCCATTCCAGCTACTGCGGGATTGAAATGCATTTCTGTTTTCTTTGATAGCTGTTGAATTTAGAGCGTGTAATTTTCGTACTGCTAGTTGATATAACAGAAAATGAGCAATACATATGTATAACGCCTTAATTTTACCTAGCTGAGTATTGGCGGAAATTGTATTTTACATCCTTGTCAACAGTGACATGAATAATCAAGATGGCAATGGTATAGCAGATGCTGGATCTGAGATTGCATCTCCTTGGCTAACCTCCAACTGGAATTAAGATCATTTTTGCTCTTTGCTTGGAATAAATTGATGGTTTTTTTGCAAAAAGTAGTCATCAAATTACTTTATTTACACACAGATTTTTACAATGTTTCCTAACCTCGTGTGAAGTTTCTGGTGACAAGTACTGTCCACACGCCAAGTGACAATTTTGCCTGACATCACAATCACAAAACGTATTTAATGTTTAATTTACAGTTATATGGACCTTGATTTTAGACCAGTGAGATTTCCTGTTGGTCATATTGCTTCATAAGTATTAGTGCTGTCAAACGATTAATCGTGATTAATCACATCCCAAATAAAAGTTTGTGTTTACATAATATATGTGCGTGTACTGTGTATAATTATTATGTATATAAATACACACACATGCATGTATACATTTAAGATAAAAAAATATATATATATATATATATATATATGTAAATTAAATAAATATATATACAGTATATACATGTATGTGTGTGTATTAAAATATACCTCTATAGAAATCCTCCCAGTCTTGCCTAAGTTGCATTAGGGGAAGTATATAAAAAAACTGCATCAAGTTGATGTTATTTAAATTGAGTTGAATTGTGTGTTGAATCACATTTAATCGTTTTGAATTAGAAAAAATTGTCAGATTTAAAAGCGGTGAATCATGAATCAATCAATTGCTGTCAAAGATTCACAGCTGCGCTTGTATTGTGTGTCAGATCTGGCTAAGACACTGTAACTGTGATTGCTGTTGTTTTTATACCAGATTCTCTCAAATAGTGACCACCGATTCTCTCTTATAGGATCTCGGCCCAGGCTTGAGGATGCTGCGCCACGGATTGTTGAACACCCCTCAGACCTCATCGTTTCCAAGGGTGAGCCCGCCACTTTGAACTGTAAGGCCGAAGGTCGGCCGACCCCCATGGTGGAGTGGTACAAAGACGGCGAGCGAGTCGAAACAGACCGGGAGGATCCGCGGTCCCACCGTATGCTCCTCCCCAGCGGCTCTCTCTTCTTCCTCCGAATCGTTCACGGAAGGCGCAGCAAACCCGACGAAGGGGTGTACGTGTGCGTAGCGAGGAATTACTTGGGCGAAGCCGTCAGCCGTAATGCCTCTTTGGAGGTCGCAAGTAAGTCTGCTCATTTGTACTCTGATCCTTGCCTCGTGCCCTCTTCCTCAATCTCCCTTCTGCAAATTTCCGCAGTGCTCAACTCATTTTTTCCCCTCTACTATAAAGCTTTCCCATTTTGTCCTGCTCTCCTCATCTTTTTCCCTTCTCCTCCATCTACACTCGATCTTGTTTAGTCTTCCACTGGCTGCGGCGGCCCATAACCATCGTCCCTGGATGGAGTAAAGCACTGAGGTCATTGTTAGTTTTAGAGGAGGTAATCTGATTTGGGGTATTAATGTAGATAGATGGTAGCCTGTATTCGAGATAAATTCAACCCCAGAAATAGCAGAGAGAGGAGTGTAATGCTGCCTGCTTCCAGGTGACAGATGTTAGCTTCAAAAAATCCACCAACATCTCAGTGTTTCTCATGGAATGGCTCCAGGTTTTAACAGCAGGGCTCGCCATATCCAATAGACACTAATTAAATGCTGATGGCACTATTTGATTTCGGTCATTAGATTATCGGCAATTTCATTATGCTTCTGCAACGTTATGTTTTTGTCATGCAACCTCAGAGCGATCGCTCTGTGATTTGTTATACAGAATCGTTTCTAGGTGGCCTGCAGAACTTAAACGTCGTCGTCAAAGGACAGATCCTTCACCTGCGCGAGTATTTCACCATCTGCTCTGAGATATCAGTGAGACATAATAGTCCCCATGTCCCCAAGAATAGCACTATTCTCACACAATTCAAAGCCAGAATGCAGATTCGGTCTCCAGCTACTCATAAATCCCATCTATGAAATTCCTCTTTCGTGCATTCTTATTGCAAAACGCTTAAAAACCCAAAGCATTTGCAATTCAGTCACACTCAACTGTCTAATTAGGATCTGAACCTGCATGTTGAGCTCATGCCTGCTGCAATATCTTTATTTAAAAGGGAAAGCACAGAAACCATATTACTTTTGATGTCTACAGGATTAATTAAAGTTGCAGCTCTCCCAAGCTAGAAATAACAGTTATTTACTGCATGATGATATTTATTCTCATTCTCAATGAGCTTTTTCAGATTGGATTTCTTTTCAGTAAAATTATTTCTTCTTTCTTATCAGGGGAGGTTACAAGGAAAGTTATATTACAATATAAAATATTAGATTTTTCAGATTGAATTTGAACAATCACTCCATTAAGTTAAAGGACTGACTGCTTGGTGATATTACCTACATTTTCAGATTCATTTATTAGTGATATCCGGCGCCTAATGGACACCTTGCGGTTTCAAAACTCCCGAGTTCATTGTAAGTTCATGATCCACGAGGGTTACAGAACAGATGGTCTGTTGAATAAAACATTTTTTATTGTTGCTGAGAAAATTAGTTTTCCAAAGTTGCATTAAAGATGGTGGTTTACGTTCTGTCAGACTATAAATTTTATGCCTGGAAATTTGTATGACTTGGTAACTCTTTTTACAGCACTATCTAAAAAAATATGCTTTTACTTCAGTGAACCAAAAACAAGCTAAACGCATAATCAAACATCTGAAAATCCCGAGGTTACCCTTACAAATGAAAGGTTTTTGCATGAGTTCTTCTCACATTGAGCAGAACGTTTGCAGTCTGTGTGCCTTCAACGAGACTGTCATTATCATTAACTGTAGACTGAATGTGCGCAGTGGAAAGAGTTCTGGTACACAAATAGTTCTAGAACCCCGCAGGAGTTGATTCTAGGTCTAGATTCCTAAACCGCACATCCTCGCCAGTTATCTGCCCTGTCCTTTATCCTTGCCCCCATCATCCTGGTGGCCTACATCATTAGTTATGATATGTTTGTCCCTCCGTGAGATGACAATGCGACATTTCCTCTAGGGATGTCTGCAAAAATGGCCTAATACAAGAATCACATAGACACGAATTTTAAATGTGTGTGTGTGTATGTGTGTGTATATATATATATATACTATTTTATACTGACAACATACACTGACAACTCCTTAAAAAAAAGTGCATCGGAATAAATAGAAACACAAAATCTAACAAAAATAGATGAGTCATTCACACTGCAGTAGACTGCAAATCTTATTTTATTAAAGGTCATGAGACCTTTTCGGATATGAGACATTGTTTTCCAGTCTGACAGCATACTACACTATGCAATTACAAACATTTAATATAAAAAAAAAATTATATATGTATATGACCAGGAGTTTGTTTTAATATATGTGACCCATGCTGGTAAAATGAGTTGCAATGAGCACATTTTCAAAAATGAGTTATTGTTAAAAACCCTTCAAAATGATGTATGGTTTGTTAGAATTGTCAAAGTCAATTTTGAGAAAAATCGAGTTAAAGTTTTCAGCAACCAAACCTTAAAATCTCTGGTTACAACACCACATTTGACACACCAAGTCAACACCAAATATCTATAGGAAAAATATATTTTTCCATGAAACCACAATTGTTTGACTAACAATGAAACAGACAGCCTATATATTAAGATCTACTGTACCGCACGGATCTAATATAATGTTACACATCAGAGGCTTTTCCCCAACAGTTAACCAAACGTTCACTTAAGACATAACAGATAGTGTTTGCATGAATACTCGCCAAGACAGATAATTCGAAATACTGTAATTATGTGTATATGTGTATATCTGAGGCGCACAAAGACGATCTGTCAGTCAGTCAGCACGAGTGAGATCATTTTCATGGACAAAGGAAAGGTACTCCTCTTTGACAACGTACAAATAAAGATACTTTTCGATTATTTGGAGCATTGGGATCGCTAGACGAGGGCTTAATTAACTCAAAATCGACCAAAATTTACATTTTTCACTTGTTTTGCCTGTAGCTCAAAATTATCCTGTGCGCATTCCGACTCATTTTGCCAGCACGGGTCACATATATGTACCCCCCCCCCCATCATAACAGGTACATTTAGATATGACTGCTCACATTTATACCCAACTCTATTTCGGCAAGTTTGTCGTTCTAATCCTTTGACTTTTTTTTCTTCTGTGGAACAAAAAAATAATATATTTTGACTTTTTTTTTTACTGTTTTGTCTATGTAATGAAAGTCTAAAACAACACTGAAAAATAAAACACATCAGAATATTTTCTTTTGTGTATTTTCCACAGTAGAAAAAGTTATACAGGTTTAGAACAACATGATGGTACGTAAATTATGACCCTTTAAAGCCCCAATATGTAATTTTTCGTCTCTAGAGGTCGCTTATTTAAAACATTAAGTTGTGCCGCAGGCTTCTTCTGCTCATGTGTATGTGGGGTAACGCAGCGCTGTTTTATTACATTACACACATCTGAGTGTGTTAAAGTTATGTTATAATGCTACTCTGCTACTCAGCGGCGACTACGAGACACTTGTTCACACTGCAGTGAGATAGATCGATGTTAGGCATGGTAAAACATGGTACTCGCGGTAAATCAAGAACACCAGATTTAAACAATAAGACTAACTGTGTTGAGCTGGAGAACAATGATTAGTTTTCTGTTGATTAATGATCCAAACAGTTGCTCACCTGTCTAATAAAACACATCATATATTAAAGCGTCTTTGGTGTTTCCATGGTTTCTATAAAATAAAACCGGGAATCGAGGGTAATGCGGGTATGATGTCATTGATAGGCGACGTCCTGCTTATTTCACTGGATTTAAACATTCTTGGACACATTTGGGATAATGTAAGTACACAAGTCAACAAAATATATAACATTGTTCTAGTGTTTTTGGATATTTTAATCAAAAAATCTTACATATTGTGCCTTTAATATCCCTTTAATGCAATAAAACATTATTATAGCTGATTTTTGGTTGAGATTCTGTGGGCATTGATGAGATTTGGGCACATAGTGCCAGCTCTCTGCATGGAGATCATCTTTCTCCATCGTGGCAAGGCTCCATCAGCCAGGTGGTGGGCGGGAGACGGGATGAGGGGTCCGCTGCCAGCCATAGAGCTCGTCTGGTTCACAGGTTTTGGGGGGTTGGAAGAGATGGGTATATATAGAGAGAGAAAGGGAGGTAGAAAGATAAATAGAAAGGAGAAGGAGGGAACCCATATGCCAGGCATGTTGATCTGCCACCAGCAGGCAGCGTGTCGTACATTAGCAGGGCACAGATCTTCGGTCAAACGCGAGATGTTCTGGTGAGAATAAACAGGCTCTTGGCTTGGTGTGCGTGGGATGCACCGCATTCCCAGAGAGTGTTTTAACAGCCTGTTTATATATGCTGCTTTTGAAGGCGGTATTTATGGTCGAGGTGATGAGTTATGTAGGCACAGTTACATTACTCAGATGATGAAGCCGGAGCTGGGATGATTTACAGTGACAGAATCCTCACACTTTAAATGATAGATGAAAGGGAATGGATCTGTGTTGGTTCATCTGTGGTTTATTACTTTTTAAATGATGCTTAGCATTTTATACTTTTGCATGGCTCCACAAGGGCTTATGGGTAAACATCAGCCATCTAATGAAAGTTGTTGGGGGGGTCAGGATTGGTTTCCAGGGGAACAGGTGAAGAACAGCTGTCCTATGGAATGTTGGGAATGAACAGGTGAAAGGAAGATAAGATACTCTTGTTCTCTGTTTTGATTGACTGTGAGAGGCGGGAAACTTTTTTACACTTATGGGGAGAGTTCCAAAAGCCTGCTGTAAAACACGGGTCAGCGACGGATTGAATGGTAACTAGATTTGTCGTGATTTCTGTAGCCTTGTTGAAATTTCATAATTAAGTTTTGACACCACAGCAAAAAATATGTTATTCCTTTTTTCCAAGTTTGTATTTAGCAAATATATTTGTTTAGGTAATAATATATAGTACATGTTTATTTAAAAAGATGGTTTTTAATATTATAGTAAGAATATGCATAATATAGTATTAGTATGGTATATTATGCATGATATATACTATCTAATTGTGTGTGATCCCCCCAGTGTATTAGGGATGCACCAATATGAAACTATAAAATATACCGATAACCAATATTCTTTATATTTGAAAGCCAATAACCAATATATTGGCCGATAAATCTAAATCCAAATTTTTTATGCAAGTTTCAAGAGCCTGATGACAAAAACAAAAGTCTCACCATTAAAAGCCAAGTCCCAAGCACACAATTATAATGTTCTCAATCTCATTATAGCTTTATGTAGTCTATATGACAGACTTGCACATGTTGCGCTGAACTGTATTTTCTTTTTTTTTTGAAGAGATTCCAATCATATTTCAAGCAATTTAAAACCATCATGGCGAACAGTGCACATCTGAAGTGTCTCAGCTGAAGGAAATAATCCATTATTTATCGGCTTTATTATATCGGCCACATTTTCTTATTAGGCCGATAACGCTAACATTAAAAATGAACATATATGGTGGCCGCTATATATCGTGCATCCCTACAATGTAGTTATACAAGAAAGTCTGAATTTGGTCATTCTGCTGAAGGAAAGGATTTCTTATGGGTCACACTGTACCTCTAGGGTTTAAGCTGGAGACATCCTGACAGATAAGCCTATTTATGTGAAGCCCCTCAGTACAGGACAAAACTAAAGTAATAGTGGCTTATGTGCAGCAGGGCATGCTGTCCTCCTCTGGGCCACCTGCCCTCTGTGCTATTAACCTTATTGCCTTGGATCTGGAATCTGTGTGGGTGCTGAAGGGAGGCTGAGAGTGGTCCAGACTTTGAAACTCAATATAAATTGATTATGAAACCAGCAGAAAAGAGCATTGTAAAAGAGCATTGTAAAGCTTTTTAATTAAATTTGAGCAGTCCTTTACTGTAGCTCTAATGCACCGACACACCCTGATGCAGCTATAAAAACGGCATGATCCGTCTTCCGGTTTCACCATGACTCACAAGGACATTTCAGTCCCGCAAAGCTGCTAAAACTTCACCCAGACTTTGATGAGATGCATCGACAGAGTAGATTTATTATTTCAAAGCCTCTGTTGTAAATATGTGAGCTATTAATCTCTCCAAAGTATTGAAGAGAAGCGGTGCCAAGTTTCAAATGCATGTTTCGCCAGTCTTCGCTAATTCTAGCAAATGCATATTAACCAGCGAAGCCTGTCTGGGCATGCATGTGGCCGCGTGTGTCCGTGCAGCAATAATGAGATCACTTAGCCCAGGGGTCAGGGAGACTGCTGACAGAGTGGGGTCATTCGGACACGGGGCGACACAGGCCTTCTGGCTATTTAACTCTCACACTACCTAATGAATTAATTAAAGCCAGCCACGAGTAACACAGATCAGACATGTGAGCACATGGTCACCTTGGATGAAGCAAGAGAGAAATATGCAGTCATAGGGTGTGTTTCAATCAGTAGTTGGGGCACTGATCAATGAGTCGGCCACACTCATGTACACGATACACTGATTCACCACCTAGGGAGCTGATTGAGACACACCCATAATAAATTGCTGGGAGACAGAGAGAAATAAAGAGAGGGAAATGTAAAAGGAAACGAGAGAACGAGAGAGAGTGTTTTGCTGAATGAGCAACAGGTGGTTCAAGGGGGAGTTTAGACTAAACCCCCACTCATCTTGATGAGCAGTGGTGCATCTGTGTGCTTTTGTATAGTCAGGGTTATGACCAGAACAGGCGGGACGCAAGGAACAATACAGCCCAGCTCTGACACCCTAGGGAACCACCTTCCACTTTCAATAGTTGCCCCAAACTCTGAGACATCAACAACTCTCATTTGTGTCTCTCTGTAGGTGCACTACGGTTTACTAATAGTAAATAGTTTTTTTTTTTGCATTGGTTTGAATGTTAAGTTTGTAGTTACATTTATTATTAATACATTTAATAATAATTGTAAATAAATCTTAATAATAATAGTACTAACTAGTATTATTACTATTATTATTGTTTAAGCCCAATTATATAATAATAATAATAATAATAATAATAATAATGTATTATTATTATAATTATGAATATTATTATATTCAGGGGTGCACATAAGTTTGGTTCTCATGAGAGCACCTGGAGATTTGGTTCGGTGCTCACACCGAACATAGTGTGACCTATTAAATATAACTATAAAAAAAAAAAAATTAATAATAACAGTATTGCACTTTATTTAGTTAGTTTTTTTAATAAAATAATAAATTAAGTGTGATTAATACTATTACATTTTAAAATAAAAAAATGAGTATTAAATAAAATAAAATTATTTTATAGTACACTTAAAAAATACAGTGCTAATATTTACATTTTAATTAGATTTTTTACTTTTTAATTTTTATATGAATTTTCACCTTTTTTCAAACCTAAAATCAGCAAGCTTTTATTTTGGCGAGTTGCCAGGAAGTATATGCATTGCCGGTTTAAGAACTGCCGAGTGAATGTCACAGCTTTGCAGTTTGCATTTTGCTCTAAAACTGGCAGATTTAATACGCATTCAGTTCAAATTGAAATCTTATACAGTATTACAGTTAGTAGATCTAAAATGGTATTTGTGCATTAACAGCTGTCAACCATGTCGGTATGCAAATGAGTGGTCTGAACTTAATTACCCAGCATATTTTTTATTTTTTACACACTTATGTGCACCCCTGATTATATTTAACTACTGTATTACTATTACTATTATTATTATTATCATTATTATATTATATTACATCTAAATGCAATGTATTATTATTATTATAATCACAATAAATAATACTTCTTCCAAACAATATTGTCACGGTATGTGGCTGATATGAAGCGCACGACAAAAGGAAATCCTCAAATAGATCTTTAATTTAATAATCAACACAAACAGGAGAATAACTAGGAGAAAAGCACAACCATTATAACATTAAACAACCCAAGACAAGGAACAGACTGAAACTGAGGCCTTGTCCACACTTTCGTTTGAAAACGTTTTCTCTCCGTTTTGGCCTTCCGTCCTCACTGAGACGGCGTTTTTATTAACGAAAACAAAGCTTTTTGAAAATGCTCTCCAAAGTGGATACATTTGAAAATGCTGTTTTCACGTCTGTGAAAACGTAGGTATTTGAAAACAATGATGAATGTTTAGTCGTGATGCATATTGAACCAATATATATTCATGTTCATACCGCTATTGTGCCTGTTATGTGCTATTCACTTTCACACTGTTAAAATATGTTACTTTGCACACTCTTCACTCTTCTGCGGCAAAACGTGAGAGCAGTTGCGTTTAGGACCAAACATATAATGGTGACTGAGTGCGACCTGGACGCATCAGTGAATGAGGAGATATTTAAATAAAATGATCCTGACAGAAGAATTGCGTGATAATTTTATTATGCCTTGTTCCGTCTGTATCAAGTGAGCTTTTATGAGGTTTTACGCATGTGCAATGAGGTGAACTTTGCGTTTTCTAACATTTCAGTGTGGATGGAGAAAGTTTTGAAACGAAAACACCGTTTTCAAATGTATCCGGATTAGTGTACACGTAGCCTGAGTCCTCAAATAAATGAGGGCAAACAAAAAGAGCTGATGAGTTAATTGACGAGGGACAGATGAATAAGATGAACCAATGAAACACATGGGGAAACTGTGCAAATGAGCAAACAAAGACAGAACAGACTCTGACAAATATAGTTCATAATTAAAATAATGGTTGCTTTAATATTTGCGGTCACAGGTATACATTTACCTGTGCATACACAGCTCAAACTGAATGTGGCTCATTCCAATCAGGTTCTAGAGTCTAAACTTTCCGGTTTATAACATTTTATTTGCACTTTTGCTTACTCATACCTCATGAAGCAATCGTTTCACTCTGTGCTTGTGGTTGAATGAATGTGTAATCATTGTTGTTGACTTTGGGAGAGCCTGACCACCATTGGGACTGTTTAATTGCATCTATTCATTTTCTTAACAGAGATCATAAAATTGTAATTGTGCATTTTACTGCTGTACTAAATTGCAAGGTGAGTTTAAGGGCTTTCCTGTAGGACGGTATATTTTTTAAAATGCCCATTATCCAGATCTGAACTCTACCCTTATTTTTAAAACACCTCTGATGTTATTACCGTAGAGTGGGAAGGCAACATTTAAGCTTAAAATGAAGTTAGTAAGCCTGTTAAGTGTTGTGATTGATGTGAACTGGTCGTTGCAAATGCGAAATTATTTTCCCTTCCACTGCATATGTGGCCGAGCAATCCGTATACCCTGAGAGTCTGTGCAGTCACCGGCCCTGGGATGATTGATTGCTTCTCTCTCGTTGGCATTGCCAGCTGGCATCAGAGCGATGGGAGAGAGCAATGGCCCAGGATATTGCTCTGTGTTTAGAAGGTAGGAGAGCATAGAGACACACACCCACCACAAGCAAAAGCAAAACTTCCTTAAGCTGTTACATTTCCATTGGCATCCTTTTTTACTTGTTTCTCCCTTCTTTTGCTGGTTTTGACCCCTTAAAGGCACAATATGTAAGATTTTTGGATTTAAAATATCCAAAAACCACAAGAACAATGTTATATATTTTGTTGACTTGTGTACTTGCATTATCCCAAATGTTTCCAAGAATGTTTAAATCCAGAGAAATAAGCGATTTTAACCAGGACATGGAACGGATCAATGACATCATACCCACGTTACCCTAAATTTTTTTGTAGAAACCATGGAAGACGCTTTAATATATGATGTGTTTTATTAGACAGGTGAGCAACTGTTTGGATCATTCATGGACAGAAAACTAATCATTGTTCTCCAGCTCAACACAGTTAATCTTATTGTTTAAATCTGGTGTTCTTGATTTACCGCGAGTACCATGTTTTACCATGCCTGATATCGATCTAGCTCACTCCAGTGTGAACAAGTGTCTCATAGTGAACGCTCAGAGTAGCATTATAACATAACTTTCAACACACTCAAATGTGTGTAATACCTGCATCACCCCATATACGCATGAGCGGAAGAAGCGGAAGTGATCGTTTGTGGCAGAATAAAAGCACTGCGAAATCAAGGCGTCATCAAGCCACGCCTTTGTTTTGAATAAGAGACCTCCAGTGGCAAAAAATTACATATTGTAGCTTTAAAGTAACACAAATCTGGCCCAGTTCTTTTCCTGTAAATTTTGAAATTCAAGGTCATTTGAACAAGAACTGATCACGCAAAGATTCCGGAACAAAAGATGACAGTTCAATTTCATCAAGCAATGTCAACCAATCAAATTCTCCATCCAATCTAATCAAACTCGGAGACGGTGCGCGTCTCAGCCTGCACACATTTGTGACGTCTCTTTCAAAAACGTATAATGCTCTCCCTAGCTTCTTTTAGCAGACGGGCTCACCTTGAAGGATCAGAGGATTTGGGATGAACAAGACCACCCCCCCCCCCCCCCCCCCCCAAACCCCTGCGAGGAAATGCTTCAACGTCAAGCCTTATCCCGAGACCTGTCCCGCTGATATGCACTGACGCACCACGCAGAGCGCTCTCAGAATCTGACTGCTCCACTGAGTTTGAGCCCTGTCTCCTCTCGTGGTTTTAGTACCACGTGTGGTGTGGTAAAATAGCACTGTAGTTACCTCGTAGGCTCATACACAATTCGATTTAGTCTGCAGTCTATTGAGAATCCATTACATATGTAACATCTTTGGTGGTGGCACATTGATTATTTCAGACATTGTTCGCATGATTGTTAAACTCCATTTACAAGCTCTCTGCTTTTTTTGTACAACAGCATGAAAGCTTTCGACAGTATATTTGATGCAGGTTTTGTGACGTTTAACTCCTTCAAAAGCGCCATTTGTATATTACATTGGTTATTATTTAGTTTTATACACCTTTCTGTATGAAGTACCTGTCTTAAAATCAATCATTTTATTTTGAAGCAGCTTTCCTACCTAGCTATCCCCAGGCAAAAATTGGCTGTTTACCAAATAAAATGCTTTTTTTCCAGCAAAGGCTGCAGTCTTACACGTTTTTAACATTAAAAAGAGCATATTTATGGAGGAGGGCGGAGCTTCAAGAGCTCGTGTTAGCAGCTCTGATTACCTCACGCAGACATACACTGAAAATGTCAGAAACTGTTCAGCCTTTTATGTTTAAACCGGAGTCGGACAATGATGGAGAGACACAAGAAGAAGTGACAACATGTAGAATGCATGATTGAATGCCCCAATCCAATAATTGCAAAAAGCTTTGTTACTTGTGATAAGAAGAAAAGTCTCAATTTTCAAATTCTGTCAATTTTATCACAAAATGCAAGAAATAAATGACGTTTTGATGCTCTTGAATGTGTCGTGACAGTTTGCTGTAGCGGCCACTTTAATGCATGTTATAGAACGAAAAAACATGCATGAACCATCAGAACCATATGTTCAAAGGTACCGTACATACCGAAGTGAATCATGTCTCGTAATTGCTCAGTGTTTCAACCGCGAAAAAACGTTAATAAAACAGCTTGTGTCACTTAACGTTGCATTTACCTCAGGAAAGTTAGCAATAAAAATCACTAGAGAGAAGTTAAACTTCTGTTACTTGCATATGTATATTATTATATTATTTATATATGCATGTTTGAGTTTGTAAGTGTGGCAGTGACAATCACATAAGTCAAACATGCAAAAAAAAAAGAAGTCCCAAATCACCTTAATCACATGCTGGTTTGTTTTGGACAGTTAGACATGTCCTCAGATGGCTGTGGATCACTATGGGGGGACGTTTCATTAACGGAAAGGGGGGCGATGATGGACAAAGACATAGTTCAGTCCCATCCTCTCATTAAGTTTGAGAAGTGCAGACCATCACTAGATTAAAGTAATCCTCTTTCTTCCCAAAGACCATGTCTCTATTAGCCTCCACCGTGGTCGGCCACACGCGCCGGATTAGACCACATCACTAATGGACTTATTGTTGTCGGTATCTGCATACAAAAAGACCAGCTATGGGGGGGCCTGGGGCTCTCCTCCTGGATGTGCCATCAATACAGAGTTCCTCCCCTCCCTCATCCCCTTATCTCCTCTACTTTTGTTCTCCACTCAGGCGTTTTGTGGGCCAGCGTTGTGTCCAGCAGCACAGGGGCTGGTAACGGTTTACACACGCAACCCACCCAAGCACTGAATAATGATGAGTTTACAGTAGGGCGAACGTGTTAGACAGTCAGACACCCACCAAGCAGCTGTTTTCCCTCAAAAACACTCGATTGAAGTTTTTTAGTAGCTTCTGTTGTTACGAAACGCTTCATAATACAATGAAATTGGGACATAAAAGAGAGGTTATGCAAATGCTTTGGAGCTGACCTCTTACTAGGCATCAAAGATGAGAAAATTCGAGGCTTGTCTGATTTAGTTTAGATCATTTATTCTGATAAAACAGATTTGATCCGCAAGTTAATGCTAACAAATGTATTGTAGAAGAGCTGAAACGGCAGAGACGAAGCGTTATTGTGTCTCCTAGAGAGAATTAGAACACCTCTATTGTCTAGATTCCATCACAGCAACATAGTGATGTAAACAACTGATATTTACCCATAATGCATTGTAAACGTGACTGACAGGCTATACCCAAATATGAAAATTCATTTATTCATCCTCATTTCCAAATGTTCCAAACACAGATATTTTGAAGATGGTCTATATTATAGTATTTTATTAATATTTTGAACTAGCCTTTCATTTTTATATTTTTATGAATAATTAAAACTAATAAAATGTAGTATTTCTATAATATATTTAGCTTTTAATTTATTTTTATTTTAGTTTTAGTAATTTTAGTACTTCAACTTATTTCAGTCAGTTCTCAAGGCAAAATGTATCATTTCAGTTTATGATCTAAAATGTATATTTTATTTTATTTAAGCTTTAATTCAATTATTTTTAGTTAACAATAACACTGCTTAGACAAAAGCATCTGAAACATTTCAATGAAAGTCAGTGGATTCCAGAACTAAATTGGATCCCACTGACCTTTTATTGTATATTAAAAAGTAAATAAAAAAATAAAAAAATATCTTTTGAGTTCCAGAAAGAAAGAAAGAAAGAAAGAAAGAAAGAAAGAAAGAAAGAAAGAAAGGCGTATAGGTTTGGAATGATATCGAGGGTGAGTAAATGGAAGAATTTTTATTTTTAGGTGAACTGTCTCTTTAAGGATTTGTTAGGAAAGAAGTGAACATGTTTGTGTGTGTGTGTGTGTGTGTGTGTGGGTAAGGGGGGGGGGGAGTATCCTGAGTGGCAGGCCGTCACATGCTGGGAAAGGTGTAAAGATTAACCTCCCATCTAGCTTTAGACCAGCGAGCCTGCGATTAACTTGAGGATAGAGCTGGATCTTGTGTATGAACTTCCTAGGCTTTAGACACAAACAGTTTCAAAAGAGAGATGATGTGTGATGTACATCAAGCATTTGAATATTCTCACAGAATCTTTATGCAGTGAAAGTGCACATTTGAAATGACTAGTTCGCTCCCTGATGGCGTCTCTTCATTAGTCTCCTCTGTATAGAGCCACCTCTCTGTCATTTAAATGAGGCTGGCGTACCCTGATGTAGCTAGCATGGGCCGCTCCAGGCAGCTGCTGGTGGGACAGTGATTAACAGTGAATGGGGTAGAGGTTAGAGTCGATTCCTCTGGCTCTGTGCCTCTGGATCCTACTGTTCCTCCTCCTCCTTTTCTGGATAATGACACCCACCTCCAGCACTGCACATGCGGCCTTGCTCATAAAAAATACTCATTTATAACTTCAATTTGTCGCCCTGACATGGCGAGGGGTAAAAGGTTTCGGGGAAGACCAGACGGGCCTGTTTATGGGCAGTTAAGAGCCTTGAAATGATGTACCTCGGCAGCACGTCTCATACATCTCTCCATCTCTCACTCACTCCGTCCCTCATATAGAATGCATATCATTTCATCAGGCTGGGTAGGGCTGCTGGGGATCGCTTTTGGGTCATAAAAAGATGAAATATCACTGTTATTTCTCGAGTCTTCACAGTGTCTGCCACCGTAACTAAGGGTTTACGAGCGTTGTAAAGTTGACTCATGTCTCAGAACATGCAGCCCGAGGATTGTAGTGGTACAAATATTTATTTGTTTCTTTCTTTCTTACTTATGTATTTACTAGTGCTGTCAAAATTAGCGCGTTAACGCATGTCCTGACTATGACACACACACACGACACTCGGAAAGACAGAAGAGAACGCGCTGACTCTGAATGTCCTGACTATGACACACACACACGACACTCAGAAAGACAGAAGAGAATGCGCTGATTGTGAATGTCCTGACTATGACACACACACACACGGCATTTGGAAAGACAGAAGAGAACGCGCTGAATGTGAATGTCCTGACTATAACACACACACACACACACACACACGACGCTCAGAAAGACAGAAGAGAACGCGCTGACTGTGAATGTCCTGACTATGACACACACACACACACACACACGGCATTTGGAAAGACAGAAGAGAACGCGCTGACTCTGAATGTCCTGACTATGACACACACACACAACGCTCAGAAAGACAGAAGAGAACGCGCTGACTGTGAATGTCCTGACTATGACACACACACGCGACACTCAGAAAGACAGAAGAGAACACGCTGACTGTGAATGTCCTGACTATGACACACACACACGACACTCAGAAAGACAGAAGAGAACGCGCTGACTGTGAATGTCCTGACTATGACACACACACACGACACTCAGAAAGACAGAAGAGAACGCGCTGATTGTGAATGTCCTGACTATGACACACACACACACACACAACGCTCAGAAAGACAGAAGAGAACGCGCTGACTGTGAATGTCCTGACTATGACACACACACACACAACGCTCAGAAAGACAGAAGAGAACGCGCTGAATGTGAATGTCCTGACTATAACACACACACACACACACACACGACATTTGGAAAGACAGAAGAGAACAAGCTGACTGTGAATGTCCTGACTATGACACACACACACAACGCTCAGTCAGGACATTCACAGTCAGCGCGTTCTCTTCTGTCTTTCTGAGCGTTGTGTGTGTGTGTCATAGTCAGGACATTCACAGTCAGCGCGTTCTCTTCTGTCTTTCTGAGCGTCGTGTGTGTGTGTCATAGAAAGACAGAAGAGAACGCGCTGACTGTGAATGTCCTGACTATGACACACACACGCGACGCTCAGAAAGACAGAAGAGAACGTGCTGACTGTGAATGTCCTGACTATGACACACACACACGACGCTCAGAAAGACAGAAGAGAACGCGCTGAATGTGAATGTCCTGACTATAACACACACACACACACACACACACACACGACGCTCAGAAAGACAGAAGAGAACAAGCTGTCTGTGAATGTCCTGACTATGACACACACACACAACGCTCAGAAAGACAGAAGAGAACAAGCTGTCTGTGAATGTCCTGACTATGACACACACACACAACGCTCAGAAAGACAGAAGAGAACACGCTGAATGTGAATGTCCTGACTGTAACACACACACACACACACACAACACTCAGAAAGACAGAAGAGAACGCGCTGAATGTGAATGTCCTGACTATAACACACACACACACACACATGACGCTCAGAAAGACAGAAGAGAACAAGCTGTCTGTGAATGTCCTGACTATGACACACACACACAACGCTCAGAAAGACAGAAGAGAACGCGCTGACTGTGAATGTCCTGACTATGATACACACACGACGCTCAGAAAGACGCTCCAGTATCGAGTTCTCTTTCACGCTTAAAGTGAAAGCTTAAACTGTAAAGTGTTTGATAACTTTATTCGATTTCTGTATATTGATTATATATGAAGGTCACAGGTAAATATGACAATTATTATAATGGGTTTATGTGAAGATTGTTTTAAGTTCACTTAAATTTTTAAAGCCTAATAAATGTTGAAATTGATAGCAATGATACTGTAATGATGAATGTCTATCATTAATGTTTCATAGAGATATCAGTATCAGTATTAGTGTCAGTGATACTGGCCTTCATTCATAAAAAGTATACTGTCTTTAAGTTATTTCTATAATTTGGAGAGTATCTGTGAAATTATTACAATATAAAAATATTAAAAATGCAGATGTTTTTGAGTCAAAATTAATTACAAAAAAGATTAGTTCATTTGTTTAATCTATTGACAGCACTAATATTTACTTACGAGTTATGTATTTACTTGTTTTTGTATGTTTTATATTTATTTAGTTATTTATTTGTTTGCAAATATTACAATTGTGTGTGTGTGTTAATATAATACTTATGATACTTGTTAAAAGCATTCAAAACAAATAAGTGCTTAATTTTTTTGTATGATTTACTTATTTGTGTAAATATTTATATTTGCTTGTTTGTTTTTTGCTGATCCTATTTGATGTAGAGATTTTTTATGTATAACTACTTTAAAATTAGTTTGAGTTGGTCTTTAAAACCGTACAAAAATTGGTACTTTAAGTCTTTTCACTTGGATTGTTTGTCCTGTGACGATACCTGAATATTAACGTCAGCCTGGTGGGTCGGAGCGTTTCTCACACATGGAGGAAATTATTTTCCATGCATAGTCACCACATCAGTGCATCCAGATGCTTTTCATCAATCAGCTGTGAAAGATAGAGACGAAGAGAGCGAGGGATCCCAGCTGTTGTGTTCTAACAGGACTCAGGTGATGGCTAAGCAGCAGAGACAGCATCTAAATGAACGTTGAGACGAAGACAAACACGCACATGCTAATGCAACCGCAAACAAAAGCCGAAAGAAAGCGAAAAAGTGAGTATGGCGTACAAGCAGCGTTGATTTCCCACTGTCCCCAAGGCAATATCAGTCTGGGCTTCTGCCCTGAGCTCGCACCGGGCTCATTACGTCTGGAGAGGCCTCTTTGATCCTATCAGGGTTTGGGATGATGAAACGTTGAAGGCAGCAGATCACAGTGTGTGTGTGTGCGTAGACTAGTGTGTATTTGTGTGTGGTGGAGGGGATGTTAGAGGGTGGGGGTTGGAAAGAGGGACAGATGTCCAAGCTGCACGTGCCTCAAGCGTCACATCCAAACCCCCAACTCCCCTGTTACCTCTCCACCCCTCTTCGCTTCTGTCCCACCACCCCCTGACTTCTGTCAGAAGCTGGCCCAGCCCGTGGGTCCATCGACTGCAACAGATGTGTTCGGAACTGATGCTAACGTGACTGCAGAAGACCTCTGAAATCCAAACTTTTCCAAGCTGCTGTGGCATCTCATAGCCAGAAGATATGAAACCTGATCTATATCCTCTTATCCTCTGAAGTGTCATTGATGGCAGAGAAGATTAGAGTTTAAATTCCTCAAAATGTCACAAGTTCTTTGAGTTCTTTCGCTTGCAGTTGTGGGCCAGGCTGATGTATTGTTTCCAGCCATAACTGACTGCAGGGCAGAGGTTTAGCTGCATCTATCCAGAGATTTGCAGGAAGATATTGAGATATCCTTTCATGTGGGGCAGAGACAGGTGTATTCAAGAGAAGTGCTCTTTCTCAAAGCTGCTGTAATTGTGTTGACTCCACAAGGGAACTCTTAGTGGCGGCCGCAAATCACTACAGAGAACAGAAGGAAATCACTCATACGCCCAGACAGCTCAAGAGCATCTCACTATAACACTTTTACCAATGTTTGGCTGCCCATGAGGACATATTTTATGTGAGGACATATTGTTTGTGAATATGTTAGCATATTACTATAATTTTCTATAAAACATACTGTTAATGCTCTAAATTTTATGCACCAAATGCAGCGTTTCGACCTCAGTCGTCATCGCTATATACACTACCAATCAAATTTTTTTTTTTTAAAGAAATTAATACTTTTATTCAGGATTAAATTGATCAAACATGACATTTGAAAACATTTACAGTGTTACAATAGATTTCTATTACAAATAAATGCATATATTCATAAAAATGTAGCACAACTGTTCTCAACATTGATTATAATATAATGTAATATAATATATAATTAATTATATATTTACTTACACAGTTCTCAGCATTGATTATAATATAGTATAATATAAATGTATAATATATATTATAATTCATTATATATTTACTTAGTTGCTTTTTTGTTTTTGTTTGTTCTTGTTCAGCTTTGCTGTTAGATGAATAAATTATAATTTCAAATGTTTTATTGCAATTCAAAATAACTGTTTTCTATTTTAATATATTACATTATAACTGTTTTACTGTATTTTTTATCCAGTAATGCAGCCGTAGTTCGCATAAGAGACTTCTTTCAAAAAGAGAGTCCCTGAGGGCTTTTTTTAGTGGTGGTGTGTGTCTGTATAAGTGGAAGGGTTTTTTTCCTTTTTCCTGCCTCAGGTCTGCCCTGGTCTGGGGTGGTCAGGGGTGGTCTGTTGTGGATAATTGGACGTTCAGGGGGCCGGAGGACAAATGTGACCATTTAAAGAAGATGAGAGGGTTGAGGAACCAGCGGACAGGCCTAAAGCTCTCCATATGTCCACACACGCAGATAATGATTAGCATTATACCTCATCAATCAGATAAATCAATAGCCTGCCGGTCAGCTACCACCTGTTCACCTGATTGTGAATGCTAAAGTCGCATAGCTCGAATTTTTAAGTGATGAAGGGGTATTAATTAAACATTAAGACATGTAAGATGCATCATGGGGCACCTGTACATCCCCAAATCAAATTCACATTGGAGGAAGCGGTGCAGATTTTTAATATCAAGGCACACGGATTAGAGCTTGTAAAACTGATATTGACACGGTTCATGATTTCCTGACCCAAATTTAATAAGATTAATGCCTCACAACGATCATGCGCAGAGATTACAGCCCATGTCTTGTTTTTTTCTGTGTATGTCTGAGCGTGTGACAGATCGCTTCATGCAGAGAGGACAGATTGACAGATGACCAACTCAAACGCCGAAAGCGCCTCTGCGAACATAAACCTTTCATCACTGAGAGAGAGCCATTTGTCATTTGAATATTAGATTTTATTCATGAGTGATCGTAAAGCATGCAAGCTTTCAGGGAACAAAGTGACATGCTTTTTGAGTGCCTGATCACGCTTGACGATAAACCTTTTCATTAGGCGTGAATGACTGCGGATGCATTTGTGTGTTTAGTCTAAATTCCTATTTAAAGGGGGGGTCTAATGATATTTCATGCTTTCTGACTTATTTACACTGTTAAATAGTTGATTCTCATGCTAAACATGGCCAAAGTTTCAAAAAACTAGTTGGACGTATTATTTCTGTGCCAAATACACTCCTTCAGGATTCTAATAAGTTTTGGAAAGTTTTTTTCAGAGTATGGCCCTGTATGACGTCATGAAGGGCGGGTTTCCTTGTATGGGCACTTCTCCCGGATGAGCGCGCACACACACACACACATACACATCAACCAGAGCGAGAGCAAGAGCTTCGTTCGGGTTACGGGAGCCGTCAGCAGCGCTGTCATTTAGTTTTTAGACCACTAAATCAACAATGTCACTAAAGAAGTGTGTTTCTGGTTGTGAGGGAAAGATAACCTTGTTCAGCTTCCCAAATAACCCAGCGTTAAGGAAACAGTGGATGCAGTTTGTTTTTTCTGAGTTCTGCAAGTGTGTTTGTTTGTTCCCGGTCATGATTGTGTGTGTGTGTGTGTGTGTGTGTGTGTGTGTGTGTGTGTGCGCTCATGACTCCTTAGCTCCGCCCACTGCACGCCTCCACGAGCTCGGCTGTTTTCAGAAAGAATCGGTACAGCGTATCTTTCTTTTATAATACTCTTCGGAGATATGAAGGATGCAATACTACTCTATAGGCACTCAAGATTAACATTGTGTGTTATGTACCCTTTAAATAAAAATATCACACAACATGTTTAGAGCTGTCAAACTACTTTAAATGCACGTGCAATCTGGTTGTAATGCTGAAAAAGACCTCAAACAGACCACCGAAGGACACGTCTCCACTTGTGAATTGATTTGGTAAAGCCTTCCACCTGCCGCTCTGTGACTCAAACAAACAGACTCATTACTGTATAGACAGCTGCATTGGTTGCAAGTGAAAGCCCCTAGCAGAGTCATATGCTGGTGGGTTTTAAGGGATACCTTACAATGTCAGAGATCCGACTTTAAAATTAATGAAGGACCGGGGACGAAGAATTGATTTTTGAGAGGGGAAAGGTTGCGAGTCGGGGGATTCATTAGCCATGCCCCACAGAATGCGGCTATAGTGGCAGCCGAGGGAGGTAATTGAAGCGGACTGCGGCGCTCACGGGTAGGATTACACCGACTTTGTTTTCAGAGGAGATAGAAAGATGGAGAGAAGTATAAGGAGAGGGGGTTTCCCCCCTGAGGTCGACGTGAGGGGTCAAAGGTCATAGTCTTAATCCTTCATCCCCTGGGTTTATGGGTAATTGGCAGTCTAATCAGGGTTTATAGAAGCTCTCTTGGTCAGAGCTGGCCCAGGACTAGTTTAAAATTACACCCTTTCCCACCTGTTAGAGTCATTTGTACCTGTGTTGATTGTCAAGATAGGAACAACAGAAGAAGATGCTTTGTTTTTATTGGCTCAGCAAGCACCTCTAATAGTTATAGTGACTGGAAGCCGTATTTGCAGCAAGTCCACAAGAACTTCATTTTCTCTCAGATTGGAGGGCTTCTCTCTCAGGGGAACTGGATCTGTTGTTAGCTTGACAGGGCAACATTAGATTTCCATAAGCCCAAGGGACTGTACTCTTTAATTCTGTTTATATGCATGTGAGTATGCATGAGTGTGGAAATTAATTAGTTGAAAGCTCACATACAGTGTGTTTCAGGACTGGTTCATGAGGTTAATTAAAGCTGCAGGTAGGGCCAGGGATTCAAGCTTGCCCGAATAGATTTGACTATCACTCAGCACCCTGCTGGCTGAAATCTTGTCAAGCTATTTAAGACTTGTTTTGAAACATTACTGCTGTTGTTGTGACATCTAATAAAGCAATAAGTCACTAAGGGACATGCAGAACATGCATGCATTATTTTGGTGTTGTCAAATCGATTAATTGCATCCAAAATAAAAGTTTGTGTTTATTATATTATAATATATATATATTGTATACAATTTCTTAAATATATGCATGCATGTGTGTGTATTTATATATACATAATAATTATATTTTTACATTATGTAAACACAAACTTTTATTTTGGATGCGATTAATCGCAATTAATCGATTTGACAACACTAAAAATATTAGTGCTGGGCAAACGATTAATCGCATCCAAAATAAAAGTTTGTGTTTACATATGTGTGTGTGTACTGTGTATAATTATTATGTATATATAAATACACACACATGCATGTATATATTTAAGAAATATTTATATATTATTTATATTTATTTAAATAAAAAAAATATATAGGGGGTTTAAATATAAATATATATATATATATACTCTCACCTAAAGGATTATTAGGAACACCTGTTCAATTTCTCATTAATGCAATTATCTAATCAACCAATCACATGGCAGTTGCTTCAATGCATTTAGGGGTGTGGTCCTGGTCAAGACAATCTCCTGAACTCCAAACTGAATGTCAGAATGGGAAAGAAAGGTGATTTAAGCAATTTTGAGCGTGGCATGGTTGTTGGTGCCAGACGGGCCGGTCTGAGTATTTCACAATCTGCTCAGTTACTGGGATTTTCACGCACAACCATTTCTAGAGTTTACAAAGAATGGTGTGAAAAACATCCAGTATGCGGCAGTCCTGTGGGCGAAAATGCCTTGTTGATGCTAGAGGTCAGAGGAGAATGGGCCGACTGATTCAAGCTGATAGAAGAGCAACTTTGACTGAAATAACCACTCGTTACAACCGAGGTATGCAGCAAACCTTGAGGCGGATGGGCTACAACAGCAGAAGACCCCACCGGGTACCACTCATCTCCACTACAAATAGGAAAAAGAGGCTACAATTTGCAAGAGCTCACCAAAATTGGACAGTTGAAGACTGGAAAAATGTTGCCTGGTCTGATGAGTCTCGATTTCTGTTGAGACATTCAGATGGTAGAGTCAGAATTTGGCGTAAACAGAATGAGAACATGGATCCATCATGCCTTGTTACCACTGTGCAGGCTGGTGGTGGTGGTGTAATGGTGTGGGGGATGTTTTCTTGGCACACTTTAGGCCCCTTAGTGCCAATTGGGCATCGTTTAAATGCCACGGCCTACCTGAGCATTGTTTCTGACCATGTCCATCCCTTTATGACCACCATGTACCCATCCTCTGATGGCTACTTCCAGCAGGACAATGCACCATGTCACAAAGCTCGAATCATTTTAAATTGGTTTCTTGAACATGACAATGAGTTCACTGTACTAAAATGGCCCCCACAGTCACCAGATCTCAACCCAATAGAGCATCTTTGGGATGTGGTGGAACGGGAGCTTCGTGCCCTGGATGTGCATCCCACAAATCTCCATCAACTGCAAGATGCTATCCTATCAATATGGGCCAACATTTCTAAAGAATGCTTTCAGCACCTTGTTGAATCAATGCCACGTAGAATTAAGGCAGTTCTGAAGGCGAAAGGGGGTCAAACACAGTATTAGTATGGTGTTCCTAATAATCCTTTAGGTGAGTGTATATATGTATATATAATTATTATTTTTTTTTTAAATAAATAATATTGAATTCAACTTATGTTTGATCACAAGTATATCGGCTGTTATTTTGTTGCCATCATAAGCAGAAAAAATTCCAATTTGCGAGCAAATTTTTAAATGGCTTACTAAAATGTGATAGACACAACTAGCATTGTTTTTTCCCTAAAATGCGACATCAGTAGACATCCAATTATACTCATGCTTGTCAAGCAGGAATGTCTCCATCATTCACCATGACATCCTCATGGAGTGTGATGTATATTCAAGCCTGATGCCACTCCATCGCATACATTTGAAGAGAAGGAAATTAAAACAGCAGCAGCTGACAGACATCCATTAAAGGTGCAAAGAGGGGCGCCTAAATAGCTAACGCTAATATCTGCCTGTTCTGTTGTCCTGCTTTGGATTCATCAACAATATATATTAATTCACACATGCTCGGAGAGCTTCATTCATCAAAGCGAACTCTCCCGCCCTGCCGTGATGACATTGTAGCGACATTAACGCAGTAATTTAGATGTAATGGCCATACATTATCCATCCTAAAGTCAAAGCGTACACGCTGATTCACTTACGCCCACGTAAACGCATCCTATGCACCAATTATATCTTAACCATAATTAATTTAATTCCAGCTGGTGTCGGGCTGTTTTTTGTCCATCCGTGCCTTTTCAGTCTGTTTCGGCTATAATAAATCTTGCATTATATCGATCCATAGCACCGCTAAAGATTTGTGACTCTAATCTCGAGGACCCGCTGCAGAAACACTCCGGCTCCTCTGCTCATCAAGAGGTATTAGGGACCTTGAGATAGCATCAAACTCTCACTGACACGCTCGCGCTGCTGAAGGACAGCCGGTGTCCCCAAGCTGCAAACCCTGACTGTGGTGCCGTCGATCTATTATGTGCATGACAATGATAGATTTTTGCAGATATGACTAATGTCTTGCATTTAAGTGCATATTAATAACACTCATACACATTTATCTTGAAATGCTAATGTATAATGGGATAATTTGAAGGACAGTGAGACTGAAAAAGTATTGTTTATATATATATATATATGTATGTGTGTATATGTGTATATGTTTGTGTGTATTGTGTATAATTTTGTATATATAAATACACACATGCATGTATATATACTTAAGAATTTTTATTTATTTATATATAAAATATTTATTTTTATATATAATATAAATTATATAATTATATATACATGCAAATATATACATGAATGAGTGTGCATTTATATATACATAATAATTATACATGGTACACACACATATATTATGTAAACACAAACTTTTATTTTGGATGCGATTTAATCGCGATCAATCGATTTGACCGCACTAATATATATATGTATATATGTATGTGTATATACATATATTTTTACAGAGTATATTTTACCAATTCCAAGTCACATCAATCTTAATAACTACTATTAGTTTTGTATTTAATCATTTATAAGTGATATATAATTGTTAAGGAAGGCTGGGAGTGAAAAAAGTGGAAAAAAGTGTGTGTATATATATATATATATATATATAAACACACACACAATTTTATCTAAAAACATCAAATGTTATTTGTGTTGACTTTAGTGGCTTTAATTATTTTTGCAGATATAAACTGCTTTTCAATTAATTTACAAATGCTGAATTGAGGCCGACAGAGTTTTAAGATGATTATCGATGCCACCACTTGGACTGTTTTAACATGCAAAATTTTTACCCTATCATCTCTCTAGTCTCTATAATTAATTAATCAATCATCGTTAGGGCTTGATGTGCATATTACGATGTAAAAGCTCAACCTACACAGCTTCAGAAATCTGCCTTAGTGTTAGGAAGTGATCAAAAAGTTTATGTAACACTTTCAGCTGAAACAAAAAAAAAAGTTCTCTCAGCTCTCAAACTTTTTAGATTGCGTGATTTTTGACGTGTGAAGTGGTCAGGCTGAGATAGAGGGTGAGAGAGAGTATGAACGAGCGAGATGGAGGGGAAGATGCCTTCGGACTGTTATCAGATCTCTGTCAGTTCGGTTGGATTTCAGAATTTGGAAAGGTTCAGGACAGTCAAGAGAGAAGAGCGGAATGAGTAGGGAGGCAGATAGGAGAGACATTGTCAGAGAGAAAGCAAATTAGTCAGTAGGGATAGAGATTCTTATTTGGGAAAGTATGTTTGCAAAAACCAAGACCTTGGGTCCTGCCATCCATGTGGATGTTACTTTGACACGTACCACCTACCTAAGCATTGTTGCAGACCATGTCCCTTTCATGGAAACGGTATTCCCTGGTGGCTGTGACTCTTTCAGCAGGATAATGCGCCCTGCCACAAAGCAAAAATAGTTCAAGAATGGAGGAGCACAACAACGAGTTTGAGGTGTTGACTTGGCCTCCAAATTCCCCAGATCTCAATCCAATCGAGCATCTCTGGGATGTGCTGAACAAACAAGTCAGATCCATGGAGGCCCCACCTCGCAACTTACAGGACTTAAAGGATCTGCTGCTAACATCTTGGTGCCAGATACCACAGCACACCTTCAGGGGTCTAGTGGAGTCCATACCTCGACGGGTCAGGGCTGTTTTGGCAGCAAAAGGGGGACCAACACAATATTAGGAAGGTGGTCATAATGTTATGCCTGATCGGTGTATCCTAGACTAGAGTTACTCTGAAATAAGAAAGTGTCTATTAGAAAATGGACTGTCTTTCTTATTTCAGAGTAACAAAAAGTATGTGTATTATACATCTGGGATAGATTCTGCATAAAAACGTGCCATTAAATGCTTTGTGTTTCTATTGAGCACCCTTGGATAAATGTGCAGAGTTGTCAGTGGTTTTTATATGCCCTTATATGGAGATGGGTGTGTCTTATGATAATTACCACCTGCTGACACATGCTCCCCTCATTTAGAATAATTCATCAACAAGGAATGAGGAACAAATTTCTCCTGTTGTGCAGCTGACTGAAAGTTTCTGTGTGAATAAGCAGCAAGCAATTATTAGCGCGTGAAAAAAGGAAAGGTGAAATTGCTGTTTTATCAAGATACAATAGGATTTTGCAAGCAGAACTTCAGGCACTATTTAGTGTCTGCTGCCTGTTTCAGTGTTCAAGTTCAGTCTGTTCCCTCTGGCTATAAAGGGAACTTTAAATTCCCTCTCTCTCTCGCCTTACAGACTAAAACAGGGTCCTATTTCAGTGGATTTATTTGCTGTCTGAGCTCTGGATATTGTGTTCTGAGTGAGAGAGCCGTAGTTTGGCTCACTTTTGGATCTGATCCAGCGCAATATCGAAAGCCTTCCACTTCATACACTCTATCTGAACGCAAACCTTTCGCTCTGGGCCACAAACACCAATTGGAAACGTGCAGTTGATAGAGCACTGGCCAGATTATAGTATTGGCAGTGCCGGCACTATGGAATCTGATAAATGGCAATAAAATGGAAATCCAGATTGAGAGGGGAACTGATATCATCAGCCCCAAAGGTGAAGGAAGGTCGATTGAAGGATATTTGTGCTTGTGCTTTTTTTGTTTTGCACACACCTTCATTTTCTGTTTGACATTTTTTGCCAGTATCAGTAACAAAAAAAATTGGTTTTTGCCAGTGTCTAACTGATTTAATTATTCATAGTCATGTGTTAGAGGAAACAATGCATTATTTATTAGTCCGACATGGACAGTGAGCAAATTAAGACCAGAGGGAGAGGGAGAACGGCACAACATTGCAAACAAATTAAACCAGGAAAACCAACAAAGTGATTTCACAGCAAAAAACTAATATCCCCAAGTGCAGCTGTTTGTGGAGTTATTTATTGTGCTCATTTTCTGATCATTCTCATCTTTTCTCTGTTTCTTCAGTTCTCCGGGATGATTTCCGACAGACTCCCAGTGACGTAGTGGTGGCAGCAGGAGAGCCGGCAGTGATGGAGTGCATCCCTCCACGAGGCCACCCAGAACCCACAATCTCCTGGAAGAGGAACAACGTGAAAGTGAACGACAAGGACGAGAGGATAACGGTGAATTTTCTTTTATGTGTTCGTTCGAACTTTCTATTCACAACTGTTTTCAGCATTGATAATAATAAATGTTTCTTGAGCAGCAAATCATCATATTAGTATGATTTCTGAAGGATCATGTGACACTGAAGACTGGAGTAATGATGCTGAAAATGTAGCTTTGACATCACAGAAATAAATTACATTTTTAAATATATTCAAATAGAAAACAGTTTTTTTAAATTGTAATAATATTTCACAATACTACCGTTTTACTGTATTCTTGATCACACCTTTTTCTGTAATTAATCTCGATTAATCACACCTAACATTAAAGTTTTTAATATATTTTTATATTGTAATAATTTCACATTTAATCTCTAAAACAACAGGAAACATAAAAACAAGTATATTTTGGAAATATTTGATCTGGCTAGGAAATATACATAAATTGAAGTTATCAAAGTCTCCACTGCATAAAGTATAAATTAAATATAGATTAATCCTTATTAAAGCTACAAAAGTTCAGTCAAGAGTGGTGAGTGATTTTCTATTTGTTTTTTGTTCTTTGATGAACATTAATGACAGAATCACAGAAGGGGGTTTATTACTACCATTCAGATGGTAGAGTCAGAATTTGGCGTAAACAGAATGAGAACATGGATCCATCATGCCTTGTTACCACTGTGCAGGCTGGTGGTGGTGGTGTAATGGTGTGGGGGATGTTCTCTTGGCACACTTTAGGCCCCTTAGTGCCAATTGGGCATCGTTTAAATGCCACGGCCTACCTGAGCATTGTTTCTGACCATGTCCATCCCTTTATGACCACCATGTACCCATCCTCTGATGGCTACTTCCAGCAGGATAATGCACCATGTCACAAAGCTCGAATCATTTCAAATTGGTTTCTTGAACATGACAATGAGTTCACTGTACTAAAATGGCCCCCACAGTCACCAGATCTCAACCCAATAGAGCATCTTTGGGATGTGGTGGAACGGGAGCTTCGTGCCCTGGATGTGCATCCCACAAATCTCCATCAACTGCAAGATGCTATCCTATCAATATGGGCCAACATTTCTAAAGAATGCTTTCAGCACCTTGTTGAATCAATGCCACGTAGAATTAAGGCAGTTCTGAAGGCGAAAGGGGGTCAAACACAGTATTAGTATGGTGTTCCTAATAATCCTTTAGGTGAGTGTATATATACAGTTTATTTATTTATTTATTTATTTATTTATTTATTTATTTATTTATTTATTTATTTATTTATTTTAGGGCTGTTTTTATACATTCATTTTTTTTTCTTATTGACTCACTCTTGCTGTAATAGCCCATGGTTGATAACAGAGTCATAGGAACGACAATTTATCTTTTCTCTGTTCTCTCAAAATTACAACACTGACCTTTTATGTGTCTGTCTCTCTCTCATTGTCGTTCCTATGACTCTGTTATCAACCACTTGTCTAGATGGGCTATTACAGCACTTTTACTAAATGTATTAGTTTGGCTGTCCTCTCTGTCAAGTGTTTCATAAACAACCAAACTTGCTTTGCTTTAGTATTTATGGATTTCCAGAGCCCAGAAACCATTTTCATAAAACATCACAGCATGTTTGACTTCCAATGGGACCATCTCAATTTTTAGTGTCTTTTTCCCTTAGATGTTTTATAAATGCATACCCCTGATAGATCTTAGTGTTCTTTTTCTTACAGATCCGTGGAGGGAAGCTGATGATCTCTAACACACGGAAGAGCGACGCAGGAATGTATGTGTGTGTCGGCACTAATATGGTTGGAGAGAAGGACAGCGACCCTGCTGAGCTTGTAGTGTTTGGTAGGTTTGTAGTTCTACTTTTTTCTTTAATTTTCTCGCTCTCTCTCTCCCTCTCTTACACTGATTTCTTTGGGAATCTCTTTCTCCTGTAGAGCGGCCCATGTTTGTACGCAGACCTGTGAATCAGGTGGTCCTCGCTGATGACACAGTGGATTTCCAGTGTGAGGTTCAGGGAGACCCCACTCCCACCATACGCTGGAAGAAAGAGGAAGGAGAACTGCCTCGGGGAAGGTGAGACTTAAATGCATGCAATAAAGTAAAATGAAATAAAGAAATTAAATGAAATAAAATAATAAAATGTAATAATGAAATTGAATAATAAAATAACATTTAATGAAATTAAATAATGAAATTAAATTAAATAATGAAATTACATTTATGAAATAATAAAATCAATTAAAATAAAATGAACAAAATAAAATATAAAAAATTTAATTAAATAAAATTAAAAAATTAAATAAAAATAAAATCAATTAAAGTTATTTAAAAAACTAATTATTTTGTATTATAATATACTTTAATGAATAATAATAATCAGACATTTTTAACAACAATAGTAAACATTTAATAATAATACATAATTTTGATGTATTAAAAAAGAAATTTAATTAAAAAAATACATGCATACATACATACACATATATATATATATATATATATATATATATATATATATATATATATATATATATATATATTAATGATTAAACATACACACATAAATACTTTATTTATTAAACATACACTTCTATATTTGATAACATTACTTTTTTATTATTATTTTTATTAGTAGTAGTAGTAGCGATAGTAGTAAAATTGTACTATTATTATTATTATTATTAAAAAATTATAAAATTATATAAAAAAAAATTTTTTTAATTACATTGTTTCACAATTAATAATTATTCTGGCAAATTGTGCAAATGCTGCAAAAATATTAAGTATATATAATATATTAAATTGTTGAAAAACTCATTAAACACTGTTAGCAGCAGATGTTAATCACAATGGAGCGTTACAGCGTTAAAATCCACTGTAGCGAAACTTTGCTGATACAGCTGGCAGAGAACAGTGAGAGTAAAATTAGAGAGTAACTGTGTTGTGTGTGTGTGTTTCCTGGCAGGTTTGAAATTCGTGCCGACAACAGTCTGCGTCTTACTCAGGTGAAGGCTGAAGATGAAGGCTCGTACACCTGTTTATCTGAGAACAGCGTGGGCAAAGCTGAAGCATCCGGAACACTTCAGGTCCACGGTGAGTTACAAGAACTGTGCAGATGCACAAATGCTGCTTAGCTCAGTAACTCTCTCTCAAACACACACGCACACTCGCCAGCACATCTGACGGATTTGACAATAATTCTATTATATTGTTCCCTCTGACTTTAGCATCTTTCTCACACACACTCAACCGAGTCTGAATGTTATTAACCGGAGCACGCACACTCACTCACACGCGCGTGCTGGCCTTGCATTTTGCTGATTACAGGAGTGAAGTATGGCAACAGCCATTTATTTAAAGCTGCCAGATGCAATTAACATAATTCCATCTGGTTAGAGGAACATCTTGCTTCATAAAACATGACTGTGGGCTTGGGAACATGCACGCATTAAGAATATTCCACACGCTTAATAGATGTTTATAGCAGCAGACTTGCTGTGAATGATTTCACCTGACAGCTGATGGAAGATGATTCAATGTGTGTGTGAAACTGAAATATTATTAGTAGAGCTGTGTAGAAACATTGTAGGCTTCACTGTCAGACAGACGGAATCTACATGTTTTGGAACAAGTTCCTGTTCACATCATGTTGGAATTAGCATAGATATGAGTTTTCAGATTTGAAACTCTGAATTACAAGTTGTTGCTGACTTATCCAATTTGATTATTCTAGTATCATGTAGAAACAACCTAAATGGCCTTTGCTTATATGTAATTTAATCATAAGTAGTGTTGCTTAGTGTGCACTTTGAAATAAAAACAAAAGCTAAATTATAGCTGCAAGCAGCAATTATCGGGCCAAGCACAACAGTAGCAAACAAGGAAGCAGACCAACTGCAAAAATGAGTAAAGACATGTGGAGACAATTTTAAGCAAAAAGGTTGAAAACCCATAAAATATATTGAGTCGAATAGAGCCAATTTCATGTTTTGTTCAATTATAGCATCACCAAGTGGCGCAGTCCCACCACTTTTTTGTGTGTCCTCAGAGTGCCCCCATACATAAGCGTCAAATTTGGTGAAAATATCTAATTTCGTTAAGGAGTTATAGACATTTGTATTTATGAGCATATAAAAAATAACCCACACCTGACTTTGATTGCATTTTTTGCCACTTACTATGAAAATTTGGACATTTGGCCTAAAACAATTCAGCAACCCGCTATGATTCCAATTTCCTATGGTGGTTTTGTCTCGATCGGGCTAATGGTTCCGTAGATATTCGCGAAAGTGGTTTGTAAATCACAACGTTGAACAAACCATAAGGCAAAACCTAGCATGTTTGGTATCGTTGGACTTGACAAGGATTCAGGAATCTAAGGATATGACTCCCGTGAAAATAAGTAAACCAAATCAAAACCAAAAGTTGTAAGCATGTGAATTTGATTTTACCACTAGGTGGTACTGGCTCGAAACTTCTCAGGCTCCTTCAAAGCATTGTGCTGATGGCCCATCCTGAGTTTTATAACGATGCGCTAATGCGTTCATGAAATACTGCATTTTACTACAAAATTCAAAATGGTCAACGCCCAAAAATGAGATATCATTCGACTCGCCCCAAATGTAATGAGACCACTTTTGATACTTTTTCGTATCTCCAGACCAGTAGGTGACGCTGCACTGAAACGCAGCATGTGGTCTCTGGTCATGCTTGTGATGATCTGTACCAAGTTTGGTCAGAATACGATAAAGCGTTGCGGAGATACAGCCTTATGTCTATTTTCGCAAGCGCTACGTAAAATTCGTTCGTGCGTTATTCAAAAACATGATGAATCGACTTCAAATCCATAACTTTTTGTTGCCATTGTCTGAAGATGATCTGGTTAAATATTCGTGCAAATCGGGTAAACTGTCTAGGAGGAGTTCGAAAAAGTAGTTTGACACTACCGAAAAAGTTATTAGCACAAATGTAAGTGCAAATTTGGACAGTTGGTGGAGCTAGAGGGATTGAGTTAGAGACTCCAAAATTGGTGTAGTACATTTTGGGACTGTCCTATATCAGTGTGCCAAATTTCATAACTTTCCCGCAAGCGGTTCTATGGGATGCCATAGACTCAAGAGCGAAAGAAGAAGAGGAAACGGAAACAGAATAATAAAAATGCCAACAGATGCAATAGGTGCTTGGCCCCTAATTAATGTAGTGATATTATATTTAAGTATTTTAGTGAGTATTATATTAATACATTTAAATATTTTAACCATTAAAAGGGTTTTATAAACCATGTTATGAGTGTTGTCATAGGAACAAATATTTTTGTGAGTCCAAGGATGACAACGGCTCAGAGTCATCTTGTAATTATGGTAATTCCAACATGACATGAACGAAACATTAATTTACAGTTTCTCTCATCACTTACTCCTCATCTCCTCTTCCTCCTGTTACTGCCGCCCATTGTTGTTTCATCCCACTTGTTTCATTAATCACTCTGAATATTTTTTTTTTCATGTTCAAAAAACAAAATTCAACTTTCCAGTCCACTCATCTCATTTTTATTCATTTTTTTTCTCTCTCCCTCCATCCTCACCTCCATTATAGTGGGCCCATCTTGTAAGTACCATTCCATTTCATTTCTCTGCATGCGTGTGGGTGTGATTCACATGTTTTGGAGGCTGTGATTGGTCGTGTCAGAGTTAAGACTCTGCGCTGGCCATTCACTTCTGCATTGTCGTTTCTCTTAAATTTCCTCTTAAAAGGATAGTTTACAAATATAAAAATTCTGTCATTTATTCACCCTCATGTAATTCAAAACCTGTACTGCATTCCTTCTTCTGCAGAACTGTATTTCAAAGAATGTCTCAACAGTTTTTGTCAATAAAAGTCAATGGGGTCCAAAACAACACTGACCCCAAATTACTTTAATTGTTTGGACACAAAAACACTGAGGCTGCATCCGAAATGGCATACTCCCTAATATATAGTAGGTGAAAAACAGTATGTGACAAAAGAAGGATGTCCGAATTCAAAGTAGACAAAAAATACCCAGATGACCTACTACTTATGGTGAGATTCTGAAGTGTGCATATGATGGACACTTTACTATCCCATGAGGCCACGGGAAAGGATTTGTGAGTGACAGTGAAGCGACGTAACTGACACTGGTAGGTCAAGTTGATAATGACAACATGGGGGAATCGAGCAGATATAGCACGTCCGGATTACATTCATACTATATAGAACATACACTGTATTGCCAAAAGTATTGGGACACCCCTCCAAATAATTGAATTCAGGTGTTTTAATCACTTCCATGGCCACAGGTGTATAAAATCAAATGCCAAACTTGACCTCCAAACTTGTGTGGCCTTCAGATTAGCTCAAGAACAGCGTGTAGAGAGCTTAATGGAATGGGTTTCTATGGCTGAGCAGCTCACCCAAGCCTTACATCACCAAGAGCAATGCAAAGCGTGGGATGCAGTGGGGTAAAGCACGCCGCCACTGGACTCTAGAGCAGTGGAGACGTGTTCTCTGGAGTGACCAATCACACTTCTCTGACTGGAAATCCGATGGACGAGTCTGGGTTTGGCGGTTGCCAGGAGAACGGTACTTGCCTGACTGCATTGTCAAGTGTAAAGTTTGGTGGAGGGGGGATTATGGTGTGGGGTTGTTTTTCAGGGGTTGAGCTTGGCCCCTTAGTTCCAGTGAAAGAAACTCTTAATGCTTCAGCATACCAAGACATTTTGGACAATTTCATGCTCCCAACTTTGTGGGAATAGTTTGGGGACGGCCCCTTCCTGTTCCAACATGACTGCGCACCAGTGCACAAAGCGTCGGTCCATAAAGACATGGATGAGCGAGTTTGGTGTGGAGGAACTTGACTGGCCTGCACAGAGTCCTGACCTCATCCCGATAGAACACCTTTGGGATGAATTAGAGCGGAGACTGTGAGCCAGTGCCCGGTTGCATAAAGCACATTAAGTTTTTCCCTTAAGTATGAGACTTAAGGCATGATTTCCCCTTAACTAAGGGAATAACTTAAGAGTGTTGCATATAATCCCTTAAACGGTTCTCTTAGGTAAGGGAAACTGTTAAGTGTTTCACAACAGCAATCCAGGTTTTGCCGTTATAAAATTCTATTGTTGCCATGGACACGTTATTTGTAAATACAGATAGCGGTATGTTTTCACAGAAAACAACATAACATGGATAAGGTAAACAAAAAAGAAAACCAAATATGAAAGAATACCAGATGAGAAAATAGATCGTTTAGAGAAATTCTGCCATCATTTACTCACCCTCATGTCGTTCAAAACCCATAAGACTTTCGTTCATCTTTGGAAAACAAAAAAAGATTTCTCACTTATGTCCATTTATTGAAAGACATAAAAGTAATCCATTTGATTCAGGCTGTTTTGGTAGCTCAAACGCTTGCGCATGTTCAAGAACCAATGGTTCGTTCCGCGTGACGCACGTACATTTTGCGCTTCTGTTGATCAATGTTTGTGAATAAACGCTTTAATTACAATTTATTTATCACATAAAGTGGCCGATCGTGTCTCGTTAGAAGACTTGGATTGAACCTGTTCACTCCGTGTAACACTTAAGGTGAACTTTTCCAAACCTTATGTTATACTTAGGGAAATGACAGTTAAGGTGCTTTATGCAACACTTATCGTTTTTTAAGGGATTACTTAAGTGAAAAATATATACTTAACGAAAATTCTTAGGGTTTATGACGTTTCACCTAAAGTATAATTTAAGGGTTATTTTCTGCAACACCCTAAAGTTTAAGGGAAACATAAGGGCAATCTTAAGGGAAATTACACTTAAGGTGCTTTATGCAACCGGGCACAGGCCTTCTCGTCCAACATCAGTGCCTGACCTCACAAATGCGCTTCTAGAAGAATGGTCAAAAATTTCCATAAACACACTCCTAAACCTTGTGGAAAGCCTTCCCAGAAGAGTTGAAGCTGTTATAGCTACAAAAGGTGGCCGACTTCATATTAAACCCTACGGATTAAGAATGGGATGTCATTAAAGTTGGGCCGCCCCAAAACTTTTGGCAGTATAGTGTACTTTTTTAGTGGCTGTGAAGTAATTACTTATTCAAAATAAGTACCTACTCAAGAGAGTATGCAATTTCAGACACAGTCTGAGACATTTTTTTTTTTTTTAAATATCATCTTTTGTGTTTCAGAGAACAAAGAAAGTCAAACAGGTTTGGAAAGATTTTTAGATGAACTATCCGTCTACATACAGAAGTAATGAGTGACTATTCTAGTCCAGCTCATTAATTTAGATATGCAGAGCAGTAACACTGGGTTTCACTGTTAAAACCGACATTGAAAATGCAGGTATTTGAAGTTCAGAGGCTTTTTGAAGTGTTGGATAATCTGGATGTCCTTAACTGAGAAAAATAACAAAAGGTCATTATCTAGCCCAGCACACGTGTGACCTCTGTGAGAACAGCGTGATCACATTACAGAGACACTGAAATGCTGCGATGCCCATAATAAATCAGAAGATTTGAGGGATTTGGAACTGATTGTTTTTTTCCACAATGGTTTTGTGCCGTGTGGCCCAGTCAGTCAGCTAGAGCAACTCCATATTGTCAGCAGAAACCACTGGGTTTTGGCTTTGAAGCCCTGCAGAGTCACAAAGCCTACAATCGTTTTACCCTTAAAAGTGTTCATAAATAGCATTAAATAAATACTCGCACTTTTGCCTTGAATTTTATACCACTCGCTTTGTTTTTCTTTCAAGAACTGTATTTAACTTAAGGCACAATGAGGAGTACATGTGACCGAGAAGTAATTTCCAGATATGTTATTTCTGTCAAGGAAAACAAGTGGAACGACTATATCTGATGCTGACGGAGCACTTCAGTGATAGCCAGACAGACCGACAGACAGCTTGAATAAAAGAAAGAACATGTTTTCAGAGGGAAGCAAGGGCGTTCTGCACCATTTTAAGGAGGTAGAACATTTTGGATTCATACAATCCAAAATTGGTCTTTGGTGCTTTTATTTTCTCCTTTTGTTATATGTGTCTTGGATGAGATACATTTAATTGAAAGTTTGGGAAATTGAAAGTTTGGGAGTACTTTCAGAGCTACTCAAACTGTTTTTGTTGTAATGTTTTTAGCTTAACAAAGGATATCTTAGCTCTGTTTTATTGTGCTGCCCAGCAACATTACTTAAAGGAACCCTAAAGGAACATTTTATCATGCAGAGGTTTATCATCAGGGGAAATCTCAGTTATTTCCAGCTCTAGGAAGATTTTGGGAAGAATTTCTAATCTAAAAATCTGAGATGCTTAAGAAATATTAAAGTGATTTTTCTTCCTTTTCAGCTTTGTAATATCTTGTGTTATTCACAGTCTAAGCAGGATCTCGCATATCCTTCATGTACACTATACCGTTCATGTTTTAATTGTTTTTGAAAGAAGTCTTAGTAACAATTAACTTAAAGCCCTTATGTATAATGCATTATAAAAGTATTTTTAATGCATTGTTTATGCCTTGCAATGCACCTTATAATGCATTGTATGATCTCATGAATAACTATAACCACAGTTATAATACATTATAATACTTATCTATTCAATGAACACACTTTAGAAAGTATAATGCATTAAAACACACGAAACACAATAAAATGCTTTTTAACTTTGGTTACAGTTATTTATGAAAATATATAATGTATTATAATGCATTAAACACAATGGCTTTAAGTGTTACCAAAGTCTTTCATCAATTTGATGAGTACTTGCTTAATAAAAGTATTAATTTCTTTAAAAAAAAATTACCCCAAACAATCCCAGAATGCATTGCAACTAGTCTTTTCACAAAGTGTACTTTATTCAGTGCTGGAAAGTATCAGTTCAACATAGTTTATCTAATTAGACTATCACGTTTTTAGCATCAACTACTATTGCAATCAACTTGTCTTAAAAAGTAGATGAAAAGGCAGTGAAAATCTGGATTTTGGGATTTGCGATATAGCTATAAAATTAACTTCGCTTTTAAGCTAGATAAGTGTGTCAGAACTCTCTGTATTCAGTGGAAAAGTCAGACGTTTAATACACACCGGGTTAGATTAGTCAGAGGGAGAAACGGGAAGAGATTCTGTCTTCTTTCTACTAAAGATGACGGATTGGTTTCATCATTCGCAAAACATTATGAAATAATCCACGGCATGTGTCCTCAACTCCCCTCATCATTTGCATGTCTAAGATCTGAGACAATAAATATGATATAAACCCATGTAGCGGCGATTTACACCAGATAAATCCTGCTGCACTCCAACAGTGCTCATTTTAAGCTCTGGCAGGACTGATCTTAGCCCATGCATATTACTGTATCCTCAAGGGGGGAGTATTTAAAAAAGCACAAGCTCTCTCTGAGAAACCGCATTTATGCAGATTGTGCTCATTTTGATTATGCAGTAAATATACAGCTTATGAATTTGGCAGGTATTGCTGGACAGAAAAGGCTGCTCAGCTAGGCATTGTAAACATATGCCCTGTATTGGTGTAGATAACCTGCAATGCTGTAAAGCGTCTAATCGGTTACACTCTACAGACTGTATTAATTGCATGTAGGGGGTTTTAATTGCGACGCTGAGCACTGAAGCATGGCCCTTCCACACTTCCTGTCTGCATCACTGTTCAACGCTGACAACTGCCTGTCATAGCGGGTCCCTCTGGGCATAGATGCAATGTTTGAAGACATGTTTTGTTGGTGGTGTATCTGCATACTATTCACTAACCACTAACTCTCCCAGAGGGAGCATGAAGGTGTTGGATCCTTGCACGTGTTGCGGAGGAGACAAAGTTCCATGAATAATCTTTAGCTTTCAGCACTTTTGTTTAGTCTATTTGGGTGGGTGACACTTTTGACCTGTCACTCACCAGCCAGCCAGCCTGGCACCTTCACAGCTCTGTCTGCTGCGATTCCATCAAATACACCATCTGTGATATTTCGAGGAAGAGATGTCCAGAAAAACGTATATGTATCTTAACAGATGGCATTCTATCTATAACTTGGAATAGTTGTAGTTGATTTTATGGCTGAGCAGTTATGTTTAACTTTAGAAGAGAAATTAATGTGTATCCCTGACAATAATTTATTAATAATAATAATAACAATACATTTCAAATTATATTATGTATTAATATTTGTATTTATTATTATTTTTAGGTTATATAATAGTTTTTTTAATGTTATTAGTAGTATTATTATGTTCATATCCATAACAATATATATGAATAATATCAGCAACAACAACAACACTAATAATAATAACAATACATTTCAAATTATATATAAATGAATATAGTTTAAAAAAACATTACAAATGAGAAAAACTTTAATATTAATGTAATATTAATAAATTACTTCTTATTGTTATTATTTTTATTATTGATAAATTACTTATTATTGTTATTATTGTTGTTATTTTTTTTAAATATTGTAATAATATATAATAAAATACAATATAATAATACTAATAATACCATTAAAAACCTATTTATATTTAATATACTACTACTACTACTACTAATAATAATAATAATAATAATAATAATACAATTTATTATTATTACATTAATATTAAAGTTTTTTTTAATTAGATTAATTTATGTGTCTTAATTTATTTGGCCCATATTTCAAAGACTTGGCATTCTCATCTCTTTGATTTGTCTTTTAAAAGCGTGGTATGTTTGTTGCTGGTAGAGGTATTATGTATATTTTAAACCTTAAATCTTCACCCTGTCATACCACATTAGCATGTATGTGACATCTCCATTCTTTCCTTTTGCAAAACTCCATGTTGTTTCTGTAATGTTGTTTTAACTGGTAATTATTTATCACAGCCCAGGGCACATTTTCTTGGTCGCATTCACTTCTTGCTGCTTCATTGTTAGGTCATATTTTTAGAGTGAAATCACAGCGTGTGTTTCAGTAACATCTTTTTTTTTGTTTGTCTGACAGAAATTCACAGATTTTCCACTTATATTTTCTCACTTATATTTTCAATTCCTGATATTGCATACCATTAAGTCAATATTTCAGTCCTTGCGTCAGCCCAGGTGAGAAATGCAGTCTATACTGGAAGGCAATTGTGGAAATTGGTATCATTACCTCTCCAGTTTGCTTTGAAGTCTCTCTAGACTAGTGTCCCAAATTATAGTGGCAAGGGATGTTGCAGATTTGACCTCCAGGGTCAGTGATATGGCTTCTGTTTGACCTCTGGACAGCAACCTCATGACCCCTGTGGCCAGGCTCCCTAGTGGGCCTTGTTCTGTTTCAGCATGCCTGTCGCCTCCAAGCTGTGATGCAGGCTACGCCTCACGACAGAGGCTACGAGAAAAGCCAGCAGGCAGGCAGGCAGGGAGCCGATCTGGAAATTGATCCGAGACAGCTGCATTGATTGCATCCTTTGGATTGTATTTGACTTTTGTAATGAAAGAGACTAAAAGAAATAGAAAAAGGAGAGACTAAGCAAATGAAATAAGCGAGTGTTTGAGGTAGTCCTGTTTGTGAGACAAATAGAGTGCAGTTTGTTAGTCGCATTAGTAGGGAAGGTGCGAGCGCTATCAGCCCTTCGGCTTGATGAATTAGTGGGAAATTTGAGGTGAGCTAAAGGAGAAAGCCCTTCCTGAGTATAAATGCGTGTTGTCAGAGCTGACGCGTCACTCTAATCGTGTGTGAAACACAAGAAAAAAATTGCACAGGAGTGGAAAGGAGGATGAGAAATCAATTAGCGGGTGAAGGTTAAAGGTGACAGCGTTGCACATTCACAGGCGCCTGATAAAGGGCAATAGCACGGAAATAATCAATACCCATCAGCCCCAGCCGAGCTCAAACACATGAAGGCCGATCATCAGTTTAGTTTATATTCCACCCTCGCTGCTAAAATTCCAAACCCTGTCTATCACGCAGCATCCTTTACTAATATGGGGGTTTGTTCTAGTGTTCATTTTGTCAGCTTTTTTTTGGTAAAATGTACTTTTTAGTTTTAATCATATGTAGTCAGCCTTGTTTTGTGTTGTTTAGTCAAGTTTTAGTTGACTAAATGTCTGGACATTTTAGTCTAGTTTTAGTCAATGGATGTCAACTTCACAACGTCACATTTTCGTCATGCTGCATAAACTGATAATAACAATTATTATGCCTAAAATTATAATCACAACAATTGTTGTCATCTGAGAAATGTAGTTTTACATTTCAACAAAATGTCAGTTCATACGCACAGTTTATTTTACCCCCATCCATCCACCCACCCATCCATCCATGCCTCCATCATTCTGTCTGTAAATCTGTCCGTCTTTTACCCATCCATCCATCCATCCATCCATCCATCTATGCCTCCATCATTCTGTCTGTAGGTCTGTCCGTCTTTTACCCATCCATCCATCCATCATTCTGTTGGTAAATCTGTCTGTCTTTTGTCCAAACACCCATCCACCCACCATCCGTCCCACCCACCCAGATCCATCCATCCATCCACCCATCCATCCATCCATCGAACCACCCACCCACCATCCACCCATCCATCCATCTATCCATCCATTCATCATTCTGTCTGTAAATCTGTTTGTCTTATGTCCAAACACCCACCTACCCACCCACCCATCCATCCAGGTCCACCCATTCATCCATCCGCCCACCCATCATTCTGTCTGTAAATCTGTCTGTCTTTTGTCCCTCCACCCACCCATCCATCCTACCACCCACCCACCCATCCATCTACCCATCCATCCTACCACCCACCCACCCATCCATCCACCCATCTATCCATCCTACCACCCGCCCATCCGTCCATCCATCCGTCCATCCATCCATCCATCCATCCATCCATCCATCCGTCCATCCATCTGTAAATCTGTCTGTCTTTTGTCCATCCATCCATCCAGTAGGAATATGTAGGATGTAAATATGTAAAACTACATATTTTGAGTACAACTAGTTGACTAATAAGTCATAACTTTTTGTGTTCATCTGACCCTGTTTAGAGGGAGTTGACATGAGTAACATTCTTGTGTACGAAAACAGCTATACAGGATGAAATTAAATAGTAAAATACAAGGGTCTCCAGCAACGTTTTTAAAAGTTGGACCATGTTTAACTTGACGCCTGATATACAGGAAAATGCACTTAAAAAACATTGTGTTTGGTCTGGGTAGAAACTGTTCAAGGCCTTGTGATGTTGCTGGGTATAAAGATGGCTGCAGGGCAGATAAGACCAGCAGATTAGCATCCATCACAAACAACCATTGATCAAACTCACACTAAGGGCAAGAACCAAGCAGTCGCGGCAAAAAGAAAGCCAGCAAGGTCTCATCAAAGAGATCGAGAGAGAGAGAACGTGAACGAGATGGAAGAATGGATCCGCTGAGAGATAGATGAGATGAACCCATTGGCCACCCAAAGATGCTCTTGGGAGTTTGAGAGGTCCTCGTTTATATCCAGACCCTCATTAGTGGACAGAAAATGTACATTAGGCGAAAGAGCCAGATTACTAATATATAAATGTATATTTGCTCTTGATACACCCGCACATCCCCCACAAGATAAGGGCTCTTCAGCACTGCATCAGATGTGCTATCATGTGCTTTAAAGTACCTCTGCGGGCACAGAGGAGAAAAGACTTCCATAATAATTATGCTCTTTATATCCATCTCTTTCTGTTCAGAAAGACCAACCCTGAAATCTCTGCCTTCAGATATTGTATGCATTTGGTTACAGCCCTACTTGAGTTTTCAAAAGCCCTGGTTTGTGTCAAAACAGGCCTGAAATATGACTTAAGTGATGTGGATTAGTTTTGGTCATGATTTTCAAAGCGAACCCCAAATTGTTTATGGGTAAAGGTTTCAGTGTTGGTTTTGTTACATATTTTCAGCTAAATATAGTATGACCTTTGACTTTGTTCAAACAGACTTTATAGCTCAGAGTGCTGGTATTTACATGGTAAAGACTCTACACTAACCTTATCTTATTTTGGTACCAGAATGTGCCACTATGTACAATATCAGCTATGACAGCTTAATTGTGTACCACCGGCATGCAGTACTAATACACACAGTTCATCTCCTTGGGAAACTCAAGTATAGACTAAACAAAACTGCCAGACGGTGTAACTTTAGGATAGTCTCAACTTGAGGGAGTTATATAGACTGTTCTAGAAGCTCGTATAGACTCTATAGGGTCTCGGTTTGTTCTGTGTGGCTGTACAGCTTCATAAGATTCTTTTCTCCCTTTCAGTTCCTCCTCAGATTGTGGTGCGTCCGCGGGATCAGATCTCTGCCCAAGGCCGTACTGTCACCTTTCTTTGTGGAACGAAGGGAAATCCCCCTCCCGCTGTGTTCTGGCAGAAAGAAGGCAGTCAGGTAAGAGACAACGGTACACATGCACGCTGGGGAACCCTTACAGTCAGTTTCTTTCTAAACATATCAAGGTGTCTGGCGAATACTTTCATGGTGCTTCCTTAAAGGAAGCCCAAACTCTTGGGTAGTGACCAGGATTTTTGAAGAAAAATGTAGCATTGTTTTTGGAAGGATTTTAAGACAAAAAAGACACAAACGAGTCTCTATCATCTGTCTAATGGCTGATGGGTTTGGCTCAGCTGTGCTCAGATGCATAGACAACCAAGTGTGAACATTCTAATCAAAAGTCATTATAAAAACATTAAAGCTATTAAAAATCTTGCTGTTGTTTATACAATGGACATAAATGTATTTGGACAGATAAGCCAATGTGATTAAATGGTTAAAAAACAAACATATTTAGACACTTTCTGGTAAGGAGAACTTATTCCATACACCCATTAGCCGCTTTTCCACTGTCGGGCCCGTGCGTGCCGGGCTGGGCTAATATCCTCGGACCAGTAGCACCGAGCCCAAAACCACGCTATGTATCCACCGTTGGGCCAGAAGCTCCGCAGCTTTCACTAAAACCAGCCCGTAACCGCCTCTCTGGAACAACGTCACACAAACCCATCATTTCACCAACAAATGGAAGTTTGATCAGAAAACTAATCAGAAAGAAATCACTGGAAACTAGTGAGATGCAAATCCAACATGATAAAAGCGGCTGTTTGTTGGCATTTACTTAAAGATTTAAAACTCAAGCATCGATGTTTTGCCACAGTTTTACAATCATAAGTGATATATTGATCATAATTAATTAATTTGTACATTAGTCCCAAAGAAATAAAGTGGTATTTACCATTATTTCACAAAAGAAAGAGGACACACGTACTTATTCAGTCGCGTCTGTTTCAGTTTCAGTTTTTCAACTTCTGACAGTTTGTTAACATCACATTTAAAAAGAACGAGCGTTTCTAAAAAAATTCCACCAAAAATATGACTTGAGGAGCTTTAACACTCTCTCCAGTGACATTTAGAGAAACAGAGGAAGTTCCTGAAAAACCGGAGTTGGATATCAGTCTGGTATAAAGAGACGAGACGAACTGACAGATGAAATAAACACACGATTGTGATAGCCTAAATGAGTTGTCTGGTTTCTTCAAGCCGCCGTATTTACCATGTTTACTATAGTAATGGTTAGCGCACATATTTTGCATCGCATATAAATATATCTGCCTAATACGTTGGTCAGAATCCACATTGGTTTACAAACAGAAGTTATTTCAAACACTCGCTGCTGTCTGAAAGTGAGTTTTCAGCTAAAATTCTTTTAAAAGTGATGTTAGCTGGTATTTGAACTCATCCGTGGTGCTGCCGTCTCCAGACTCAGATAAACTCCGCCTTTGTTTGTAACCACTCCTCAAGCCCGAGCTTGCCCGCTTTGGACAAAGGTATTCGGTGGGCCAACAAACCCTGGGCGTTGCCCCCGAGGAAGCCCCGATTAGGCCCGATCATGGCTATTGAAAATCATCTTGACACCAGTTGGTCATTGCAAAAGTGGCTCATAAAAGTGATTTGTTTACACTCTGTGACCAGTGTACAAATATTTTTTGAGGTCACTTGATATGTATTATCATGCACACTAGATTTGTGAGTGACACTTCTAATATTGTGAGTAGGAAGGCAAGTCTAGTGCCCATATAGGCTGGGAATCGGATGGATTTATTTTTCATTATCCATCTGATCTCACCTGGAGGACGAGTTCCTAGAGAAGCACTTTAGCTGTGAAAACTGCCTTTGTCTTTGTCATGTGTGCATTTTCACTTGTAATCACGTGTTTGACATGATCTGATATCTATATTTGATATGAGCTCCCTGAACACGATTCTGTGTTGTGTGTGTGTATGTGTGTGTGTTTATGAAATCTGGGTTAAATTTTAGGATGAAATATATAATAGTTTTCATGATTTTTATGCGATTTAATGTGTATTAGTGTAACATAAGAAACAAGAATAACTGCACAGGGTTACACAGAGTCAGAGAGACAAATAGAAAGAAATAACAGCCTTGCAGCAATTTTGGATACTAGTGAGAACTCTGGGTTAGAAGGAACTCTGGGATTTCTGCAGGAGCTTGTTCACGTTTGTGTCTCCTCACTGGGTCAAAGGAGGATACGTGTCCCTGGGCTCAGCTAGATAACACGCTCATGTCTCTATTAATAAAGCACAGCAGAAGAAATGAAGACATAAGCCTCTGGTTGTTCTAAAGCACTTGGAGGAAGGAAACCAGTTCCCACATCCCTCTTACCTTCCTTTCTTACATCCCTTCATCGAGCAGAGTGTGTCATAGGCCAGAGTTGCTCAAATATCCGCTGTGCTCTTCTCCGGGTTAATCTCTCATCTATTCTTTGTCTTTAGTTTTTTTCTGTGTATATGTGTGGCTGAACTTTAAGGTCAGTAGATATAGAACAGAACTGAGGATGAGGGTGAGTCCGGTCAGAGCCAGAGCCAGAGGGCTGGGGTGAGGGGGGTCACCGGATTATCCCCAAAAATGAAACAGTGACACACACATCGCCAAGTGGGAACAATAGGGCAGCTGTCAGTGTTGCAGCCTCACGCAAGAGGAAGACTCCTTAAGATCTTTCAGCCTTGTCTTTTGTGTATCTGGCATTCTTCCTGACCTCCCTCTCTAAAACACCAGCTGAGATAATGCAGCTATTGTTCGGCACATGTGTGGATGTGAATCTCAGCGGTCAACTAAATTTATGCCCGAGCATCGCATTGAATGCACAGTGATGTTCTATTAATGTAAATGCAAATCAGCCATTTCATCCGAGCTCTTAAATCTTAAGTGATTGTGATGAGTCATAAATTATATCAGCAGACTGATTATCTCATATCCTTTTTAATATATTTATAATTTGTACAAACAGTAATGCAACATAAATTAACTGATAAACCAATATGCCTGTATGTTAAGAGGCTGCAGCCTATATTGAAAACAAATAAAAATGTTTATATGATAAAAGTCATTTTAAATATGATAAAAATAAAACAAATATATAGACTGTCATTCAAAAGTTTGGGATCGGTAAGATTTTTTTTTTTAAATGCGCACCAAGACTGCATTTATTTTATTAAAATTACCAAACAATTGTAATATTGTGAAATATTATTACAATTTGAAATAATTATTTTCTATTTGAATATATTTTAAAATGCAATTGATGCAAAGCTGAATTTTTAGCATCATTACTCCAGTCTTTGGTGTCACATGATCCTTCAGAAATCATTCTAATATGATGATTTGCTGCTCAAGAAACATTTATTATTATTGTCAATGTTGAAAACAGTTGTGTTAATTTTGGGGGGGGATTTTTGATGAATAGAAAGTTAAAAAAAACAAAACAGTATTTATTTATTTATTTATTTAATGCATCCTTGCTGGATAAAAGTATTAATTTCTTTCCCAAAAAAAAAACAAAAGACAATTCTCACTGACCCCTAACGTTTGAACAGTAGTGTATAATGTTACAAAAGCTTGCTATTTCAGATAAATGCTGTTCTTTTGAACTTTCTATTCATCAAAGAATCCTGGAAGAAAATTCACACAACTCTTTTCAACATTGATAAAAATAATAAATGTTTTCAAATCCTCATATTAGAATGATTTCTGAAGGATCATGTGACACTGAAGACTGGAGTAATGGTGCTGAAAATACAGATCACATGAATAAATATATTTTAAATTGTAATAATATTTCACAATATTACTGTGTTTTTTGTTTTTTAACATTTAAAATCTTAGCGATCCCAGTGTATATTGGTTTGAGCTAAATAGCATCAACTTTAAATGTGATTTATCATGTTCAGTCTGTTTTTTGATGGTGTTTAACAATATTTGTCGGTCTGAACAGGTCCTGCTGTTTCCCAGTCAGCCACCTTCGCAGGCAGGACGCTTTTCTGTGTCATTAAGTGGAGAGCTGACTATTACAGATGTGCACAGCGAGGATTCTGGGTACTACATCTGCCAGGCCATCAGTGTGGCGGGTAGCATCTTGACCAAAGCCCTGCTGGAGGTGGAAAGCAGTAAGTGAATACTTTAACACTAGCTTTGGACACACACACATATACAATTGCCCTTTTATACACCCCCACCAGCTCCATCAAACGCTGGCAGCCAGCTTGCATAGATATTTTGATATCAATCTAACTACATTAAAGGTCCAGAATTGTACATGTAATTGAATTTCTTGTGCGAGGCCTTATCGCAAAGATTTGAGTCATACTTTTTTGCGTTTGAACAAATTGCCGCTGGAGCATTTTTGCTCTCAACCAAAACTAAATTCAAAAGTCTTCAAAGCCGCCCCAAATTAAAATTTCTGCATTCCGCAAATGAGAGAACAGCAGGAAGCACCGGAGACGTAATCAGAAAGGACAGGGCACAATCGCGCTATGCAAATAACCCCAGGAACATATGCCGTCTCCGTCATGCTTCCCCGTAACAGGATAAACTGTTTATGTGTATTCCACGTGTGTGCGTCTCAGCACATCACACGAAAAACCTTCGCCAAAGTCCAATGTTAGAAAACAAAACAAAACAGGGCTTATAAAATGTAATCGCATTTCCCAGAAACCCCTCTGACCCTGGCATGTTGGCATCATCTGACTGATGTTTGCTGTAAGTTTCTTACCTGATACGTAATGAAATGATGTATGGAAGGACGTATGTATGTGCAGCGCAGGGTCACTGCATCCAAGGACATAGTTTTTATATGAAACTCGTGGCTATGAATTTCACATCAAGTCGGATTCACACAGGACGGTTTGTTTGAGCGGTCCTTTCTGACCTTATGGTCTTTTCCTTTCCTTACCGCAGCGGAGGGAAAATGTCAAAGATGCAGGCTGCCTTTCCCAGGTTCTTGTTTTTTTACAAACGAGAATATTAAAGTAACTGAATTGTCAATTATTTGCCTGTGGATTTCTCTCCTCGGCCTGTAGACAATGGGTTTTTCAGCTCTAGTCAAACAAATAATAAATTATTCATGGAAATGCGGCCGTGTTAGACCATCACATTGGTCTGTAGCAGGAGATGCAGGAGAAATAGAAGAGCAGAGGCCAGTGTAATTATTCTAGAGTGTTGTGATGAAACGGAAGGTGCGATAATCTTTTCTTTACTATTTTGATGTGTATCAGAGTTAAACGGCTTCTGGAATGAGATAAAAAATGTAAGGCGGGATTTGATTTTGTCCGCGGGAATTGATTGGATTGTAGGAAGTTGGGTGTTGGTAACTAAACTGAATGTAACATTTAGATTAACATTTCTGATTAAAGATTACGAGGGCTTACGCATTTTAAAAATTAATGATGTGCACTGATAAATCTTTTATAATAAACACTGCAACATTCTTTAAAAAAAATAAGAATTTTCAATTCATGGTGCATAAGCAATTTTTTTTTTTTATGTGCACCACCATTCAAATGTTTTTGAAAGAAGCCTCTTATGCTCACCAAGGCTGCATTTATTTGATCAAAAATGCAGTAAAAAAGTAATGTTGTGAAACATTACAATTTAAAAGAAATGTTTTTTAAAGTATTTTAAAATGTAATTTATTTCTAAGCTGAATTTTCAGCATCATTACTTTAGTCTTCAGTGTCACATGAAAACATTTTATAACCATCAATGTTATAACGTTTATTTTTTTGGGGGAAACCTTAACACATTTTTCCAGGATTCTTTTATGAATACTAAGTTCAATGGCGTTTATTAAAAATAGAAATCTTTTGCAATTGATAAAAAAATTAACTAATCGCACATTTTTTCTGTAATTAATTGCTATTAAAAACATCAGAGTTTTTTTTTAAATATTGTAATAATTTCATAGTTACTAAATTAATGTAGAAACAACTTAAAGACAGTATATTTTAAGTATTTGTTGTAATGGCATGTTTTTATGAATGAAGGCCAGTATCACTGACACTGACACTGATGTCTCTATGAAACATTAATGATAGACATTCAACATTACAGTGTCATTGAAAGCTATCAATTTCAAAAAAAACTTTTAATTAATTTCTGTCAAAAAAAAAAAAAAAAAAACTTGCTCCAAACTTTGGACTGACAGTGTTTATGGTTTTTTCCCACATCCAGCTTTGAATGAAGCGTAGAATAAGTCCAAACACCGCCACTACTGATGATTTCATAAAAAACTGCATAATTGTTGTATTTAATACCATGCAGCTTTAGAATAGATCCATCTTTACCAGCTATTGACTCATAAATGTTGTACAGCAATCTTAAATGCACGGAATAATTTTATTATAAAGCAATGCATCCTGCTAAATGTGCATTTGGCTCATTTCCATTGGGCAATAACATTATACATTCATTTCAAAAGGAGTTTATAACTGTACTATGACTTGATCAAATGATACTAAGAGGCCTGTGATCTAATTAAAATCATATGGATCACTGGGGCTATAGTTTGGAAAGAGTTTAAAAACAAATGGCCAGTTTAACAAAGTGTATTTGCCCTTTACTAAATGCATCAATGCACTACATGATATGGCATTTGATACGTTTTTTTATTTGTTGTATTTACTTTTCTCATGATATTCATGTTATACTGTGTGATATATTGTATTGTACCATCGTGTCACTCTCAGAATCTCAGTTAGCATAATTCATAGTTTGTCTATTCAACAATCTCTTGAGTATCATTTGAACAAGGTGGGTGATATGGTGGTTACATGCAAATTTGGCTCTTGTGGCTCACGCCTCTCTCATTCTCTTCACCCTAGCCCCGTCCGATCGGATCCCCCCCATCATCCGCCAAGGCCCGGCCAACCAGACGCTTGCTCCAGGCACCACAGCACAACTGCAGTGTCACGTGATGGGCAACCCTCTTCCGAGCATCCAATGGGAGCGCGACGGGCAGAGAATCCTGGGCAACGACGAGCGCATTAGCCTAATGGAAAACGGCACTTTACAAATCACAGCCCTGCAGGTACTTCAGTCAAGATAGTGTTTAAGTGTTCACACAAGGGTCTGTTTTTGCAGCATGTAGGCTTTTATTCTCCAAAATGCTAATACACAGTGGGTATTAACATATGGGTATTTCAAATCAAGCCCTCTTCAGCCCATGTCCCGTCACAGGCGGCGCTCTTTGCTGACAGACGCCATATGCTATCTACAATATTCTGTACGAACGGATTTCCAGACACGCCTGTATGACGTTTAGACACAGATGCTTGCTGTAAAATGTCATTACCGCTATCCGATTCAATGGCGGGGGCATAAAACGCGCAATCGAGTTTACAGCAAACAGGCAGGCTTAATTAGCAGATCGATTTTAATACTTGCTCCGTGGACGGTTTCGGGGTGACCCAGCCGCTTATGCAAGAGTTGTGCAAGGCGATAAAACCTGTAATTATGATCGTAATGGGAATGTGTGCTGTCATTAGTGTTAGCGCATGCTAGCCTAATGAAATCCATTCCTCAAGGCCTCAAGGGTGTGTGCGATTGCAGGTTTCACCTGAGGTCACGGCACCGCTGTGAACAGACCTGATGTGTTAATAGATTGTGCCGGGGAATGATTAACAGTCACTCATGCCTTAATTAAAAGCTCATTCTGGTATATAGAAAGGTAGGGAGGCTAGCAATCTTTATGTGCTACTCCCAGCATCCCTGTAACACATTAAATGTGCCCTTGATATTCAGTAGAGTGGACTGAATGCAGACCGCTAGTGCCAAAATATTGTGTGAATTTAAGTAGCAGCCTCGTTTATCAGTGAGGATTTAGGCGTTTGTGTCGAGTTTTTGTTTATTTGGCTTGTTAAATGTTGCATGCTTTGTTCAGATGGGCATCTTTGGCACTGGTGTTTGCCCTGTCCTCTCTGGTCTGATGCTTCCATTGGCCCCCTTTAGTCCACGATTACCCGGCATGATGGGAGAGCACAAGGGGCACGGAGACTGGGGTTTGCACAGATGGTAGCGCGCGAGTGTGTGGGAGAAAGGGAGAGCGCTGTGAATAGGTGCCATTATACTGGGAGATTCGCCAGAAACTTGACTGTGCCAAGGGAGTGAGGAAAAGAGAAATGTGGAAAAAAAAAAGAGTGAGCGTGTTAGTCAGAGAAAAATGAATAGCTTTTTCTTCGTTGAACATTAAGGGGGAATATTTGAAGAATATCATGGGCCACTATTTTTAGGATGGTGCTGTTAAGCTCCAAAATGGCAAATAAAGCAGTCAATATGACTTATGTGCTATATTTCAAGTTTTCTAAAGCCCTACAAAAGCTTTGTGTGAAGAACAGACCAGTAGGGCTGGGTATTGACACAAATTTAATGATTCGATTCGATTTTGATTCCCAAGCTTTCGATTCGATTTCAATTCGATATCGATTATTTTGGATAAATATCAGGTACAGTACATTTTCTCAACTAATGCTGTAAACTATAGATGAGAGACAGTTGCTATAATATTAAAGGTTAAAATTAACTGATTTGTATACAAACACTTAAAGGGATAGTTCACCCAAAAATGAAAATTATCCCATGATTTACTCACCCTCAAACCATTCTAGGTGTATATGACATTCTTCTTTCAGACGAATACAGTTGGAGTTATATTAAAAATTGTCCTGGCTAATCCAAGCTTTATAATGGCAGTGAATGGCAGCCCAAAATTTGAAGCCCAAAAAAGTGCATCCATTATAAAAGTACTCCACATGGCTCCGGGGGTTAATAAAGGCCTTCTGAAGCGAATCGATGGGTTTGTGTAAGAAAAATATCCAATATTTGAATAGCCGTTCAAAACCTGACGTCTGACGTCATTGTCGCACATTACATTTGCTTGAATAAGGTTGAATAATAAGTTGAATTAAATTAAATATTTTACTTTATAACATGTTAAATATTTTTCTTACAAAAACCCATCGATTCGCTTCAAAAGGCCTTTATTAACCCCCCAGAGCCGTTTGGATTACTTTTATGGGTGTGTTTTGGGCGTAACGTGCAATAAACCAATCAGAGTCTCATCTCCCATTCCCTTTAAAAGCCAGTTGCGCTCGCACCATGGAGGATTTGCTATTTACATGGAGGAATTTGCGTTTGGAAAGACTGAACACTTCTCCAGAGAGGATTTTTTTTATTTGTAATATTTGGCATGTGTGTGTGTGTGTGTGCTGCTGTGCGTCCCTGTGTGTGTAATAAGAAGAGTGTACGCGTGGTGTGCACCGCCTATAGGCGCATATTACTAACGTGCTCTTTAAATAACACAAAAAAATACTGCGTTATTGACTTTAGAGCAGGTTTGTGTTGGTCAATGATGCAGTCGTTTTCAGTTCCTCAAAACAGTAACGCGCCAACAATGCGCCTGAACACACCTGGTGTTCAGACCAGACGCCCATGGGTGAACAGATGGGCGCGAGTGCATTTGCTATTTAAACAACGTGGAGCTGGACGTGAAAATGAAAACCGTGTCGGGCTGAAACTACCAAAACACACCGCCGCGTAGCGCCGCATTGTGCCGGGTGTATCATAGGGCCCCTAATATTTATTGACACTGTATTTCAGTAATTAAAAATGATTTTAATAGTTTTAGTTAACAGTTACAATACTGGAACAGAATTAAGTCGTTCATGAGAGAAGTAGTGATGTCTGATTCATGACAATTCAACTATTTTGAGTCGAATCTCTTTAATGAATCAGTTGATTCAGTTCACAAACCAGCATTAATCAAAAGATGTGCACAGGTAAATCATTTTTACACTGCAATAGTCCATAAAAAAGAACAGTCAATTTTGATTTCATGGTGACTTTTATTTTGTGAACTGAGCTGACTCAAGGGACAAAATTAATAATTTTGTGAACTATGATCTGAAACAAAGATTCATTCATTAATCAAACTGATTTGGTTGTCAAATTAAACTTTGTTAGACTTAATGAACTGATTGCAGTGGTTAAAAGCACACTTGATCCCATTTATCTGTGATTAACAAATTATATTTCAGTTTGTTCATCATTTTATGACTTTAGAAGACTTGAAATATGAGTCATATTGGCCACTTTTGTGATATGTTTATGGTCAGTTCCCATTCATTGTAATTGCATGGAAAAGAGCAACCAGCATGTTCTTCAAAATATTCTTTCTACGGAAGAAATTCATACAGGTTTCGAATGACATGAGGGTGATCATAAATGATGACAGGGTGAGCTATCCCTTTAAATAAGTAGAAGATGTGAATGCACTCTCAAAATATTTATCTCCCTATTTCCTTTTCCGCTCATACATTTTTAAGTGCGTATTTAGCACCGAGCCCAGAGCTGCCATCCGTGATTAATCAGTCGATGCCCAGCTGCTTACCTCTCTGAGTTCTGCCGGTTCTCCACCAATGACCAGCCGGCACAGCAGGGGTCTAACCAATGAGGTGATCCACTCAAACAAGGAAGAGGTCACAGAGGAAAGTGTTTCTACACCTTCTGCTTGCTCTCCTCCTACGAGAGTTTCATAAGTAACCAAAATAACACTCTCAACAACACACTCCTTTACTGCCTGAGGATATAAAGCCACTCTTCAGTGCATGGGTTCAGTCTCAGTTTTCTGCTAATATCAGTGTTTACGTCAGCTGCTGTTTAATTCATGTTAACATGTGCATTATGCTATTCTCCACAAAAAAAAAAGAGATTTAAGATGAAATAGACACATCACAAGTGAGCAGACATTCGAGGTCAATGGGGTGTGTGTGTGTGTGTGCATCACGATGAGTCAAATCCTCAGACGTGTCATTGGTGCCCCTGAGCTGTCAGCACTATTAGATCGCTGTCATGGAGAGAGAGAAAGAGTAAAGCTTTACTACATCTCTCACTGTCGTAAGCAGATTCTGCCTGAATTCTCCCCTCGGGCCTGTGGTAATAATTTAATGCCCCTCGCCCTCCCCACCACTCACCAATTTGTCTTTGTATTTCCTTTTTCTTTTTGCACATTCGGTACACCCATGCTAACTCAGATGGACACTAATATCTTAAATTGATCTGACAGATGAAAATTTTGATGGATTCCTTCAATGTGAAGATTTTAAGATTCACAGAGACACTCTGATGGATTCATCTGATTAAACTGCTCAGCATGGTTGGATTTAAAAAAAAAATTGTTTTATGGATTACACTATGGATTATTTGCATACTACCATTCAAAAGTTTTGTCAGTTTTTTTTTTTAAAGAAATTAATACTTTTATACAGTGAGGCTGCATTAAATTGATCAAAAGCGACAGTAAAAACATTTATAATGTTAAAAAAGATTTCTTCTTCAAATAAATGCTCTTTTTTTACTTTCTATTCATCAAAGAATCACTATTTTCAACATTGATAATAATAATTTCTTGAGCTTCAAATCATATTGGATTTCTGAAGGATCATGTGACACTGAAGACTGGAGTAATGATGCTGAAAATTCAGCTTTGATCACAGAAATAAATTACATTTTACAATATATTCACATAGAAAACAGTTATTTTAATTGTAATAATGTTTCAAATTTTTACTGTATTTTTGATCAAATAAATGCAGCTTTGGTAAGAGACTTTTTTCAGTAACATTAAAACCGACCCTAAACTTTTGAATAATACTGTATATATGTGTGTGTAAAGGTCAATTTGTTGCACCAAAAAATTATATTGTCAACTTAAATCTGGGTTATATTTGTATTTGCAGTTAGCATCTACTTGACATTGACTAAAAATACATAATTGACAAAATATTGTATAAAATAGGCAATTTTAATTATATTAAACTATTTTTATTTGTACTTTTTGGTATTGAATTAATTGCATGTATTAATAATTTATGTGTACTTGTCCTCCAACTTGTCCTCATACTCCACAATGCACCACAATAATGAGTGTACAGCTGATGTACATTCAACGGCTGAGTGATTGAGGGTTTAGGGGCCGATTTCGGTTTCAGCCATACAGTCTATAGTTATATGCACATAATAGAAGTAATTATTTTGTTTTTGCATTGGACAACACACTCATCTCACTAGGTTTCCCAACGGCACATTATTGTCTTCCTGTCACTAACTTCAATAGTAATAGGAAGAAATAACAGTTGATCCTGTATTATTGTGAAATAATAGGCAATTTCGAGGAATTTTTGCTCATTTGTCAAGATTTCCACGCCACTCCGAGCGGAGTGAGGCAATGCATTGTGCTCGAGTTTATCCATACAAATGCTGACCCTGAGCCTGCTGTTGCTAGGAAACGGACTCCGGGGCCTACACCTGTGTTGCTTCCAGTTTAAGTGGAGAGACGAGCTGGAGTGGTGTACTCACAGTAAAAGGTAAAAAAAACACTTTATCACCGCCTTTATGTGTCCTTATCTTTGACAAACTGCATCATATCATCTTCAAACTGCAATAATCAGCTGAGGAAGCTGCTTTCGTTGCAAATTTACTCTGCAAATATATACGTGTCCATTTAACAGATGTTAGTGTATGTACTAGTGCTGACCTGAGATCAGATTTTTCCTCACCAATATTGATTTCTGCTATAATGTCCTATAAATCTAGACAAATCTAGATTCTGCAAACATAGCTCATGTGGACCAGTATGATTATGAAGAATGCATGCTAATATCCTAATCTTATCTTTATAGAGAGTGGTGGTCTCTCTGCACCCCCGGTTTCAGAGCCCTACCAGCTGCCCGGTCCACCCCAGAAGCCTGTCGTAACGGACGTGACCCGTAACAGCGTGACCCTGACCTGGCAACCCAATGCACATGAGGGCGGGGCGGCTGTCACCTCTTACATCATTGAGGCTTTCAGGTGAGTTTGTAAGCATCCTCATTCTGGTCCCTTCCTGTTTGTTTTCCTCCCTCCTCTAGATAATATTGTCTCTTGCCAGAAGCTACTACAAGGGTTCATTCTTCATTTTTTATTAATTCAGTGTCACTGTCTTAGCGTAGCTGGTCGGCCGTGACAGACAGGGTAATACCGCCGCGTGGCTGCCCCGTCCCTGACCCCTTCCCCTCGCTCTACTGCGAGTGCAGCTACATCCTGCGCTTACATCTCACATCCTGCCTGCTACAAGAATCATTCCCCTCAGGCGGCAACCTACTGCCAGAGAGATCTAAATTAATAGCAACTGTATTGGTTTTCTGCAATTGAATTTCATACATAGACTGGAGAACTCAGGCTTATTTAAAGGGGATATATTTTCATGAATTATTGAATTGTTCTACACATCTTGGTTTCTTGTGCCAATTTAGTCATTTAAAATTACGTGACAATTTTCCAACCTCTCTTTGAGAGGTTTGAAAAGTGTGCTTTAATGTAAATGACCTCTGTTTTGATTGGCTAACCTGTGCATACCACTGTTGTTCCTTAGGGCAGGTAATAAGTGGATTTGTCAACACCTGTTCAGTCATTGGGCGGTTATGATCTCATAGTTTTGACATCATCACAATTTACAAATTATTGGGCATGGTAGACCAGTGTTTTTATAAAAATGTAACTAATTAATCGCACAATTAATCGGATTAATGCAATTTAATATTAAAGGGTTTTTTTTAGTAATAATTTAACATTTAATCTCCAGGTTAATGTAGAAACAAGAAGACAGTAACCTATATTTTAAATATTTGTTTAAAGGCATCTTTTTATGAAAGACAGCCAGTATCACCGATACCAATACCGCTACTGATGTCTCTATGAAATAGTTTTTTTTTCTCAATTTTAAACATTAATTATAGGCATTCAGCATTACAGTATAATTGAAAGCTATCATTTTGTAACAACGTACCCTTTAATATATCAGGGCTCAATTTCTATTTGCCCTGTCAGGCCGTTTCAGATTTTTACTTGGCCTGCCAAAAAGTGATTGTTTTCATTGTTTTTGACTCGTGTAAGCTTGTAAACAGTGCTTTAAGATTTTCTAACAGGTAGGATATATACAGATATATACAGACTTCACAGTCTTCACTGCGTAAATTATAAATTAAATATAGATTAATCTTTATTAAAGCTACAAACGTTATTCAATCAAGAGCAGTGAGTGATTTTCTCTTTTGTTCTTTGATGAACATTAATGACAGACAGCAGCAGGTTTATTAGGCTGCTGTCACTGTAAGAGCTGACATGGATCTGACGCACATCCTATTTTCTCACAAATCTTCATGCTCATTTAAGACTTTATTGAACTAATTTTAGTCTGTGCTTGCGAGGATACTCAACAAAACTTGCATTTTGGCATAATTTTGTGTTTTTGTCCGTTCGAGTGCTTTCAGTGCGCAAGAGTGTGCGTGTCACACAGTCAGGACATTCACAGACAGTGTGTTCTCTCTTGTCTTATCGCGCTGAATGGTTTTAAAACATTTGCTTGAATAAGAGCGTGATCATATAATGTAACACTAGCCAAAGGATGATGGCAAATAACAGATACTGCGTTAATTGCGTTAAATATTTACATTAACGCGTTAATTTTGACAGCACTAGTTGAAATTAGAGCTGTCAAACCGTGATTAATCTTATTGCTTTAGTGTCATTAAAATATAAAAGCCAATTATTTAATTAGTCAAAACAGAATATCTTTATAATACACTAAATATTTTAAAATGGGTTTTAATACATACAAACAACATGCCTTTATATTTTATAAAGGCTCCCTCATAAGGGGATCATCATATTTGGATGTCCTGTGTATCAAAAAATTTGTTTTTGGGGTTAGTTCAGTCTACAAGAGGTTTGTTTGTGGAAAGTAAGCTTGAGAAATCTGAGTATGACATGCTAATTAATTCAAATCTAGTCCACGCACACACACTTCTTTAAGCTATTGTAAGCTGGCTGAAATGGGGCTACCTCTAATTACAGAACCAAGGTCCTGCAGTCCTTAGAGGGAGGGCAGACGGCAAACAGGCTATTCAGCAATGGAGATGCAGAGGGCCACACACACACACACACATTTTCATTCTTTCTATATTTCATATACACACACTTGGTCTCTCTCCTCTCCCTTGCCCCCCTGGGTAACAGTTAGCATGGCCCCACATCCTTAAAATTGATTCTTTATAGAGTGCTGTGGGGCTGAAAGGTGTGTTTGCTATAAAATTTCCTTCCCTGAGGTGCTGTGGAGCACGGAGCATTGGGAAAGGGGAATGGGAGGGGTGGCAGAGAACAAGCGAGGGATGGAATAGAACTGAGATTGCGAATGAGGAGGATTTAAGCTTTTGCGTTTAGGATTTTGACACCTCGAGACATGAAGAAAAGGTTTACCCATTTTTTGATTTTATGCACGTATGCGGGTGTTTGTGTGCGTACAAGAGCCCAATCACGGTCCTGCTGGAGAAAAGGGATTTATCCATGCCTTAGCCATTCCCTGTTTCCTCCATCCCAGCTGATAGCAAAGTGACCTTGGATTTATCGCTCCTATCGGTTGGCCGCTGAAGGAATATTTACGAGGTTCCCAGCATTTATGGCTTGGCCTAATTGTGCAGGTCGGGCTTTTATTGGCTTTGTGTCTGCGGCAGAAGTTGCCATGGGGGAAAAATAAACCTTGAACGCGGCGCATATGACCACCTCTCTAAACAAGGATGATGGTTAACCACAGACAAGTGACGGGAACTATCCCAAAGCCTTCTGGCACAGACAGATGCCTGTGCTTAATATGCATTGTTTATTAGAGGGGAAGTATGTTGTTATAAATCTTGCCCACCTGTACGCCACATCTAAGTAGCTCTCTGGGTTCTCATTAAGCCAAATTCGTATTCCTGTACGTTTAGGCGTGATCTGAATGATAATGATTGTCTGTGGGTCCTTAAATTGAAGCTAAAACTCACTCCTGTGTAGAATCAACAATGTTTTCGCTTCATATTTAATCAAATCACAGCTCAGGATCCAAGATGTTATTTATTTATTGCATGCAGTGCATTGACTGCATTATGACAAGCCTAGTCTGTTCCATAAATAAATCTATCACCGCAGAGATCACACCATACACTGTCAAGCCAAAGGCGGCAAGAATAGCATCACAGAAGAGCCGGGTCATTAAACAGACACATGTAATGACAATCAAAGGAGTGCAGATAAACATCTATGACATTGACTTTGCAGTTAAATCCGCCTCTTTTCTAATGCCGCGCAACAGCTTCGAGACAAATGTAGGACAAAACACTGGTGTATTGATGTTTTATTCAGATTCAGCTGTATGAATCTGCTGACTTTGATTATTTTAGAGCAGAAATAAACATTTGGAATTAATTGTTGATATAAATATGAATGTAATCTATTTTTCTCTCTAATTTTTCAGCCAATCAGCAGGTAGCACGTGGCAGACGGTTGCAGATTTGGTGAAACTGGAGAAGCACACGGTCACTGGGCTGTCTCCGAACACTGTTTACCTATTCATTGTGCGGGCGGTCAATGCTTATGGCCTGAGTGACCCCAGCCCCATCTCAGAGCCCGTACGCACACAAGGTCTGTACACTGGGGACCAATGCATTTTATGACCTTTAATGTGTCATACAAATTATATGCTGCATAACTTATTTAAATAGTGAAACAAATTAAAAGTTGTGATATAATTTAAAAAAAATGAGTGCCTGATTTCGCATTTTATATAAAAATCAGTTTCATTTAATGTGGATTACAAAAAAACCATATCACAAAAATCTGAAAAATATCAAAAAAACAAAAAAACAAAGCAAGTACAACAAAAAACATGATATATAAATACAATTTAAAATATATAAATATTTAATAGAAATAATAAAAAAAATCCATATTGCTTTAGTGAGAATACACAATAAATAGTCACAATACATAAATGAATCATGTTAAAAGTAAACTGTTATTTAAATAGTGAAACAAATTACAGGAGTTGTGATATAATTAAAAAATGTGTGCCCGATTTCACATTTTATATAAAAATAGATTGCACCTAATCATCAAAACTATCACAAAAAAACATATCACCAAAATCAGGAGAAAAATATTCTGTATTTTTTTTTTTTTTTCTTTCAAAATCAACAATTAAAGCAAGTACAACACAAACATGATATATAAATATTTTACCATTTAAAGTATAATTATAATTATATTGTAACATAACATAAAAATGTTAACAATAAATAGTCACAACACATTCATTAATAATGTTACAAAAAGTAAGCTGTTGTTTAAATAGTGAAACAAACTACAGGAGTTGTGATATAATTAAAAAATAATTAGTGCCCGATTTCACATTTTATATAAAATTCATTTAATAAAGTGATCAAATAAAGTGCATTATATGACCATTTGTATTTCTGACCAGATTCTTGATGTATCCTATATTTATATATCATTTAAAGATGTTAATATCAGATGTTTTCCTGGTGTCTTTTGCAGATGTGAGTCCCACAGGTCAAGGTGTGGACCACCGACAGGTGCAGAGGGAGCTGGGAGAGATGTCCGTGCAGCTTCACGAGCCCGTGCTGCTGACGGCATCCAGTGTGAAGATCAGCTGGAACGTGAGTGCCGCCGATATCTGCCCTCCAAATCAGCTCCTCATCTGCCGGCTCACATTATCTCATTTCTCTGTCTCGGTCTCCCTCTCTCCATCTGTCAGGTCGATCGTCAGTCTCAGTACATTCAGGGTTATCGTTTGCTTTATCGTCCTGTCGGCGGCTCCTGGTCCCAGCAGGAAGTGAAAGCTGCAACAGAGCGTAGCGCTGTCATCGCTAACCTGCTCAAAGGCTCGGAATACGAGATTAAAATACGACCCTACTTTAACGAGTTCCAGGGCATGGACAGCCGCCCGCTGACGTTTCGCACGCCAGAGGAGGGTGAGAGATCTGCAGCTCTTTCAGTTTCCAGTTGATGCACATCAATTTAATTTCCTTCTAATCAATTCAATTCGAGTTCATTCAGCCTAGTCCAACTCAATTCTATTCTGTTGTACATAATATGAAGATGAATCGCTTTATCCTGCCAAATAAAATTACGGAGAGGATAATAATGTAGAATTTACTATTAAGGACACTCACTTTTCAAATTGTAATTTTAATTTTAATTCTCTTCCAGTTCCGAGTGCCCCGCCTCGTGCTGTAACCGTGGCAACAGTCAAGCTCAGCAACAGCTCCAGCATCAGTGTATCATGGCAGCCCCCCCCCACTGAGATGCAAAATGGAGTCATCCAAGAGTATAAGGTGAGATTTAGATTGCAATGTGCAAAAAGTAATTGGTCTATTCATAGTGAAGGCAATATTGCTGAATGATGTGTTAATGTTAACGTTAGACCAGAGGGGAAACTAAGGATACTAGTATATTATTATTTTATAATATTGTAACATAAGCTGTAGTTGGCATTATTTGTAACATTAGTATAATATCCCAGAGGGAAAATTAAGGACACGTTTATAATATATATAATATAATATATACGTAATAATATTTTTTTAATATAATGGTAAAATTAGTATAATATTATATATACGTACACTCACCTAAAGGATTATTAGGAACACCTGTTCAATTTCTCATTAATGCAATTATCTAATCAACCAATCACATGGCAGATGCTTCAATGCATTTAGGGGTGTGGTCCTGGTCAAGACAATCTCCTGAACTCCAAACTGAATGTCAGAATGGGAAAGAAAGGTAATTTAAGCAATTTTGAGCGTGGCATGGTTGTTGGTGCCAGACGGGCCGGTCTGAGTATTTCACAATCTGCTCAGTTACTGGGATTTTCACGCACAACCATTTCTAGAAAAACATCCAGTATGCGGCAGTCCTGTGGGCGAAAATGCCTTGTTGATGCTAGAGGTCAGAGGAGAATGGGCCGACTGATTCAAGCTGATAGAAGAGCAGCTTTGACTGAAATAACCACTCGTTACAACCGAGGTATGCAGCAAAGCATTTGTGAAGCCACAACACGCACAACCTTGAGGCGGATGGGCTACAACAGCAGAAGACCCCACCGGGTACCACTCATCTCCACTACAAATAGGAAAAAGAGGCTACAATTTGCACGAGCTCACCAAAATTGGACAGTTGAAGATTGGAAAAATGTTGCCTGGTCTGATGAGTCTCGATTTCTGTTGAGACATTCAGATGGTAGAGTCAGAATGAGAACATGGATCCATCATGCCTTGTTACCACTGTGCAGGCTGGTGGTGGTGGTGTAATGGTGTGGGGGATGTTTTCTTGGCACACTTTAGGCCCCTTAGTGCCAATTGGGCATCGTTTAAATGCCACGGCCTACCTGAGCATTGTTTCTGACCATGTCCATCCCTTTATGACCACCATGTACCCATCCTCTGATGGCTACTTCCAGCAGGATAATGCACCATGTCACAAAGCTCGAATCATTTCAAATTGGTTTCTTGAACATGACAATGAGTTCACTGTACTAAAATGGCCCCCACAGTCACCAGATCTCAACCCAATAGAGCATCTTTGGGATGTGATGGAATTATATATATATATATATATATATATATATATATATATATATATATATATATATATATATATATAATTTTTTTTTGTTTTTGGGGTGAAATATGATCCGGTTTAATGATGTATCATTTGAAGATGTTATTATTGGATATTTCTTGGTGTCTTTTGCAGATGTGAGTCCTATAGGTTAAGGACCTGTGTTAAGTATTTTTAAGTGTCTATGTAAGTCTCATCTCGTTTCAGGTTTGGTGTTTGGGGAACGACTCTCAGACGCGCTACCACATCAATCAGACGGTGGACGGGAACGTGCTGACCACTTTATTAAAAGGGCTTCTACCTGGTGTGTTGTACAAGGTGGAGGTGGCGGCAGTGACCAGCGCAGGAGTGGGCGCTCACAGCCAGCCCGTATCTGTGCTTATCAGTGAGTGTTCGCTGAAAAAACAACCCTGACTACTAAACTGAAAGAATTAAAAGTGCGAAATGATGGGCTTATGGAGTAGAAGCACAACAATTGTGTAAATTCTCTTTGATTGCTTTTTAAAGCCCCGCTCTGAGACTAAATTGCTTAATTCTTTCCAATAAGCTGAGTCCTATTAAGACATTCTGAGTAACACTTTGATCTCTCCTTCTCTCTCTCCCTCCTTTTCAGAATTGCCCGCAGAGCAGCCCACAGTCACAGGTGGAGGCAGCGAATCTGATGAGAATGTAAGTCTGGCTGAGCAGATCACAGACGTAGTGAAGCAGCCTGCCTTCATCGCAGGCATTGGTGGGGCATGCTGGGTAATCCTTATGGGATTCAGCGTGTGGATCTACTGCAGACGGAAGAAGAGGAAAGAGCTCAGCCATTACACTGCATCATTTGCATACACACCTGCAGGTATGCATGCACACATCACACCTAAAGAAACATTTATTGCGATACTCCAAAATATATGAACTCACAATACGATATTATTGCGATACTCCAAGACATATGAACTCACAATACAATATTAAGACATATGAACTCACGATACGATATTATTGCAAAACTCCAAGACATATGAACTCACAATACAATATTAAGACATATGAACTCACAATACAATATTAAGACATATGAACTCACAATACGATATTATTGCAATACTCCAAAACATATGAACTCACTATACGATATTATTGCGATACTCCAAGACATATGAACTCACGATACGATATTATTGGGATACTCCAAGACATATGAACTCACGATATGATATTATTGCGATACTCCGAGGCATATGAACTCACGATACGATATTATTGGGATACTCCAAGACCTATGAACTCACGATACGATATTATTGGGATACTCCAAGACATATGAACTCATGATACGATATTATTGGGATACTCCAAGACATATGAACTCACGATACGATATTATTGCGATACTCCAAGACATATGAACTCATGATACGATATTATTGCGATACTCCAAGACATGAACTCACGATACGATATTATTGCGATACTCCAAGACATACGAACTCACGATACGATATTATTGGGATACTCCAAGACATATGAACTCACAATACGATATTATTGCGATACTCCAAGACATATGAACTCACTATATGATATTATTGCGATACTCCAAGACATATGAACTCACGATACTATATTATTGCGATACTCCAAAACATAGGAACTTACGATGCGATACTCCAAAACATATGAACTCACGATATGATATTTTTGCGATACTCCAAAACATAGAAACTCACGATGCGATATTATTGCGATACTCCAAGACATATGAACTCACGATACGATATTATTGCAATACTCCAAAACATATGAACTGACGTAACAATATTATTGCGATACTCCAAGACATATGAACTCACGATACGTTATTATTGCGATACTCCGAGGCATATGGTAAAAGGTTAACAAAAAATGTACTGTTGATTAAAATGCTAAATTTGGTATTACAATGGGGTGGAAATGAATAGGCTTGGACCTGGTGCTGGTAACCCAATTGAGGGCCCCTTTTTACTGGTAACAAAAGACATTTGGCATTATCAGGACCCATAATTATTCCCCCATTGCATTATTATACATTACATATAATGTAGTATTGACACTAAAAGTCTGTAAACTTTTCATTTATACACAATACAGATTGTCACTATCCATGATACATATTGTTGCATTTTTGTATTAATATATTGTGGCACGATATATTGTTAAACCCCTATTATATAGTATTTATTCATATTTAGAAATTTATATTTTGAAAAGTTTTTATATTTAATTTAAGTAATGATTTTGTTATGTGATTTTGCCATTTCTATTATTTTGGTGTTTTTTAATTTCTATTTAGCTTAAATGTATTTTTATTGTATGTATTATATTATACACAGTAAGCTGCCATGGCAACATTTTTAATTTTCATTCAAGTTTTACATCTAATATTTATATTTTATTTCATTTCAGCTTTATTTTAATTAAAGAAAATCATTTTTAATAGTCTTACGTTTAGCTAACAATCACAACACTGACATTTAGTCGTAATATTTCTGCCTGTGGTTGAATTTCATTATTTATTTATTTGTTTTACAGTTGGTTTTCCACATGGAGAAAGTTCTGGACTTAACGGAAGGTAAATGGCACTTTTAGCCATCAGAGTGTAAATACGGTCACAGTTTAGATTCTATACTTATTGATATTTTTGGATATTTCTGGTTATGCAGGCCTGGTATGCTGGGTACTAACATTGGAAATTACCCATGGCTGGCTGATTCTTGGCCAACCACCAACCTCGTTCACAACGGGAAAGACTCTGTGAACTGCTGTACATCTAAACATGACACCCCGGAGAGATACTATAATGGTAAGACCCGCTATTATAGAACAACACCACTGGCTGTACCGTTAAATTTATTTAACACTAAGTTTCCACAGCACAGAGTCGTATTAATTAAACCCTAATTAATTTACCATCGCTTCCTTAGAGGCGGGAATCTCTAATTACCTCAACCAAAATGAGAAGTACAGTGCAGACTCCAACGAAGGCCCCATCTACAGCACCATTGACCCCACCGGCGAGGACCTGCGCAGTTTCTCCGCTCAGTACTCTCAACATACCACGCCCTACGCCAGCACTCCCATCATGCCTTTCACCAACCAGGCACCCTGCAGCCCTGAACAAGATGGCAGCCATTGGATGACCCAGCCTGGAACCTCCAATGCTCAATATGCCCAGCCGGACCGCTCTAAAACTGACATCGGTATCTTTAAGTCTTATCTGTTCACTTCAGTTTGGCTGAATGAGAGTGTTGTTTTATTATTTATATATTATTATAGAATTTATTTATATTGATTTATATTTAACATTAACGTTAGACTTATTGTTAATCCCAGAGGGATTATATATAATATATATAATATTATGTATACGTATATATAATATTATACTAATTTTACCATTATATAATTATATTAATAAAATAAATTAAAGCCAGTGCAACAAAATACCGTGATATATATAAATATATTTGTTTAAGTTTTATAATTTTATTTCATTTCAGTTTTATTTTAAGTGACAATTTTTTTAATAATAGTATATATAATAGTGTATAATAATATGTAATTTATTATTATAAAAATAATATTAAAAAAATATTATTTAAAATAAATAATCAACATAAATTAAAGCCAGTGCAACAAAATATATAAATATTTTTAATTAAAAAAAGTGTATACATTTATTTATATATATATATATATATATATATATATATATATATATATATATATATATATATATATATATATATATATATAGCATATTTTAAATATTATTAAAACATAAAATATATCAATATTTACTTAATTGTTTTTAATCGCGATTAATCACAGAAAAATGTGTGATTAATCTAGTTTAATTTTTTTATCGATTTCAGTTTGGCTGAATAAGAGTGTTGTTTTATTATTATTTATATATTATTATAGAAGTTATTTATATTGAGAATTAGCTTCTATTTGTACAATTTCAGTTTTCATTTTAATTTTAGTAATTGTATGTGCTTTTGTCATTTTTATTCTTTTTTAATATCTCTGTTTAGATTTTTAGTACCTCAACTTATTTCAGTTAGTTTCTGAGGCAAGGAACATTTCTTCGTTTTTTCATCTGTTGTTTATATTTTATTCCAGTTCGGCGATTTTTAATCATTTTAGTTTTAGTATAACACTGCTGAATTAAGGTGTGCTTTGTTTGTTCTTCACTAATCACTTGTTTTTCCACAGTAAAACAACCAAAGCAGAAGTTGATGGGGAAGCCAGTTAAAACACCATCTCTCAACTGGATGGATGCATTGCCACCTCCACCCCTCTCTGGAGAGCTGGACGAGTGTGAAGAGGAAGACGATAATGAACTAATCCAGGACATGGGGTAAAGTTCACTGGAAGGCTTCAGATTCGTTTCAGTGCTGTCCCAGCTGGACCTGCCTGAAAAATACAGCTTTTAGCATTTTAAGTGCCCCAATTACACTATTTTAAAGGCTCCTAATTGTGTTTTGGCATCTCCTACAACAGGTTTACATGCATCAAAGGTCAAAAAACACTTTCATTTTCTCGTAATATACATTGCACATCACCACAATGTTCAATGATTCTCAAACGACTCGACGGATGAATCAGTTTCTCTAAATCCCTCCTTTCCGTGAGCTACTCTGCTCTGATTGGCCAGACGGCCCAGTCTGTTGTGATTGGTCTACCGCGTACAGCTCATTACCATAACTGAACTCCAGCTCCGGTGGCTTCCTAATGCTCAGCGATTGCACACACTGTAAAGACAGTAACGATGACGTTGAACAAATCTTGCTCCATCCTTTATCTTTACTCAAAGTAGTAAGAACGACAGACGATAATTATAATAATTAGTTACATTTATATAGCGCTTTTCTAGGCACTCAAAGCGCTTTACATATAGAAGGGGGAATCTCCTCAACCACCACTGATGTGCAGCATCCACCTGGATGATGCGACGGCAGCCATATTGTGCCAGTACGCCCACCACACACCAGCTGATTGGTGGAGAGGAGACCGAGTGATGAAGCCAATCGGTATATGGAGATTATTAGGAGGCCATGATAGATAGAGGCCATTTGGCCAGGATGCCGGGGTTACACCCCTACTCTTTTTCCGAAGGACATCCTGGGATTTTTAATGACCACAGAGAAGGACGGTGCTTATTGACAGTATAGTGTCCCCATCACTGTACTGGGGTGTTAGGACCCACACAGACCACAGGGTGAGCACCCCCAGCTGGCCTCACTAACACCTCTACCAGCAGCAACCTAGTTTTTCCCAGGAGGTCTCCCATCCAGGTACTGACCAGGCTTAACCCTGCTTAGCTTCAGTGGGAAACCAGTCTTGGGCTACAGGGTGATATGGCTACTAGCTATTAATACACACGATCTGCATTAATACACACAGTTTTAGGTAATAGTGGCCCACAGCTGATGAGCACAAGTATTTCAGTAAGACAGTCATAACGTGAGTTAGCCGGAAACATACACAATATAAAACACAAAACTACGTATTTTGAACACCCGGTAGAAAATATATACATCAGTAATTATTCATACGTACAGGTTGTGATTATGAGGAGCTGGTCCAAATAAACTGGTGCGTAGACGGGCATTATGCAAATGTCTTTTCTAGTGACGTAGAACCGTAATGCAGTGAGATTCAAATCGACTCGTTAAGGCGGTTTAGAGCCGATTCTTTCTTTTGTGAGACAATAACTTTAATTATTGTGCACTTTCAACTTTACAACATTCACAAACAGCGATATTACACACTGCATGAAAGGGAATATTCAAAAAACCATAATAGGGGCACTTTAAATTAAAAAACAGTTATACTTTTGATGATTTGACATGTTATGTAAACATTCATAACAGAGACTTTCAGTCTTCATTCAGTTAGATAGGAGCTGAACTAGCTGCCCGGAGAGTGTTCCATCAGGACTTTGGCAGACAAAACGAATCTCAAGTCCCTCCCCGAGTTCTTACACACGCTTTCAGCAATTCATTTTAGTTTTTAATTTCATTTCCATGTCTACGTGTCGACATCTTTTACCAGTTGGCTAGCTGAGAGCCTCGCTTAGCCTTCTGGACAAAGTTTTGCTGATTGTTCCAGGAACCGTCTCAAAATTTGCAGTTTGATTGCTGTTGACAAGCCTGTATATGGAGGCTAACAAAGTTAGCGATATGCTACCCTTGAGTCTGGCCTGTTTCCTCATGATGGCTTGACTGAATTATGTTTCCTTTTCCTAGTCTGTATCGGATTAGTCCCTTGTTAGTAAAGCTTGTGGTCAGCGGTAGCCGCAGAGTGCCCCGGCCGCAGGCGCTGACGGGTAGAGACACTCTTATTGCTTTCTGCCGCCACGTCAGCCCAATGGCTGCCCGCGAGGGGCACTAACGAGGGCACGTCACATTAGCCGCAGCGGTTAACCAGCCCAGTGGAGATCTGTGAATCCGATAACCTTGACATAGCCTCCTGCAGTAACCGCATTAGCCAGTGACAGGTACAGCCCTTCTCAAGTTTCTTCCTCCGAGCATTAGACATTATTCAGGGCGCAAGAACGCAATGCAACACTCACAGCCAGACTAGATTTTCAAAACTAGCCCTCAAATGTGTGATGAACTCATTGATCACAAGGTTAACCTTTGTGCCAGCCCAAAGGCAAGAACATCAGCTCTGTTACTGCATTATGATTATAATCTTAATAATTCACCCTTCAGCTCAACGAGAACTCAACAAAAATTTCAAGCAGTCACGTACATACTAAACCAAGTGCGCTCCGTGTGTAGGTGTCGTTCAGCTCAGCGGTTTGCCCTTAAAGTGCCCAAGGCAAAACATTGAGTCAGTGTCACTTAAAATGCCACTGTATTAAACTTATTTTCCATCACTCTTGCATGGATTGGTCCCACAAGAGCTGAAAGATCACGCATATTGTTATCTGGAGGCCAGGCTGTCTCATTTGACAGAGCGGCAGCAGGAATCGATATGCCAATGGTTGCACTGACCCGGTGACTACTGCAGCAGGCAATCATAATGAGTGTGCCGTGATTGATTTAGCACAGAGGTACTGGACTTACTTAACCTTCTGCTAAAAATGAGGGAATTTTGTTATAAAGAAGAAAAGCGTCACTTATTCTCCCACTCTAAGTGAGAAGGGCACGTGAGTGATAAGAAAAGATCAGGAAGCAGACATCTGACATCAACTCAAGTTTGAGTCTTTTCCAAGTTCTGCCTCCTTTCTTCTGTATCATTTGCTACCTGCTCATTTCCTTTCACAAAAGTCTGGCATCGGTAAGATTTTTTTAATGCTTTTGAAAGAGGTCTTATGTTCACCAAAGCTGCAATTATTTGATAAAAATATTGTAAAAATTACAATATTGTCAAACATTTTTAACTGATTTCTCTTTTAATATATTTGTTTATATGTTAAATATGTTTATGGCAAAGCTTAATTTTCAAAAACAGGAACAAAGCTGGCAAAAATATGCTCAAAGTTGGGTGCTCGACAAAATAAATAAATAAAAATAGAAAATAAGTCGGCACACCAAAGCTCCAAATATGCAACAATATTTAATAATTTCAAAACATGAGTTGCTGCTATTAAATGGCTAGTGGGAGTAAATAATGTTCTTATTTTACAATATTTTAGTGGGAAAACATTGTATACGCAAATATGAGTTTTCAATATTTCTATTATAATTAATGCTGTCAAATCGATTAATCGCATCCAAAATAAAAGTTTGTGTTTACATAATATATGTGTGTGTACTGTGTATAATTATTATGTGTATATAAATGCACACTCATTCATGTATATATTTAAGAAATATTTGCATGTATATACTGTATATATATTGATATAATTCATATTATATATATTTTATATATAAATATAACATGTTTTTCTTAAATATATACATGAATGAGTGTGCATTTATATACACATAATAATTATACACAGTACACACACATATATTAACTTTTATTTTGGATGCGATTAATCGATTTGACAGCACTAATTTTATATATATATATATATCGTTTGTGAAGTCGACTTTTTAGTCATATTTTAGTGCTGTACTTTTTATGGACCTCAAAATAATATTGAAACTTTTCTCCTCACACAGGTCTGATGAGGAAGAGTGGTGTCCTCCTCTCCCAGAGAGGACTTACCTTATGGACGGCACGATGGAGGACGGTCCTGCTCATGCCTCTAGAGTAGAGGCTCCTTCCCCGACCACGTCCTACAGCCACCAGTCCACCGCCACCTTAACCCCATCTCCCAGAGACGATGGCCACTGCCACGATATACCACGCTTACACCAGCTCGAACAGACACAGATGGCACGGTGAGACACACACATACAGTCGTGGTCAGAATTACTGGCACCCCTGGTAAATATGATCAAAGATGGCTGTAAAAATAAATCTGCGTTGTTTATCCTTTTGATCTTTCATTAAAAAAATTCACACAAATATAACCTTTCATTGAAGTAAAAGAATTTAGGGGGGGAATTACAAGTGATATTTCACAAATTTCTGTGCATGTTTTTTGACAGGTCAGCATTTCACTTTTATTTTCTCACATAAATAGCATAAAAAGTTTATGGAGAGTTTGAAGATTTGCTTTTCTAAACTTTATTTAGTGTATTTCAAAATATAAATTTGATGCATAAATGACATTAGTTTTTATTCTAGAGGCAATGTTCACTTTAGGACAGTTAATATCAGCAATCCTTCAGGAATTAGTTTATTTGTTTTCACTGTCTTAGGTGAATTTTTACAGTGTTATTGTTTGTTCCTGCAGGAGAGAATATGTTTTATGAATAATTTATTCCTCTGCAGGTCCGTATTTGTAGATTATCACAGCACAGATACTCTCATTAAGCTTCCTTCTAGACTGCAGTTGTGCCAAGTTTAGAAAGATTGTTCACTTTTACAAAGCCTACTATGTTTTTCATTTATTATAAGTGTGTATAATGGTGTCCATGTGCCTCGCTGGCCCTGAAAATGGAGCTTTTGAGTTAAAACAGCTCATTTAGGTTAGATGTAATGTCATTTTCTGATCGTATTTCATCCTGTCAAACTTTGTTCTAACTGACAGCCGGTTGGCGTGTGGACCGGTGCCTGTGCCGCGAGCACCAAGCCCCCCTCTAACCCAGTCCAACCCAAACCTGTCAGCCAATCAGGAATGTCCTGACAACACCGTGCCACACCGCTCAGCACATAAACGGGACCTGAGCCAAGGAGCCGCCCAAAGCGCAGAGAACATCTGCAACACCACGCCAGGTGTGTTTCAGTTTTGGCTACTTTAACAGAAGTGAAATACCACTTCTATGTCCTCAGCAATATAAAATGACACAGATCTCCTCCTCCTAAAGCTACAATTGTTATAGTTGCATCATTGTCATGTCACATCCCCCCCCTTGCAGGTCGAGCGAGGCCTTCTGCAGAACACACGCCTCCTGGGCAGAAGTCCAAGGTGAAGAAGAAAACCTCCAAGAGCGGTCAATACCGAAGAGATGTACTGCAAGGCGGTGAGTTACTGACCAGGCCTTTTCCAGAATGAAGTTAGTTAATCATTTATCCTGCTCCGGCATAGTTAACATGCTGGTCACATCTCTGCAGATCTGCCCCCTCCACCAGAGCCGCCCCCTGAGGATGTGATCGACTGTGCTCAAGTAGGGGGATTCGAATGTGGGCAGACGTCCCTCGAGAGAGTGGGCAGCTCCCATTCCTCCATGGAGAGAAGAGAACAGAGCACACCCAATCGGAAAAACTCTTCTCATAGACGGATAGATGGTTAGAGAACACCTGACTCTTAAATGCTGTTATTCCTTTTTTTTTTACACACACACACACACACACACACACACACACACACACACACACACACACACATACACATCTGGTTCACTATCTTTGTGGGGACTCTCCATAGACGTAATGGTTTTTATACTGTACAAACTGTATATTCTCTCCCCTTACACTAACCCTACCCCTAAACCTACCCATCACACAGAGATATATATATACCAGTAAGGGACCAGTAAAAATGTACTGGAAAGTGTATATATCAGTACACACACAGACATACATATATATATATATATATATATATATATATATATATATATATATATATATATATATATATATATATATATACAGTATATATATAGTGTACTGATATATACACTTTTCAGTCATTTTTATTGACCCCTAACATCATGGTTTTGTTTATGTCTCTCCGCAGAGGATGATTTAATTCCTTACAACAAGCCCAACTTCCTGTCTCGGGGTCAGATGTCCAGCAATTGCTCCACAACAGGAAGTTCATCATCACGGGGGTCAACAGGATCACGAGGGCACGGAACGGGCAGGAAGAGAAATGATGTAAGACCAAGTAACATTTCTCACACTGCAGATAATCATTGTCTTGATCAGTATTTTCGTCTTTTATCTAGTAAAAAATATTTAATAATCCATAAAACAAGATTAATATTGACTGTACTTCATTAATAAAAAACATTTTTATTTCAGAGTTAATTTAGTATTTTTCTTAACACATAAATATTTCTTTTTTTATGCTTAAAACAAATGTTAGTTTTGCAAAAGTAAATCCATCTTGTTTAAGGATATTTTCACAGTAATTCAAAAATACTGATTGTGTGTTGTTTTTCGTATATGCTCTCAAGATTTAATCCTCGTTCTCCCAAATCCTAACCCTAATCCCAAATCTTAAACATTAGCTGAGCTTAGTCGCACACAGGCTCACAAACATGTGCATTCGTTTATCTTTTCTTAACACTTATTCATTGCTGAGACAGACTTGACTAAGTGTGGCTGAGTCCATCTGGCTGTTAGGCACATAATGTGAGAGTTCTGCAGAGCAGAGACACTGGACTTTTAGCCAGCAATCAGACACTTCCTGTGAAGTACATTCCCCACTGCTCCGAGAACAGATGACAGAAGAGATACTACAACACACTGATCTGTCCCTAAAGTGTTTTTGTCTCATATCAAACACTTGCACGATCACTCTTAAAACCAAGTTTTGCAGTTCTCAAATACAAAAAGAAGAGCCTCTTTCTTACTAAATGCTTTTTATTCACCAAAGACCCATCTCTAAAATCTAACTGGATGACACCCGTTCAAAGCTATAAAAGAGTCTGCATTATTTGGTAGGGGTATGGCTTGTAATTAATATTAATAGTTATTGTTATTATTATTTCTGCATTATTTGGATGAAGTATTGATGTTTGTAAATAATAACAAAATAGTAGTAGTAGTAGTCATTTATTATCCCTTTTTGTCAACTTTGCATTGCATTTGTAATGTAAAGATGTATATAATCCTTTTACCATGGTAAAATTGCTAACATTGCATCTTGTGGTTTATTGTGGTGATCTTTGCGATACATAAATCTCAAAAATGTACAGTGGTGAAGCGGTGGTTATGCATGTTGTGTAACTGAGTAATGTCCAAAAAACCCAGTAATACCACAATACTTTTTCATGATCAGAAGATTTATAACTGATGATCAGGGCTTGACACTTTTCTGCTCACCAGCCACTGTGGCTAGCAGTTTCCCAAAGTTACTAGCCACTCAATTTTTCACTGGCCACAATTTTGACATCGATACCCTGGGGAAAAAGTGACATTTTGATATTTTTAATATAATCTCATAATTTGGCAGAAGGTATATTATACTGTTACACATGCTGTTTACAAGCTGTTTACGTTCACTTAAAACATAACTTGACTGTGTGTACGCGAATACTCTCCAAGACCGGCATTTGGACATTATTTTGCGTGTACTTTTTAAACGCAATAAGGCAGCGAAAAGGAACTCAGGATGGCTTTATGTTCGTGCACTTTGAGTCTGAGCACAAAATCTGTGGGAATGAGTAAAATTATGCGCAATACGTCCAGTCCCATGCCAAAATTCAAGCCCTGTAACACCAACAATATTCATTCATATATATAATATTTATATTTGGAGAAAATAAAACAAGTGAGTGAAGGGAGGCGTGTTTGTGTGCCACTCGCTGTTGGAGAGATCATGAGAGAGAGAAAGAGCAGCTGGTATCATTTTCTGCAACAAAAAAAAGTATTGGAAGTTTTTAGTATCGATATGTGTCGAAATGTTTTTTTTTTTGTCAACACTACATTGCACTTAGTTTATTATTTCAGATGCCTCTTTAAAAGACTACAATTGAAAAATATGTGTATATATATATATATATATATCAACCAAAAATGTGGGTTGGCGGGTGTTAATGTCAAGCCCTGCTAATGATCACCATTTATAATTTTGGTCAAACAGAGAACTCAAATTAGGAAGAGCTAGTTGCATGGGCCAAAGTGACCATAACTTTTTTCTTTTTACAGTGTTTCCCTATAGACATGAATAGTTCTGTGATGGGCACTGGGTTACACACTCGTGAGGTCACTTCACATGGACTGAAGAGTCTCCTCAGATGTGTGCCCTCTTCTCAGGTTACCCCCTCTGGAACATAAAGGACAGGCCACATAAAAGAGGGCTATACGTTCCCCGGGGGAGGGAGTTTCGGGTTACCCCGTCCTGTCACGGTGGTTAGCGTTATCTTTCCAGTCGGACAGAGAGCGTGAATAGATGCTTGACGGAGAGAGGGGAGAAGGGGTCTGCCTTTATTCTGTGTCCTCATATCTTACCACGTCCCATGATGGACAATCCCTGCTGCATTAAGTCATCTATAGACATACCAAACCAAAAAGCCTTTCTTTTGTCCTGAGAGAGGCCACAACCATTGGTTACCAGTATAAGGTGTATTTGGCCACTTTTATGAAGGTTTTAGCGTCTTACAATGGTCATTCTGGTCAAGTTGCTATAATAACCAACATTGTTCATCTAAAACCATCTGGTTCAAACTGGTTCTGTCCATTTAAAATCCTGTTTATCTTTTTTCTTTTCTTTTTCTACTCTTTCAGGAGATGAGATAAGGGAAGGCTGTGAGACGCAGGAAGTTTGACATGGGCATCCCTCCGTTTTCGTTCGTAAACTGAAGAGAAGAACCGAAGAAAAGTGGACGAGTGTACAGATTTCAGAACGTGAATCTGGGACTTTTAATTATGTTATTAATTATTGTTATTATTGTTATTTATGACCTTCACGGGGGCATTTTTCATCACGCTGTCACTGTAAATAATCATACGTTCAAGCTTTTTACATGGGGTCCAGATGCCTGGAAAGAAGAGTATATTGTATTTATACATGAAAGAAGAAATGAAATCATGTTAAAAGCTCCGATATTATAGATAAGTTAATGTCTGAATGTGCCAACCTCTTGTAGAAATGTATACAGCAGCATTTCAAAGCATAATAATATTGCACTCTCGTGTTGGAGAACAACAAAAAAAAAAAATAGAAAGCACAATACGTGTTGTTTGACCAGCCAGCTAGACAGCAAGTCTGATGACCTAACCAGGCCGAGGACGCTTCTGTGTGTCCGTCTCGTCTCCGTCTGTGGATCCCCATCTCTGCGGTCACAAGAGAATGTGGTCCCTTTCCCCTTTTCTTTTCAAAGCCAAGAGAGTGTCATTTGACGACTGTTGTGAACGATTGTATTTGTCTTTTTTAAGGAGTGTTTTGGAGATCGTGAGGAAATGTATTTCATTCAAAAAACCAAAATTATGTTCTTTTGACTAACTTTTTGGTAGTCCTTGTTGTTTTGTATAAATAAAATACATTCTGAGCTATATATGTTTGTCTTGAAATTGATGTTTTTGAAAGATATTGAAGGTTTATTTATATATTTTTAAGTTTAGTTCAGAAATTAAAGGCAGGGTGGGCAATTATTCGGAGAGGCTCCACCCTCCCTTCAGAGTGTCTCCAAAGCCACGCCTCCTCCAAAACACATGAACACATACAGAGACGAGAGACGGCGTTAAAATGTCTCAAAGCACATAACGTTATAATATTATTATACTACGGGTCTTTTGAATGCTTGAATCTGACCATATCACTACACTAAATGATTTCAGTTAATTTAAATGTCTTTACAGCGGAAATAACCAAACCCACTGCGACACTGACCAACCAAAAAAATATAGTAAACAATAGGATAACCACAAATTATTTCCATGTTTTTCCCCACATAATTACATTTAATTATGTACGAAACGCATATACTCTCTTTCTCCCGCTCTCTCTGCTCTCCTCCACTCAAACACACACACACACACATTCACTACGGACACACACTCGCACAGTGTTGTCAGCGCGTCTCTCACGATTTTATCAGTAAAATAGTTTAGCAACTTAAAAGCAACATGACGTTTCTCACTAGCGAGGTAATAAAGGCACGTTCTTACAGTTCCGTATTAGTAGACGCTGCCGAACACTCTGCTTTGCGTCGTCATTACCACTTTGGGTGTGCATTATTTTTCTAATAATTCAGCGGCCAATCGTCAATTATTCCTTACATAAACAAACAACTTAGAGCACTGACCTGTACCACCTGACTGCTGCAGATTAATTTCAGCGTTGATAGTGTTGCCTCTGAAACATACATTCGAGTCATGAACCGCTCTGAGTATAACGTCACAGGTTTCCATCTCTTTTAAATTTCAATAGCTATAGGGTGATCGCAGCTTAAGCTCACTGTTTTGTTTCAGGAGGAACTGTAAAAGGTGCTCTTGTTTCAGTTGCAGTGCCTGGTAAATGACGTCTGTCTAAGGGCTCCTTTACACAGAATGCGTTTTTGCTTTGAAAAATATAAGACGCGGGCAGTGAAATGGGGAAAAAACTCAAGGTCTCACGACACGTTTTTTAAAAAGTTGAACTGGTTTTAACTTGAGAGCAACATTTTTTGGAACGCTGTGTCATGTGCGAGACGCTGCAGAAGATGCAAGCGCAATGGTCATACACATCCATCTAGCACGTGTTTACATAGAAAAACTATGGAAAAGTAGCGCATTGGAATGGAAAAACGCGTTCTGTGTAAACGGCCCCAAGACTGCTGAAAACGGCTAGCTGTGAGCGATTGAGAGCGTTTTGGCAGCGCAGTATTGAATTCAGTATGCTTTGCTTACTATGATACGGGATATCCGCCGAAGTGTTACTAGTATCTCATTTCAAAGATAGTTTGTTTCTGAATAGACCCTTTTCACATTTCCGGGTTTCTCAGAAGCGGAAGTCATCATGGTTGGGTTAACTTTTATAGCGGTGAATGAGAGTATACATTAAATATATTTTTTGTGTCCCCATTTGCTCAAATAGCAAAAGAAAAACTCCACAATAGTGATTTCACAACTTTCAAAAAGAGGGAAAAAATAGAGTGAGATTGATAACCACAGTGAAAAGAGAGAAATATGTTAATTTTACCGTCACTCCCACTGTATTAGAAACACCCTCCCAGCAGCGGTAACTTGTTTTTTTGTAATTTGAAGCAAAAGTAATATAATACAAAGTATTAGTGTTATAAATGTACATACATTAAAAAAATAAATAAATAAATAAAACTTTGCAGGATTTACGATATTGATGACCGTTAAAACGCAAGCAGAATGTGACGGTTGGTGTTGTATTTGTCCCGCCCCTCCTCCACCGTAATTAGACGGCAAGCGCATATCACTGCACGAAAATGTTATGGTCCTTCGCCTTCCACAGACGATATATATGTATACTATACATATAAATACATTTAGACCATTAATTTTGTGATAATATCAGTATGTGAAGAGACTTTCAATCAGCGTAACAAAAAATGTTTCCCTGCCTTTAAGCCGAAAGTTTGCAGCAACAAAGACAAAGCGGGTCCGCCACCGTTAACGGCTGAGACCGTTAATCTTTGGTTTCTAAGTTACGGCAGGCACGTAGTAGCTATTTCCACCTGGCTGAACCGCCACTGAGCGGCATGAAATTACCTCTTCCAGGGCAACACTGGATGCTGAGAAGGAGAAAGGGGGGCGAGGTCGGAAGAGGAATGAAGAAAACACAAGTGTGGATAAAGGGTTGGATAAAACAAGTAGACGGTAAAGAATGAAATAAGAAAAACAAAGAATGTGAGTCACTCCCACCAGAGACTAGCATGAGGTGAGAAAATCATAAAGAAAACAAGTAGTTATATGGAAAGGAAAGCATTGTGCACTTGTAGACAATAAGTAAAAAAGAGAATATAAAAATAAACAACGAGCCATTTGAACGGCCTTTGCCTCTGAAACAGTTTATGCGTTTTGTTTGATCCTGGCTAGGGGGAAAAATCCGGTTCTGATTCATTAACGGTCACATTAACGAATCTTTTAGTACTTTTAAGGAATCCGGTTTGTTGATCCATAGGGGCCGCGTTTACACGACACCGTTTTCAACTATAAACCGATTGGTGGCCTGCAAAAGGCAAACTTTTGAAAACGGGGTAACGTGCAAGTTTTTGAAATGACACCCTAACCAAAAACGCGAATCCGTGAAACGGTGACGTCATGCACATGCGTAGGATATTACGTTTTTAGTCTATATAGCCTATGCTTTTTTTTTTTTTTGCAAATTAAAGGATACAGATTTTAGCAACAAGAAAAAAAGAGGGGGGCATGCTATGGAAGCTTGTTTCCGCCACAGAAAAAACATTTTAAAAGGTAATTGTGACTTTTTATCTCACAATTGCGAGAGATATAAAATCAGAATTGCGCGAAATAAAGTCAGAATTGCGCGAAATAAAGTCAGAATTGCGCGAAATAAAGTCAGAATTGCGCGAAATAAAGTCACAATTGCGAGATATAAAATCAGAATTGAGAGATATAAAATCAGAATTGAGAGATATAAAATCAGAATTGAGAGATATAAAGTCAGAATTGTGTGATATAAAGTCAGAATTGAGAGATATAAAGTCAGAATTGTGTGATATAAAGTCAGAATTGTGTAATATAAAGTCAGAATTGTGTGATATAAAGTCAGAATTGTGTGATATAAAGTCAGAATTGTGTGATATAAAATCAGAATTGTGAGATATAAAGTCAGAATTGAGAGATATAAAGTCAGAATTGTGTGATATAAAATCAGAATTGTGAGATATAAAGTCAGAATTGTGAGATATAAAGTCAGAATTGTGAGATATAAAGTCAGAATTGAGAGATATAAAGTCAGAATTGTGAGATATAAAGTCAGAATTGTGAGATATAAAGTCAGAATTGTGAGATATAAAGTCAGAATTGTGTGATATAAAGTCAGAATTGTGTAATATAAAGTCAGAATTGTGTGATATAAAGTCAGAATTGTGTGATATAAAGTCAGAATTGTGTGATATAAAATCAGAATTGTGAGATATAAAGTCAGAATTGAGAGATATAAAGTCAGAATTGTGTGATATAAAATCAGAATTGTGAGATATAAAGTCAGAATTGTGAGATATAAAGTCAGAATTGTGAGATATAAAGTCAGAATTGAGAGATATAAAGTCAGAATTGTGAGATATAAAGTCAGAATTGTGAGATATAAAGTCAGAATTGTGAGATATAAAGTCAGAATTGTGAGATATAAAGTCAGAATTGAGAGATATAAAGTCAGAATTGAGAGATATAAAGTCAGAATTGTGAGATATAAAGTCAGAATTGAGAGATATAAAGTCAGAATTGAGAGATATAAAGTCAGAATTGTGAGATATAAAATCAGAATTGAGAGATATAAAGTCAGAATTGAGAGATATAAAGTCAGAATTGAGAGATATAAAGTCAGAATTGAGAGATATAAAGTCAGAATTGTGAGATATAAAGTCAGAATTGAGAGATATAAAGTCAGAATTGAGAGATATAAAGTCAGAATTGTGAGATATAAAGTCAGAATTGAGAGATATAAAGTCAGAATTGTGTGATATAAAGTCAGAATTGTGTAATATAAAGTCAGAATTGTGTGATATAAAGTCAGAATTGTGTGATATAAAGTCAGAATTGTGTGATATAAAATCAGAATTGTGTAATAAAAAGTCAGAATTGTGAGATATAAAGTCAGAATTGTGAGATATAAAGTCAGAATTGTGAGATATAAAGTCAGAATTGAGAGATATAAAGTCAGAATTGAGAGATATAAAGTCAGAATTGTGAGATATAAAGTCAGAATTGAGAGATATAAAGTCAGAATTGAGAGATATAAAGTCAGAATTGTGAGATATAAAGTCAGAATTGTGAGATATAAAGTCAGAATTGTGAGATATAAAGTCAGAATTGAGAGATATAAAGTCAGAATTGAGAGATATAAAGTCAGAATTGTGAGATATAAAGTCAGAATTGAGAGATATAAAGTCAGAATTGAGAGATATAAAGTCAGAATTGTGAGATATAAAGTCAGAATTGTGTGATATAAAGTCAGAATTGTGTGATATAAAGTCAGAATTGAGAGATATAAAGTCAGAATTGTGTGATATAAAGTCAGAATTGTGTAATATAAAGTCAGAATTGTGTGATATAAAGTCAGAATTGTGTGATATAAAGTCAGAATTGAGAGATATAAAGTCAGAATTGTGTGATATAAAGTCAGAATTGTGTAATATAAAGTCAGAATTGTGTGATATAAAGTCAGAATTGTGAGATATAAAGTCAGAATTGTGAGATATAAAGTCAGAATTGTGAGATATAAAGTCAGAATTGAGAGATATAAAGTCAGAATTGTGAGATATAAAGTCAGAATTGTGAGATATAAAGTCAGAATTGTGAGATATAAAGTCAGAATTGAGAGATATAAAGTCAGAATTGTGGGATATAAAGTCAGAATTGTGAGATATAAAGTCAGAATTGTGTAATATAAAGTCAGAATTGTGTGATATAAAGTCAGAATTGTGAGATATAAAGTCAGAATTGTGAGATATAAAGTCAGAATTGAGAGATATAAAGTCAGAATTGTGGGATATAAAGTCAGAATTGTGAGATATAAAGTCAGAATTGAGAGATATAAAGTCAGAATTGTGAGATATAAAGTCAGAATTGAGAGATATAAAGTCAGAATTGAGAGATATAAAGTCAGAATTGAGAGATATAAAGTCAGAATTGTGAGATATAAAGTCAGAATTGAGAGATATAAAGTCAGAATTGAGAGATATAAAGTCAGAATTGAGAGATATAAAGTCAGAATTGAGAGATATAAAGTCAGAATTGAGAGATATAAAATCAGAATTGTGAGATATAAAGTCAGAATTGAGAGATATAAAGTCAGAATTGTGTGATATAAAATCAGAATTGTGAGATATAAAGTCAGAATTGTGAGATATAAAGTCAGAATTGTGGGATATAAAGTCAGAATTGTGAGATATAAAGTCAGAATTGTGAGATATAAAGTCAGAATTGTGAGATATAAAGTCAGAATTGTGTGATATAAAATCAGAATTGTGAGATATAAAGTCAGAATTGTGAGATATAAAGTCAGAATTGTGAGATATAAAGTCAGAATTGTGAGATATAAAGTCAGAATTGAGAGATATAAAGTCAGAATTGTGAGATATAAAGTCAGAATTGTGAGATATAAAGTCAGAATTGTGTGATATAAAATCAGAATTGTGAGATATAAAGTCAGAATTGTGTGATATAAAGTCAGAATTGTGTGATATAAAGTCAGAATTGAGAGATATAAAGTCAGAATTGTGAGATATAAAGTCAGAATTGTGAGATATAAAGTCAGAATTGTGAGATATAAAGTCAGAATTGAGAGATATAAAGTCAGAATTGTGAGATATAAAGTCAGAATTGAGAGATATAAAGTCAGAATTGAGAGATATAAAGTCAGAATTGAGAGATATAAAGTCAGAATTGAGAGATATAAAGTCAGAATTGAGAGATATAAAATCAGAATTGTGAGATATAAAGTCAGAATTGAGAGATATAAAGTCAGAATTGTGTGATATAAAATCAGAATTGTGAGATATAAAGTCAGAATTGTGAGATATAAAGTCAGAATTGTGGGATATAAAGTCAGAATTGTGAGATATAAAGTCAGAATTGTGAGATATAAAGTCAGAATTGTGAGATATAAAGTCAGAATTGTGTGATATAAAATCAGAATTGTGAGATATAAAGTCAGAATTGTGAGATATAAAGTCAGAATTGTGAGATATAAAGTCAGAATTGTGAGATATAAAGTCAGAATTGAGAGATATAAAGTCAGAATTGTGAGATATAAAGTCAGAATTGTGAGATATAAAGTCAGAATTGTGTGATATAAAGTCAGAATTGTGAGATATAAAGTCAGAATTGAGAGATATAAAGTCAGAATTGTGAGATATAAAGTCAGAATTGAGAGATATAAAGTCAGAATTGAGAGATATAAAGTCAGAATTGTGAGATATAAAGTCAGAATTGTGAGATATAAAGTCAGAATTGTGTGATATAAAGTCAGAATTGTGTGATATAAAGTCAGAATTGTGAGATATAAAGTCAGAATTGAGAGATATAAAGTCAGAATTGTGTGATATAAAGTCAGAATTGTGAGATATAAAGTCAGAATTGTGTGATATAAAGTCAGAATTGTGAGATATAAAATCAGAATTGTGAGATATAAAGTCAGAATTGTGAGATATAAAGTCAGAATTGAGAGATATAAAGTCAGAATTGTGAGATATAAAGTCAGAATTGTGAGATATAAAGTCAAAATTGTGAGATATAAAGTCAGAATTGTGAGATATAAAGTCAGAATTGAGAGATATAAAGTCAGAATTGAGAGATATAAAGTCAGAATTGTGAGATATAAAGTCAGAATTGTGAGATATAAAGTCAGAATTGTGTGATATAAAGTCAGAATTGAGAGATATAAAATCAGAATTGCGCGAAATAAAGTCACAATTGCGAGATATAAAATCAGAATTGAGAGATATAAAGTCAGAATTGAGAGATATAAAGTCAGAATTGTGAGATATAAAATCAGAATTGTGAGATATAAAGTCAGAATTGAGAGATATAAAGTCAGAATTGCGCGAAATAAAGTCACAATTGCGAGATATAAAATCAGAATTGAGAGATATAAAGTCAGAATTGAGAGATATAAAGTCAGAATTGTGAGATATAAAATCAGAATTGAGAGATATAAAGTCAGAATTGTGAGATATAAAGTCAGAATTGAGAGATATAAAGTCAGAATTGTGAGATATAAAGTCAGAATTGTGAGATATAAAGTCAGAATTGTGAGATATAAAGTCAGAATTGAGAGATATAAAGTCAGAATTGTGAGATATAAAGTCAGAATTGTGAGATATAAAGTCAGAATTGTGAGATATAAAGTCAGAATTGAGAGATATAAAGTCAGAATTGTGGGATATAAAGTCAGAATTGTGAGATATAAAGTCAGAATTGTGTAATATAAAGTCAGAATTGTGTGATATAAAGTCAGAATTGTGAGATATAAAGTCAGAATTGTGAGATATAAAGTCAGAATTGAGAGATATAAAGTCAGAATTGTGGGATATAAAGTCAGAATTGTGAGATATAAAGTCAGAATTGAGAGATATAAAGTCAGAATTGAGAGATATAAAGTCAGAATTGTGTAATATAAAGTCAGAATTGTGTGATATAAAGTCAGAATTGTGTGATATAAAGTCAGAATTGTGAGATATAAAGTCAGAATTGTGTGATATAAAGTCAGAATTGTGAGATATAAAGTCAGAATTGTGAGATATAAAGTCAGAATTGAGAGATATAAAGTCAGAATTGTGGGATATAAAGTCAGAATTGTGAGATATAAAGTCAGAATTGTGTAATATAAAGTCAGAATTGTGTGATATAAAGTCAGAATTGTGTGATATAAAGTCAGAATTGTGAGATATAAAGTCAGAATTGTGAGATATAAAGTCAGAATTGAGAGATATAAAGTCAGAATTGTGGGATATAAAGTCAGAATTGTGAGATATAAAGTCAGAATTGTGTAATATAAAGTCAGAATTGTGTGATATAAAGTCAGAATTGTGAGATATAAAGTCAGAATTGTGAGATATAAAGTCAGAATTGAGAGATATAAAGTCAGAATTGTGGGATATAAAGTCAGAATTGTGAGATATAAAGTCAGAATTGAGAGATATAAAGTCAGAATTGAGAGATATAAAGTCAGAATTGTGAGATATAAAGTCAGAATTGAGAGATATAAAGTCAGAATTGTGAGATATAAAATCAGAATTGAGAGATATAAAGTCAGAATTGAGAGATATAAAGTCAGAATTGAGAGATATAAAGTCAGAATTGAGAGATATAAAGTCAGAATTGTGAGATATAAAGTCAGAATTGAGAGATATAAAGTCAGAATTGAGAGATATAAAGTCAGAATTGTGAGATATAAAGTCAGAATTGAGAGATATAAAGTCAGAATTGAGAGATATAAAGTCAGAATTGTGAGATATAAAATCAGAATTGAGAGATATAAAGTCAGAATTGAGAGATATAAAGTCAGAATTGTGAGATATAAAGTCAGAATTGAGAGATATAAAGTCAGAATTGTGAGATATAAAGTCAGAATTGAGAGATATAAAGTCAGAATTGAGAGATATAAAGTCAGAATTGTGAGATATAAAGTCAGAATTGAGAGATATAAAGTCAGAATTGAGAGATATAAAGTCAGAATTGTGAGATATAAAATCAGAATTGAGAGATATAAAGTCAGAATTGAGAGATATAAAGTCAGAATTGAGAGATATAAAGTCAGAATTGAGAGATATAAAGTCAGAATTGTGAGATATAAAGTCAGAATTGAGAGATATAAAGTCAGAATTGAGAGATATAAAGTCAGAATTGAGAGATATAAAGTCAGAATTGAGAGATATAAAGTCAGAATTGAGAGATATAAAATCAGAATTGTGAGATATAAAGTCAGAATTGAGAGATATAAAGTCAGAATTGTGTGATATAAAATCAGAATTGTGAGATATAAAGTCAGAATTGTGAGATATAAAGTCAGAATTGTGGGATATAAAGTCAGAATTGTGAGATATAAAGTCAGAATTGTGAGATATAAAGTCAGAATTGTGAGATATAAAGTCAGAATTGTGTGATATAAAATCAGAATTGTGAGATATAAAGTCAGAATTGTGAGATATAAAGTCAGAATTGTGAGATATAAAGTCAGAATTGTGAGATATAAAGTCAGAATTGAGAGATATAAAGTCAGAATTGTGAGATATAAAGTCAGAATTGTGAGATATAAAGTCAGAATTGTGTGATATAAAATCAGAATTGTGAGATATAAAGTCAGAATTGTGTGATATAAAGTCAGAATTGTGTGATATAAAGTCAGAATTGAGAGATATAAAGTCAGAATTGTGAGATATAAAGTCAGAATTGTGAGATATAAAGTCAGAATTGTGAGATATAAAGTCAGAATTGAGAGATATAAAGTCAGAATTGAGAGATATAAAGTCAGAATTGAGAGATATAAAGTCAGAATTGAGAGATATAAAGTCAGAATTGAGAGATATAAAGTCAGAATTGAGAGATATAAAGTCAGAATTGAGAGATATAAAGTCAGAATTGAGAGATATAAAGTCAGAATTGAGAGATATAAAGTCAGAATTGAGAGATATAAAGTCAGAATTGAGAGATATAAAGTCAGAATTGAGAGATATAAAGTCAGAATTGAGAGATATAAAGTCAGAATTGAGAGATATAAAGTCAGAATTGAGAGATATAAAGTCAGAATTGAGAGATATAAAGTCAGAATTGAGAGATATAAAGTCAGAATTGAGAGATATAAAATCAGAATTGTGAGATATAAAGTCAGAATTGAGAGATATAAAGTCAGAATTGAGAGATATAAAGTCAGAATTGAGAGATATAAAGTCAGAATTGAGAGATATAAAGTCAGAATTGAGAGATATAAAATCAGAATTGTGAGATATAAAGTCAGAATTGAGAGATATAAAGTCAGAATTGAGAGATATAAAGTCAGAATTGAGAGATATAAAGTCAGAATTGTGAGATATAAAGTCAGAATTGAGAGATATAAAGTCAGAATTGAGAGATATAAAGTCAGAATTGAGAGATATAAAATCAGAATTGTGAGATATAAAGTCAGAATTGTGTGATATAAAGTCAGAATTGAGAGATATAAAGTCAGAATTGAGAGATATAAAGTCAGAATTGAGAGATATAAAATCAGAATTGTGAGATATAAAGTCAGAATTGAGAGATATAAAGTCAGAATTGAGAGATATAAAGTCAGAATTGAGAGATATAAAGTCAGAATTGTGAGATATAAAGTCAGAATTGAGAGATATAAAGTCAGAATTGAGAGATATAAAGTCAGAATTGAGAGATATAAAGTCAGAATTGAGAGATATAAAGTCAGAATTGAGAGATATAAAATCAGAATTGTGAGATATAAAGTCAGAATTGTGAGATATAAAGTCAGAATTGAGAGATATAAAGTCAGAATTGAGAGATATAAAGTCAGAATTGTGTGATATAAAATCAGAATTGTGAGATATAAAGTCAGAATTGTGAGATATAAAGTCAGAATTGTGGGATATAAAGTCAGAATTGTGAGATATAAAGTCAGAATTGTGAGATATAAAGTCAGAATTGTGAGATATAAAGTCAGAATTGTGTGATATAAAATCAGAATTGTGAGATATAAAGTCAGAATTGTGAGATATAAAGTCAGAATTGTGAGATATAAAGTCAGAATTGAGAGATATAAAGTCAGAATTGTGAGATATAAAGTCAGAATTGTGAGATATAAAGTCAGAATTGTGTGATATAAAATCAGAATTGTGAGATATAAAGTCAGAATTGTGAGATATAAAGTCAGAATTGTGAGATATAAAGTCAGAATTGTGTGATATAAAGTCAGAATTGTGAGATATAAAGTCAGAATTGAGAGATATAAAGTCAGAATTGTGAGATATAAAGTCAGAATTGAGAGATATAAAGTCAGAATTGAGAGATATAAAGTCAGAATTGTGAGATATAAAGTCAGAATTGTGAGATATAAAGTCAGAATTGTGTGATATAAAGTCAGAATTGTGTGATATAAAGTCAGAATTGTGAGATATAAAGTCAGAATTGAGAGATATAAAGTCAGAATTGTGTGATATAAAGTCAGAATTGTGAGATATAAAGTCAGAATTGTGTGATATAAAGTCAGAATTGTGAGATATAAAATCAGAATTGTGAGATATAAAGTCAGAATTGTGAGATATAAAGTCAGAATTGAGAGATATAAAGTCAGAATTGTGAGATATAAAGTCAGAATTGTGAGATATAAAGTCAAAATTGTGAGATATAAAGTCAGAATTGTGAGATATAAAGTCAGAATTGAGAGATATAAAGTCAGAATTGAGAGATATAAAGTCAGAATTGTGAGATATAAAGTCAGAATTGTGAGATATAAAGTCAGAATTGTGTGATATAAAGTCAGAATTGAGAGATATAAAATCAGAATTGCGCGAAATAAAGTCACAATTGCGAGATATAAAATCAGAATTGAGAGATATAAAGTCAGAATTGAGAGATATAAAGTCAGAATTGTGAGATATAAAATCAGAATTGTGAGATATAAAGTCAGAATTGAGAGATATAAAGTCAGAATTGCGCGAAATAAAGTCACAATTGCGAGATATAAAATCAGAATTGAGAGATATAAAGTCAGAATTGAGAGATATAAAGTCAGAATTGTGAGATATAAAATCAGAATTGAGAGATATAAAGTCAGAATTGTGTGATATAAAGTCAGAATTGTGAGATATAAAGTCAGAATTGAGAGATATAAAGTCAGAATTGTGAGATATAAAGTCAGAATTGAGAGATATAAAGTCAGAATTGTGTGATATAAAATCAGAATTGCGCGAAATAAAGTCACAATTGCGAGATATAAAATCAGAATTGAGAGATATAAAGTTTTTTGATTTTTTTTTCTCGCAATTGCAACTTTATATCTCACAATTCTGAGAAAAAAAGTCTGAATTGTGAGATAAAAAGTCGCAATTACCTATTTTATTCTGTGACGGAAACAAGCTTCCATAGCATACGGACATCATCACAAGTGGTTATAATAATTACACAAATCAACACAATATAACATTTTGTCATCATGAAAAATTAAAGGTTCCTCACAACAGACTCAAGGATGATATATATGTTCGAAGCCTTTGTGTTCAGTTTTGACATATATCGTCGTGATCAATGTTGCGGTAATGCATTACAAGTAACTTGAGTTACGTAATCAGATTACTTTTTCAAATAACTAAAGTAACGCATTACTTTTTCAAATAAGTAATGCATTTCCTTATGCACACCTATTATTTCAATTTAGGTGTGAAAGGGTCTTTACATTTGCCCAAAAATGTATTTAATTTTTGTTATAAAAAACAAACAAACAAGCCCAGGTGAAAAAAAGTAACGCAAAAGTAAAGTAACACATTACTTTTCTTAAAAAGTAACTAAGTAACACTAAGGGAGAAATGCAATATAATGCATTACTTTTCAAATGAACTTTCCCCAACACTGGTCCTGTTATCCTTCTAAAGTAATGCTAAATGCTCACATACACATTTTGTCAGTTGCCATGACGTTCACGCACGCACAAAACTACTACGATGGTACCTCAACGTTTTCAGTGCTTACACCGAACCCAAATATGTTCAGTCAATGACTGTACGTATATTGTGTTCAATAAACATAAAACATTTGTGATAATCTGTTGCCCAAATATTTTATTTAATGTAATGTTGAATTGCTTTGCTTGTTAAGATAATGTAAACCCATGAGGCAAGAAAAACTTAAAAGCACATTCATATATCTTAAAACTTCTGGTTACATGAGCCTAAGCTCTTTTCAATAAAATCCATGCAAAAGTTAATATCGGATCATTTTAGAATACAGTATAGGATGTGCCGAATATTCTTCAGTTTTATGCAAAACAGAAATACGGCAAATAGAATATCAGATCTCTGTCATATGGCCAAAAATAAATGCAAAAAAGCTTTTTTGCATAGTTGTGTTTGACAAAACTGTAACAATGTATCTTACAAGGTAACACGATGTAACCTTGCTCTCACTTGAAATGTGTCCCCACATTAAGTCCTTGAATTTGAGGGTATTGGACCTGGAAAGTCCTTGAAAGGTCCTTGAATTTGAAGTTAACCAAGGTGTGGGAACCCTGGAATAACTTTCTAACTGTAATTCTGGAATGTTCATGTAAAAAAAACCCAACTAAAACCCAGGGGTATCCACCTTCCTGCAGGGATTAGCTCCAACCTTAACCAACCAAAACTAGCTAATCAAAGTCTGTGGGATCACTGGAAGATTCCAGGCAGGTTTGGGAGCAAGTTGGAACTAATCTCTCATGTTCCACTAAGCAAAATTCTGGTCAACATTACCATATCTGTGCGATTTTTAAACTTCATAAACAATAGGATTTAATTTTAGCGCAAAATCCAGTCGAAGGTTCTTCTGATGATTATCATTTTCAGTATATAAATGAATCAATTTTAGAGGTGGATCACAACGAGGGTGCGATTTATTGAGAGATGTAGAGGGCACAGATATCATCTGAGCTTTCACCTTTGAAGGTCTCCTTAGAATTCAAAGCAAGTAGTCAAGACACACTCTCTTCCTTAAGTGGAAGCCCACTACCCATAAATCACTAGCTCATTCATTAGCTTTGTGTCAGTGGAGACACGCCCAGGAGGGCCAGAGGGGAGCGAAACGCAGTCAAAATACCATTCTCCCATTTCCATGTTAATTACAGAACCACGAGATAGATGCCTTCAACGTCATTGTTCATTTAATGTATGCAAAGCACATGCAATTGCCACATTAAAACCAAGAGGACAATGTTCAAACAAGCTAGTAAAACAGAGGCTTTGGCATTTGGCTTTGAAATCAACGTCAACATGTTTTACGGCGAACACCAGGTTAAATCGGTTGAATGCTCTTTAGAGACGAGAAAAGAATGATATTAGTGTTTAGCGTCGCACAGCTGCCAGGCTGTTAGCTAGGTGCGAGGACTCATTTATGTGGCGAGTGAGCAATGTTTGCGGCTCTGAGATAAACCGACCCATCAGCCCGTGAGAGGTTGTTGAATACGCAGTCAACTTTTTGGTGTAATCTCTTGACCAATTGCACATAAACACTTTTTCTTTTCTCTCTGCAGCTCCAGTTGAACTGGCTTGTGTGCCCTGCCTGTGGAGTGAAGGCTTTAGGGAACAGAAGGACCCTTGAGTTTAATCTTTCTCAGGGCAGATCTGGGTCAGTGAAGGCCAACAGAAGGCTGGATCCCATGGGGTCTGTGCAAAACACTCTGCCATTTCTCATCTCCACACACGCCCGCCTCTGAACCTCCGACTGGGCACAGGACCTCGGGTAAGCCCACTCGACTGGATGACGCGCCACACAGGGGTTTTAATTTTAATTTAGTGTGTTGATGGATACAGGCGAGAGGGATGGTGACTCAGGTGTTGGTCATTAATGTCAATTTAGCTGATCATTTAGAGCCACAATGTATTACCTTGGAAATCTGTCCCATGTGCTAACTATTCCTGGAAACATTTGGGGCTGACAGAACTCAGAAATGGTCTGGCAGAAATTTGGAGACCGTGATGCTTGGTTTTAAATTTCCCTGGCAAATGAATTGTTATTGCTACTTGCTGAGTCATCACTGGGACACTAAACGATACCTCAAATTATACAGGTTATTGAGGAGATGTGTGCGATTCATTTTTTGAAGCCATTAGATTAGGCTTTTTCCACCTCATAAAAAAATAAAAAGGTAACTTTTTTACACCTTACAATTGTGAGTTTGTAGAACACAACTGTGACTTTTTCCCATCACTGCATCTTTTAAATATCTAACCATTGTGACTTTATATGCCACAATTGTGACATCATTTCTGTATTTGCAACTTTATATCATAATTGAAACTATTTCTCACAATTGCAACTTTATTTTTCGTTTTAGCAACTTTTTTTCTCTCACAGTTGCGACTATTTTGTTACTGTTTATTGTGTTTGCAACTTTATCGTATTTGTGACTTTTGGTCTAACAATTGTGACTTAATTTGTTGTATTTGCAACTATTTCTAGTGTCTGTTACTATTTATTATTTATTAATATTACAACTATTTTTGCAACTTTATATGTCATAGTTGTGACTTTAGGGCCTGGTTTCACAGACAGGGCTTAGATTAAGCCAGGATTAAGCCTCAGTTCAATTTTAAATAGCTTTTATAAACATTCCTTAGAAAAAAAACATTACTGCATTTTGAGACAAAACAATGGCACTGACATATAAGACATATCAGTGCAAGTTGCTTTCACTTAAAACAGCTCAACATGCAAACATGCATTTTGTATTTACAACTTTATATCATAATTGCAACTGTATTTCTAACAATTGCAACTTTATATCCCATGTTTGTTACCATTTATCATACTTGCAACTTTATTTCTCACATTTGTGACTACTTCATGTATACCGTATGTGCAACTTAGGGGCTGTTTACACTAGTGCGTTTCCGTTTTAAAATGAAAACGATCCTCGTCTATACTGGCGTTTCCACTACGTTTCAGAAACGACACTGCATGGCGTACAAGTGTAAACAGTTGCCTCTTGGGCATGTAGAATGTAAAATACAGCGTTTAACTGCACAGCGGCTGCTAAAAAGGACCACAAAGTCAGGAAAGCATGCAGTTCTGTCTCCATGTCTCCATGGTCGTCGAGGCTGGTATGTTACAGAGAAGATGAGAGAGACGGCTCAAAAGCATTGTAAGCCTAAGTTGATCGTAGAACAGCAGCCACCAACGGTCTCTACGATCATCTTAGGCTTACAATGCTTTTGGGAAACGCAGCCCTGGTCTGTTATTGTCGTGTTCAGGTAGCATAATGTGGGCAGCCATGCCATTGTTTCCAAAAGTTTCAGTTTTGGTCCATTTACACTGAAACACAACCCCAGAGTTTTCAAACTAAACAGAGTCTGCTGCATTTTCAAAAGTCTCCATTTTCGAAGGTCGAAAATGACGTAGTGTAAATCACAGGCGTAACCATAGCAAAAATTATGCGTTTTAAAACGAAAACGCACTCGTGTAAACGGGGCCTTAAAGGGGCTATTATAAGAATGTTCATGCATTCATCGTTTTTTTTATCACCAACGTGTGAACAGTTTGTAACGAAACATGACCAGTTTGAAATGAAAACAAGACCTTCTCAGACTTCCTAGGTTGTCTATGATTTGTTTTTATGTAAAGAACTATGATATCTATGAAATATTTGATACATGAAACAAATGCTTATACAATGTTCAGATTAATGGCGAAAGAGCTATTCTGTACTGTAAGGTCAATGTGTAATGCAAAGAAAAGGGATTCATTCAAACTATAGTCTCACACAGTCAGATATAGTCTCAGATATACTTTATAATCAAACTACCATAACAGTGTAATTCTAAAAACCTCAACTGTTGTCGACATAATGCTGGTGAATTGCAGAGCTGCAAACATATCCACATCACAATTACCACGTTTTCTTAACTGCTACTTTTTGTTTGTGTGTGTTTATTTTATTATTGAGAGGAAAGCGTGCAGCACATGTTTACATAATTATCTAATGGTCTCTCTCACAGATGTGGACGGTGTTGGGATGTTTGTTAACAATATCACTGCAAAGGTATTTCCAACTTTTTCTTTTTACTTCTGAGCAAATAGTGAAAAAGAACTTCGCCTTGAGTATTTCGGGGCCTTGATTCACGTTTTAGTCTCTTGTATGCTACATGTGCAAATACGAGCAATAGTTGCTGGCTGCAGTTCAAGTCCAACGGTATTGCTAACAACAAGGGTTTGTGTGTTAGCAATAACCTGGACCACAAAACCAGTCTTAAGTTGCACAGGTATATTTGTGGCAATAGCCAACAATACATTGTACTGGTCAAAATTATCGCCAAAAATCATTAGGATATTAAGTAAACATGTTCCATGAAGATATTTTGTAAATTTCCTACTGTAAATATATCTAAAATGTATTATTATTAGTAATATGCCTGGCTAAGGACTTCATTTGGACAACTTTAAAGGAGATTTTCTCAATATTTAGATTTTATTGCACCCTCAGATTCAAGAATTTCAAATAGTTGTATCTCGGACAAATATTGTCCTATCCTAACAAACATCAATGGAAAGTTGACACTTATGACTGGTTTTGTGGTCCAGGGTCACATTAATTTCTTATAATTGCAACTTTATATCTTACAACTATGACTGTTTTTTCACCTGGTGGACAATAAAAAATCCTGTAAATGTGCATTAACAAAGGAACCAGAATTGTTTCATGCAAAATAATCCTTGCGGACAAATGTGGGGTGCTCTGCTGTGACAAATGAAAGAAAGAAACGAGAGAGGCAAAAGTTGGTACAGTATTAGTGTGCTCTTGCATGGCAAACTGGGTCAAAGGATTACCAGAAGGCTATAAAAAGATGCCTTTTTGGCCATGGACGAATTCAAGGCTGTAGATCCAAATAGTGTGTTTGTGTTCACGCATAAAAGTGTGTAATGGGGGTGGTGTGTTTTTGTACCAAGCATATGGCCGTAGGGAGAGAGAGAGAAGGGGACAAGCGATAATCCCTCTGCAGTCATGCCATGGTCACTTGTGTTTTCTGTGTGTGTGTGTGTGTGTGTCCAGCGGGTGTCTAGGGCTGTCTGATTTGGTTTTGCTGGCTTGCGGTGAGGATTAGATCTCTGGAGGGCCGTACATGTTCTCTCGACAGACCTCTTGTGCACCCTTAACTACAAGACAGTAGGACACAAATGCAACAAACACAAACATACGTCAGTGAGCCAAGATACTTCTAATAAAATGTTCATTTATTAACATTTAAAGGCAATTAGTGAAAATAAAATGAGCTAAAATGTGACTTTTTTTAGTAGTGCAGCAAGTGTAAGGAATATTTATGACAAAAATTGTAATGAAAAAAACTACGTTCATAAAAAAAATATCAATAATCAATAAAAAAAACTTTTAGTAAAGAAAGTGATCTAAATTTGCTAACATTTAGTTCAATTATACAACAGGTTAAATGCAAACTTAACTAACATTTTTCAAAATAAAACTTAAAGAAAGAATGTATTTTAATTATAAAATTATAAAAATGAATCCTAAAATACAAAACATCTTGTATAATATTTCCTGTGTATTTTAGATAACTCTGTCATATAAAAGCGTATATGATTTATAAAAGCGTGTGTGGAGGTTTATTAAATAAAACTGGTTTATTTACATTTCTTGGAATGCCAATATGAATGTCCTGTACAATAGTCTTTATTATGGTGTGGTACAACTGTACACATGGCGTACACTGCACATACTGTACCTTACAGCAGTGTGTTCTTCGATTTAATTGACCTTGCTACAAACCCAAGACCATTAAAACTACAAGGAGGGGGGTTGCCCTGAGGAACGCTGGGAAATGTAGTCCATAAACAACCCTTAAGCGTGTGCGAGTCGATTATCGGTGCGAGGGGGTCTCCAGATGTCCTCTCCAGTGCTCGATGCCTGAGTGACGGCTAGATGTGGCGGTTCTTCTGGTGTCTCTAGAGGCTTTGAACTGGGCCTCCAGCTCCTCCACCCACGCGGTGCTCCAGTCCCACACGGGCAGCGGCTCCACCTCTCCAAAACACTCTCGAGGGGGGAACAGAACGCTCAGGGGGGATGCAGGCGGGGAGAAATCTGCAGAAAATGCATGATCACACATGCATCACAAAGGAAATCAAGAGGGATGTATGCATATACATGCACATAGGTACAAAATACACAATCTGTTAAAATGTATAAAGTCGCACAAGTCAATTTGGCCATAATAACACTGCCGAACTCATTAGTTACAATGGACTAGTCATTTAACCTGATGCATTCACGGAGATTGAAGGATAGACAGAGAGAGAATGAAAGGGGGAAACAATCAGCAAATGGAGAGAGGAAAGTCCCTGTAGGTTTCTCTTTTGAAAGGCGTGATTGATTTGCTGAAACTTCAGAGAGGATGGTGGGGGAGTTCAGACAATTTGCAGACAGGCCCTCAAATCCCATTATTTCTCATTGTACCAAAGTAGCGCTGCTATTTTTCACTGTCTCATCGGGAAGCGTAATGCTGCAGTGCCTTATGAATGTGATCTGACAATGAGAATTCTCATCCAAAATACACTTCTCCACTTTAGTTACGCAACGATCCCAAAAGGTGCTTAGGTGACACTTTAAATAGTCTGAATGTGATTGCATTAAATAACAAAATATCAAATAAAATTAAAGCTGCAAGCAGCGATGAAAGGGCACTCACCCTCTATTACTATAACTGAATATTGTCATTGAGATGTGTTCAGGGCAGGACTCTTCTCAAACATGTGAAGTTTGGGGCAGATCGGACATTGTATGCCTGACTTACAACAACTTCCTGTTTCATGGCGAAACATCAGATTTTGTCAGGACACATGGACACGCCCTTCAGCGAAAACTCAAGATCTTTGCAATTTAACATCACCAAATATGGTTATGGTTATTAACATCACAGTGTAAAACATGACATTTCCTGTTGCCCGCAGGTGGCGCTATGACTGTCACTGAATATTGCCATGTAGATGTGTTCAGGCCAGGACTCTAATAAAACGTGAAGTTTGGAGCAGATCGGACATTGTATGCTCAAGTTACAACAACTTCCCGTTTCATGGCGAAACATCGAATTTAGTCAGGCCTCCACGGACCCTTCAGCAAAAACTCGAGATCTTTGCAATTTAATGTCGCGAAGGCCTTTAGATTAGACTGACCAAACATGACGTTGCTCTGATTAAATCACTAGGAGGAGGAGTTAAAGTACAACGTCTGCAAATGGCAAAACCGGCAAAAAATTTGCAGAGAAAATTCAAAATATCTCACTTCCTGTTGGTTTTCAGATTTTGCTCCCAGGTATTGGGCTGTTACATATGTCTACTGACTTGTACGTGAAACATAGCGCAAATGGTGCTTAATTTAAATTTTGTAGGTGGCGCTATCGAGCCATTTTGCCATACCTAATTCTGAAACCCATATCAGACCTAAATCTTCGCCACTTCTGACGTGTGTGCAAAGTTTCATCAGTTTTCGATAATGTTTAGGCGATTCATTCCGGAAAAGAAGAATAATAGACAGAGCAATTTCAATAGGGTCCTTACAATATTGGTGTTCGAGCCCTAATAAAGCTTTTCTCAGAACTAACCCACTTTTTTTAAAGCGATTTTTGCTATTAGTTTGAACCTACTGGTCTCAAGATGAAGACTGGTGTAGTTTATCACAAGTATGAATATGTTCTATTTAAATCTGACATCCTTAAAGTGTTCATTTTATCTGTATGTATTTATTATTTAAAACCTATGCTAAATATTTAGCCTGTGCTGTCTTCCTATAGAATAAAAGCAACGTTGTTGATATTTTGTTTTTAAATGCAATGATATTCAAACATTAAGTGTGGCTAAACTGCCTAAATATTTTAAGGCCACTTTATACATAATTATGACTCTTTCCAAAAGATCTAAATTGAAGCGAATATTTATACATAATACATAACTGTACAGCCTTGCAGAGCTGAGAAACTAGTGACTGACATGATAAACTGAAAAAAAGCTGGTGAGCAGCAAAGAAACTAAGCAACTAATGTGGTCAGAATAATGGCCATAAGAAATTTGCAGAACAGGTTTAAAAAGGTGAAATGTGAGATCTAAGAGTACTGCACTATTATTGGTACCTGAAAGCTTGATTAAAGTATTTGCATTTGCAAAAAACTTAAACCCAAATGTGGAAATTAGCAGAGCTTTCATGAGCAAACTGTTCCACCTAGTGGCCATTTCTGTCAACTACATCAGTACTTTCTGTTTGCAAACTTGCAACTTGTATAATCATGTGCAAACTATTAATGAAACTAGGGCTGTCACTAACGATTATTTTGGTAATCGAGTCATCGATCGATTATTCTGCCAATTAATCGAGTAATCAGGTATTTTTTTGTGATAATAAAAATAGACGTAAGCAATGAGGGAATAATATTTGGTTCAAATGAAGTATAAAAAACAAGTAATCTAATGGTTTCATAGAACAACACAGTTAAAATACATAATATATTATACATTATAAACAATCATCTTATGTAGATTATGTATTATAACAAATGCCTGCAGAGGTTTTTCCCACTTTACAGCAGATCAAATCCTTTAATCATTTAATTCAAATGTTCTCTTTATCTTTAATATTTGTCCACATCTTTACAATAGAAATACTACAGCCGCTGTAATTTCTTGAACAAGAATATTTTGAAATCGCGATTAACAGTTTGCATATTTAGAAACATATTGATGCATTCTCCTGTGTTGGTGTAGGTTTATAAATGATTTACCTTACAAATACCAGACAAACGTTATAAGCAACCCAAACTCACAGCATATTCAGAGATGGAGTTTGAGACGTGCACCATGCCTGTAAATGATGACAGTTCATATGGAGCAGAACGAAGCCGCTCTGAGACACACATAACCGACACGCATGTAAATAAATATTAAACCCGCAGCCGCAGGGCATATATTTATTTAACTGAATCGCAGCCTTTGTGAATTCACAACAGCACTATGCTATAGTGTGGTTTTAATATATCGTGCGGTCTAATAATGCGGTTCATGGATTCTCAGCCGTGGAATACGGCACTCTTCCGGTATTTTACCGGTTACTCGACACAGGTAAATTGCAATCGAGGATTTTTTTAAATCGAGTACTCGAATTTAATCGAGGAATCGTGACAGCCCTAAATGAAACCAACTAATTCTACAGAGGTTGAAGAGAGTTTATATCCTTACCTGATAAGGTACCACTCATAGATTCGGCTGTCAAAGCCAGGACGCGGGCAAAGTTCGCATCGTTAATGAACGAGCAGTCAGAAGAGCTGATGATGCTCGTTCGAGCACTCGCCATGTTGCTCTCGGACACCGAACCCCAGCCGTTCCACAACGAACCCTCCCATTCGCTGCAACAAGAGGAGGGCGTGCTTCTCAGGGTGGCTCTCCTGAGACCGATCGGCTGAGGCTCCTGCTCGTCATCCATCTCCCGCTCGGCAGGTCCGCAGATGTAACCGAACGTGGGCGTGGGAGAGAACGGACGGGGCATTGATGGAGAACTCTGATGAGACGTACTGATGGGAGACATCGAAATTAGCCCTTGTCGTGATACTTTATTCACATAAATGCCCTTCAGGCGTTCTCTTACCTCTGTCCCTGTGGTTTAGGGCTGATCTCCATGTACTGAGTGTGGCCCTGAGTACTGAGCGTGGTGTCCTGGTAGTCATCGGTGGAGAGACAGAAGGAGGCAGTGGACAGGTGGCTATAGGACGGGCTTAGCTGGGCTGGGCTGTGATGGGATGGACAGCCCGTAGTGGTTGTGGCGAGACCCTGGAGCCCAGAGGCAGCACACACAGACTGCTGAGAGCCGATGTCCACTGTCAGCTTGGTGGATCTGGTAGACCTGAGGGATCAGATACATATGAGCATATTAATCATGTTTCCTTTCTGACCACTGGCTAAATTACTACTCTTATCATGTCTGGCACTGATAGTATATAACTAAACCAACAAATTGTAAAACTAAAAATTTCTCTTTTATTTTTGCATGCAAGCTTGATAGCCATTTAACCCACCAGCTTGGCCTATTACCCTATGCAAATGTTCAATTATAAGATTTTATAGTATAATTGAACATGTGTAGGGTTTGCTAAGCTAGCAGACTAATTGTTCATGTCTGCTGCATTTCAAATGCAGGGGGAACAAGATATCGTGGTCATGAATTAAGAACTCATTCCCATGATTTATTAATTTATTGCCAAATTATGGCCACTCTTCACTAATTTGTTCCTTTTTTTGTTAAATTGTGGCAATGATTTAACTAAATTAAAACATGTTAGTACAACATGGTCACGATTTACCTAAAACTAATGAATGAATGAATTAAACATGGCCACTGTTGAAATAAAACAAGGGAACAAATGAATAAAATGTGGCCACAAATGAATAAGTCATGGGAACATACAGTCAAACCAAACATTCAGACAGCAGATATAATTTTTTCCTAGTGTGTGCAGGACACTACCGTTCATTTCTGTAAGTGAGGATAGCAAAATAAAGTAAACTGTGACATATTATACCCAAGAATTCTTCATACAGTGGCTACCAGTAAAACTGATAAACATTTGGGTCCAAGATTATTCAGACGCTTTGACCTGAGCATGTTTCGCTCAAGTGTTTTGTCTTTAATTGCCAGTGTGACCTTTGACACCACAGACTGAACAAAATGAAGCATTGCTTGGTCATTGGTTGACCTAAATTGGTATTATCTAATTGAGTTCTTGAATTGAACAGCTGATTGGTTGATTGTAATCCATTGCATCCCTTTCTATCAAAGTTATCTGACATTATCAAGATGAATTTGTTGACACAGTTTAACTCTGAGTTCTTGTCATATTTTATTACCATTTTCTAAACTATAGCGAATAAACTGTGATAATGTGAGAAAATGTTGAAGGTGTCTGAATACATTTTGGTTTGACTAATTTGTGATATCATTTTTTTAATTTTTCAAAGCAAAATCACAAATCAGATCTCTTGAATGTCTTAGCTGTTGTCTTTAGACTGTTTGAGAAGTAACCAGATTCTCAGATTTTTTCTTCTGATGAAAAGACCCCAGTAATCTCATATGTATCGGTTATAAACAGTTTACAAAAACTCAATAGGAACTCTTTTCTCATCAAATACATACAAAAATGTAACTAAACTATCCTCATTAATTGTATAGCTCTATATTCTTACTTTATGTCAACAACTATCTCACAAGATATTTTGGGAGAAACATCTGAGACCAAGTACTTGATTGAAACAACCAAAAACCCCATTATGTCTCAAAAAAAGACATTAAAGCCACAATATGTCATTTTCGCCACTAGAGGTCGCTTATTCAAAACAAAGGCGTGGCTTGATGACACCTTGATTTGTGGAGCTTTTATTCTGCCGCAGGCGAGCGATTCCGCTTCTTCCGCTCATGTGTATGTGGTAACGCAGCGCTGTTTTATCATATTACACACATCTGAGTGTGTTAAAGTTATGTTATAATGCTGAGCGTTCACTCGGCGGCGACTATGAGACACTTGTTCACACTGCAGTGAGCTAGATCGATATCAGGCATGGTAAAACATGGTACCCGCGGTAAATCAAGAAAACCAGATTTAAACAATAAGACTAACTGTGTTGAGCTGGAGAACAATGATTAGTTTTCTGTTGATGAATGTCTCCAAACAGTTGCTCACCTGTCTAATAAAACACATCATATATTAAAGCGTTTTTGGTGTTTCCATGGATTCTACAAAATAAAACCGGAAATCGAGAGTAAAGCGGGTATGTCGTCATTGATAGGCGACGCACAGTCCGTGTCCTGGATAAAATCACTTATTTCTCTGGATTTAAACATTGTTGGAAACATTTGGGATAATGCAAGTACACAAGTCAACAAAATATATAACATTGTTCTAGTGGTTTTTGGATATTTTAATCCAAAAATCTTACATATTATGCCTTTAAAGAGCAACCTCTGAGCAATTAAATGTTCTTTAGAAAGGTGTTTGTGTCCATATATCTGTGTTTTTGTATGAGACTCTCAGTTGGCAGTTCTGCGTTCTGTCCAGCTAGCCACTCTGGCCTCTTTTTGTACCATGATGCCTACAGCCGTGCCGGAAGAAACTTCCTGTTTGTGTCCTACATCGTTTAAACACACTTCCTCCCACTTACAGACCTTCTAATTAATAGTGTGGGCCATTTCCCCGTCCCTGTCCATTAGAGCTGAGATGCAGGCTAAATTGGTTTCCAGTCTTTTAGTCTGTGAGCAGAGAGAGACAGTAGTAGACGTCTCTCTTCTCACACTATAATGACATGGTATTGTCAGACACTGTCATTACGGACCTGCAGGGGCACAACCCCTCAAATGTCTGTGAGAAATGGACACAACTCTTGAGCTCTGTGGCAGCAGTGATTTAGCACCACTCACATCCTGCCATGACCTAATGCTGAAACACTGAAGTTTATCACCACTCATGTAGGCACAGTGAGAAGAAAGACAATCTAAAGTTCTAGAATATTACTGTGCGCTGAACTCTCTGATAAATAGGAAGCTGGAAGTTTGCATCTTCTCAGATGTTTCATCGGAGAAATAGACCCAAGGGATCTCACTTCTCCTTTATAGACTCATAAGGTGTTAGTTACACACTGTGCTCTGATTTCCCCAGACACCTGCAAAAGTCTTATATCAAACTCTTTCCAGACCAAATGATCAGAATTATGTTCTCCATGGTGATTTTATAGCTTAAACACTTTAGCGTGTGAAAAAAGTAGTTGTGTCTATTTTTATTACTCCTATTTTAGGACAAATATACTTTTTACGTTTACTTTATTTTGTTTACCTGAACTAACAGCAATTTATACAACTTGAAATGGTAACATGTATTAATATATTCAGAAAGTAACATTATGATAGTTCACCCCAAAATAAAAATCCAGATGGTATCAGCGCGCTCGGAGTATGCATTTATTTATCATTTTAACTGTTTGGAAACGAAGCATAAAAGTGGACTTCAAAGATTTGTTATCCTGTTTCGCCCTCTATAGGCCATGATCAGCTAGTTGACGTCAAGCTTAAAACATCATGGCAGAGCATTAAAGGAATAGTTCACCCAAAAATGAAAATTAGCCCATGATTTACTCACCCTCAAGTCATCCTAGGTGTATATGACATTCTTTAAGTTATATTAAAAAAATCCTGGTTCTTCTAAGCTTTATAATGGCAGTGAATTGTTGAAAAAGTCCATAAAAGTGCATCTATCCATCATATAACTGCTCCACATGGCTCCAGGAGATCAATAAAGGCCTTCTGAAGCAAAGCTATGCATTTGTGTAAGAAAAATATCCATATTTAAAATTAAAAAGTAAAATATCTAGCTTCCGCCAGACGTAGTGTAAGCATTTTGAGCTGCGACACTTTTTCCGTAAGTTGAATCTGGTGGAAGCTAGATAATTTACTTTATAAAGTTTTAAATATGGATATTTTTCTTACACAAACGCGCCACTTTGCTTCAGAAGGTCTGAATCCCCTGGAGCCGTGTGAAGCAGTTATATGATGGATAGATGCACTTTTATGAACTTCAAAAACTAAACAATTCACTGCCATTATAATGCTTGGAAGAGCCAGAAATATAATATTCACTTATATTTTAATATAACACCGATTGTATTCGTCTGAAAGAAGAATGTCATATACACCTAGGATGACTTAAGGGTGAGTAAATCATGGGCTAATTTCCATTTTTGGGTGAACTATCCCTTTAAAGTCAACTAGTATGTGCAACCCCTATTCCAAACCTGTATGACTTTCTTCAAAACAGCTTCTTTTGTGTTCTGCATAAGAGAGCATGTTGGGAACCAAACAACACTGGAGCCTATTGACTTTCATTAGCAAAAAACAACAATTTAAATATATACCAAAATATCTTGTATCTTCATTTGTGTTCCAAAGAAACAAGGAAGTCATACAGGTTTGGAACAATATTATGAGAGCGAGTAAATTTTAATTTTTGGTTGATCTAGAATAATAATAACTGCGGTAAAAATATTAGTTAACCAATTGAACCCTATTATGAAGTTTTACCAACATAACAAAAATGTGTGTTGAGCTAAAAAAAAGAGCAATACAGTCTCTTAGGGGTGGGCGGTATATACCGGTAGAAACGATTAACCGGTAGAAATTTGTCAAGCGGTAGAGATTTCGGACTATCGTCTGTACTGCAGACCAGTTACGCTCATGTGATGTTGTTGTTTGGCGCGGCCACGAAAGCTTATCATTTGCATGCGTTTTTAAGCATTGCTGTTTTTAAGTACAATTAGCAGCAAAAGAGAACTAATTTTAGTAAATGCGTGTGCTGTCAGAGAGACTGTTTCTCAGCGCAGATGCACAACATGAAGCCGCTGCTCATAGAGCGTGTGAGAACTCAACTGACTGCTTTTTGCAGCCTAATTGGGCTTGAACAGTTAAATACACATACCTATGTGTCAAAGTGACCATGCATTTGCAAATAAACGGAATAATTTATGTCTTAAGTGAATGTTAACAGTTGAGAGAGAAAACGCACAAGTATATTGGATCTGTGCAGTCGGTCTTAAAGTGACAGCGTCCAAATTTACCTGCTGTCGCTATTAATGTTAATCAAACAACAACAGAAAGAGAGAAAATCTCTCACTTCTCTTGACTGAATCACTTTTGTAACCTAAATAAGAATAAATGTATATTTAGGCTATGCATTGTTTTTTATACATTTGATTACACATTTTATGTAGTATTTCTAGTGTGTGGAGTTTTTCAGGTCTATTCATTTGTGTCTTTGTTCTATTGTAGTTTGTTTTCTTTGCTCTTTCTTTATCACAGTTTACTTGTCTTCAGTAAGCTATCGTCCACCCCTGTAAATTTTGCTCTGGGTGTAGGTGTGATTCTCACTCGTCCTCTGAGCTGAGGCTGTGGTTGTCCTCCACAGGAAGAGGCGGAGGGTTCGGTAACATGTCCACCAGCTGCAGAGAGGCGGAGTAATGCAGGATACGTGGAGAACTTGCCGGCTCTGATACACCACCTGAGGGAATGAAGACCAGCTTAGAAGAGATAGTTTCACTACACTTCTTCTAAGATTCAAAGGATTAGGTTTATCTAGTTGAGAATTACATTTTAAACATGAGAAATGCTAGTTCAAACCTGCAGGGTGCTGACTGAATCTTTGCTGGTGGTTGCCGCACACTGCCAGAGCTTGTTGATTCACGGGCATTAACGGGGCACTTTTCACCGCGTGCAGCTCTGCAAGTGGACAAACATGTCAGTGCTGGACGAAATGAATGTTAATGACTCGGTGAGTGAATGGATGTCTCACCACGCTTGTAATGTTTCTCCCACGATTCCTTCAGAACTCCCATGTTGGGCTGGGAAGGGAGGGCACGTTTCCATGGCAATGCCTGCGTTTCCCTCACAACGGCGGTTTTGACGATGGGTTCGGTGATGCGAACAGTCTCAGAGTTAAGCAGTTGAGAGTTGCCGTGAGGCATTCTGGGACACCGACCCGGGCTATTAAACGTCTTTAGTCCATTGCCGGTTAGATCCACATAAAAGGTGCCATAGACGCCGCAATTGTCTGGTACAATGGGGACGGCTGACCGCAGGGGGTTAGGGTCCTTTTTAGCCGTAATGGGCAGAGCTGTCAGTAGAGAGGTAAAAATCAGACAGATTTACATAATGTGCCAAGATGTCAACGGTAATTAGAGTTGATGAGGACTCTGTAGAGTCGTGACTTTAGGGGTGACAGGCATCTTTTGAAGGTTCATAAGGACGTATCTGTCATTCAGAGAGATGACGAAAGGCAAAAAAGAGGAGTAGATGAGGATGCATGGCTGTGAGATGAAGATAAAGGATAAATTAGGAATAGTTGAACAAAAATGTAAATTTTGTTATAATTTCGCTGTATCGGGGGAGCGTGAACATTCTTTGTTTCACAGAAAAACGAAAGTCATACAGACTCGGAACAACTTGAGGGCGAGTAAATGATGACAGAATTTTAATTTTTAATAATTTTCAAAAAACATTTATAGCCCCCAGAATATTTTATAGTATGAACACCTGAACATGCAATATATATATATATATATATATATATATATATATAGAAAAAAGGAACATAGCCTTTGCATTTAAACAAAAATGCATTATTTTTTAATTAACACTTGTGGGTAAGTTTCATAAAAAAAGCTACATTTTGAACAAAAAGCTGAGAAAATTCAAAAACTACAACGTGCATAAACAGTGCTTTTTTTCTGCGTTTTGATCTGGTGTCATGATAAATCGGGTCCTCCCTCAAAATCAGGCCTCCCCAAACTGTCAGTTAATGATTTTCCTATACTAATGATATTAATTTAAAATACGCATAGCTTACTATATAATGCATACGAAAACACATTAGTGCATAATAAGACCAATTGAACATAATTTCTTACACTTGATTAACTGTTATTAATAAATAATAATAATAGCCTATTAAGTGAATAATTGAACATCATTTAACACATAATTACATTAAAGATGTGAGAAAATATGTAGGGAAATGTGTGTATAAACTAAGCTATAAGGCTAGTCGCTGTATGCTATGCTAGTATATAAGATAACTAATACAGACATAAATGTTCATTATAACATAGTTGAAATAGCATTTATCATAACATGATTTTGTAGGAATTGTAATCAGGCGCTAAAGAGAGTACTCATTAAAAGCAATAGTGCCCCCCACTGTATAACAGTGAAAATGCGAAAAGCCAGAAAATTCTGTCAGTAGCAGGGAAAGAGTTAAGAACATGCTAAAGTTGTTGTTGTGTTTCAAATGCCATTTTTGGTGTTCCAAGTTTCGAGTTAAAACCCGAGGGGAAGTTGTGACTTACTGGTCCTCCGGAAGCCAGAGTTCTCCTGCCTCGGGGTCCAAAGGCCCTGCTTGGGCTCACTGCTGGAGTCTGGCCTCCAGCCTCCAGAGATCCACGGAGAGTCTGGTGCCGCCATTCTAGAATGGAAACAATAAGGATGGTGACTCAATTACTTGTGGAAGCCCATTTTCGCCACATAAGAATAAAGGGTCATGCCTTGGTAAATTCTAATTTAGATTAAAAAAAAATCATAATTATTACATAAAACATTTTTAATTATAAGATAATTATGACAAGAAATTATGAGATATTAAGTCATAATTATGAGAAGTTGAAATTATGAGATAGTCATGAGATAAAAAGATAAAATTACAACATTAAGTAATAATTATGATAAGTCAATATCATAATTATTAATTTTAACACACAATTTCAACTTTTTGGTCATAATTATGACTCGTAATTTAGATTTTTTTGTCATAATTTTATGACATAATAATGACGGTGACTCAATTACTTGTGGAAGCCCATTTCTGCCACATAAAAAAAAGGGTCATGCCTTAGTAAATTCAAATTGAGTTAAAAAAAATGAAATTATGAGATAGTAAGTCATAATTATGAGAAGTTGAAATTATGAGATTAATTATGAGATAAAAAGATACAATTATGACACTAAGTAATAATTATGACAGTCAATGTCATATTTTATCAGAATTATGAGTTTTAACTCACAATTTTAACTTTTTGGTCATAGTTTTGACATATCATAATTATAACTTAGTATGTCATAATTTTGACTTTTGTCATTTACCAAGCATGATTTATTTTCTTAACTGGAATGCGTAAATGGGTTTCCATAATTACTACCTGAGCTGGTGCATATCAAATGCAACATTTAGTGTACAGATGGCATTATTTGGAAATGCATCACGGAGATACTATGTTTTTTGGACATGTACTATTGTGGTACCCTGGTATTCTTCAAAGTATCATGGTATATGAACATAGCTATCGTTTAATACTGTGGTACATTTTAAAGTTCAATACTATTGTTGCCACTGTATTACCTTGTTTGATTTTTTACCTGTGTTTAATGATGAGATCTTCACTTTCCAGTCTATATAAGCCTATAAATGAAAGGGAAAATTGTGGTTTTATGATTATGAGCGTAAAGTAAAAAAAAAAAAAAGGATTTAGATTGGGACTTTATTGTAGATTACCTGAGCTTTTGCCTCCCGGGTTGGTGGGTCTGACATGTCTCCTGTATAAAAACAGGGCAGTAATCATCAAAACACACCACAGGAGGGTGCCGGCGCTTCCAATGAATACCGGCTCTTTAATCACAGCAAGGAAATGAGACATACTGAGTATGCCTGTCTGATGCGGTGCTGACTCCTGCCTCGACTCTGAGAAGAGAGAGCAACAGGTAACATACTGAGTAGGTTACAATTTAAAATTATACCTCAGTGTTAGTGTATTAGCTTACCTATGAGCAGTTTGTATGGGTCGCTCTGGACCCCCACTCCCGCCCCGTTAACGGCAGCCACTGTGACCCAGTATAGCCTGCCGGGCTCCAGTGTGCTGATCTCAATACTGTGTGTTCCACTGTCCACCGTCCAGTTAAAAGACTTCAGTTCCTCAGACTCCACACACCACACCTTTCAGAAAGAACAGCATAGTAGAACATTAACAAGCAGGCTGCTACACATACTACATACACTATATTGCCAAAAGTATTGGGACACCCCTCCAAATCATTGAGTTCAGGTGTTCCAATCACTTCCATGGCCAAAGGTGTATAAAATCAAGCACCTAGGCATGCAGACGCTTCTACAAACATTTGTTAATGAATGGGTTGCTCTCAGGAGCTCAGTGAACTCAAGAGTGGTACCGTGATAGGTTGCCACCTGTGCAATAAGTCCATTTATGAAATTTCCTCACTACTAAATATTCCACGGTCAACTGTTAGTGGTATTATAACAAAGTGGAAGCAATTGGGAACAACAGCAACTCAGCCACGATGTGGTAGGCCACGTAAAATCACAGAGTGGGGTCAGCGCATGCTGAGGTGAACAGAAGTCACCAACTTTCTGCAGAGTCAGTAGCTACAGACCTCCAAACTTCATGTGGCCTTCAGATTAGCTCAAGAACAGTGTGTAGAGAGCTTCATGGAATGGGTTTCCATGGCTGAGCAGCTCATCCAAGCCTTACATCACCAAGTGCAATGCAAAGCGTGGGATGCAGTGGGGTAAAGCACGCCGCCACTGGACTCTAGAGCAGTGGAGACGTGTTCTCTGGAGTGACCAATCACACTTCTCTGTCTGGCAATCCGATGAACGAGTCTGGGTTTGGCGGTTGCCAGGAGAACGGTACATGCCTGACTGCATTGTGCCAAGTGTAAAGTTTGGTGGAGGGGGGATTATGGGGTGGGGTTGTTTTTCAGGGGTTGGGCTTGGTCCCTTAGTCCAGTGAAAGGAACTCTTAATGCTTCAGCATACCAAGACATTTTGGACAATTTCATGCTCCCAACTTTGTGGGAACACTTTGGGGATGGCCCCTTCCTGCTCCAACATGACTGCGCACCAGTGCACAAAGCGTCGGTCCATAAAGACATGGATGAGCGAGTTTGGTGTGGAGGAACTTGACTGGCCTGCACAGAGTCCTGACCTCATCCCGATAGAACACCTTTGGGATGAATTAGAGCGGAGACTGCGAGCCAGGCCTTCTCGTCCAACATCAGTGCCTGACCTCACAAATGCGCTTCTAGAAGAATGGTCAAAAACTCCCATAAACACACTCCTAAACCTTGTGGAAAGCCTTCCCAGAAGAGTTGAAGCTGTTAGAGCTGCAAAGGGTGGGCCAATCCATATTAAACCCTACGGATTAAGAATGGGATGTCATTAAAGTTCATGGGCATGTAAAGGCAGGTGTCCCAAAACTTACAACTGAGGAATACAGGAAGCGATCCATCATGAAGAGGCGAAAAATCACAAAAAGTGCCTGAAATACCAAGTTTTGGACATTACCCAGAGTAGCACAATCTAGAATAGGGAGGGAATAGAGGAATATATATATATAATTATTATTTTTTTTTTTTTAAATGAGATTAGTGAAAGTGACATGTGAAGGCCAAGTATGGTAACCCATGGTAACCAATTTGTCCACTGCATTTAACACACACCCGGAGCAGTGGGCAGCCATTTACTGTTGCACCCCATTGTGGGTTAGGTGCCTTGCTCAAGGGCACCCCAGTCATTTCCTGATGGTATTGAGAAATCAACCCAAACCTTCGGGTTACTCTCTAACCATTAGGCCACAACTGCCCCCTTAATAATAATAGACTGAAGCAATGACTCAAAATGTAATGGTGCTGCATTCTCTGCTAATGCTTGAATGTATAAACAGCAACAAAGAAATTAGCGTGTGATCAGAAACTCTGAATGGTGGACTGATTAAAAAAGTGGCTCTAAATACTTTAAAAAGACATAATCTCTGAGGTTTTGCAGCCAATCAGAGAGTCTAGAAATGTCTGAGGCTGAAAATAGGCATTATCTAACTGCTTCCAGGCTTCTTTTGATTACAAATTTATTTTAATTAAATCAACTGATTTTTAGGAACTAGAAAGAAATTATATTTTCACTTGCGAACATGTTCCTCCATATATGCTGGAGAGAAAGCCTCTCGGGGCATTAGCTTTAAAATGATTTCACAATGAGTGACTTTATGCAGGAAATACCTGATATCCCTGAATGATCCCATTGTGAGCGTCATGAGGTGGAGGATCCCAGCTGAGGTGCGCGGTGTCATTACGGTCAGTGGGCATTGTTATGGACACATCCTGAGGTGGTGCGCTGGGAACTGAGAACAGAGCACATGGTTAAACAAAATAGTCCAATAGTTTGAGGTTTACAATGTCTTCATGTTTTTGAAAGAAGTCTCTTATAATCACTAATGCTGCATGTATTCGATCAAAAATAGAGTAAAAGCAGTAATGTTGTGAAATTTTGCAATTTAAAATAGCCGTTTTCTATTTTAACATATTTTAAAATGTAATTTATTCCTGTGATGTAAAGCTGAATTTTCAGCATCATTACTCCAGTCTTCAGTGTCACATGATCCTTCAGAAATCATTCTAATGTGATGATTTGCTGCTGAAGAAACATTTCTGATTATTATCATTGGAAATGGTTATGGAAATTGTGATACATATTTTTCAGTATTTATTGATGAACAGAATTTTTTTAAAGAACAACATTTATTTGAAACAGAAATCTTTTGTAATATTATAAATGTCTTTACTTTTATTAATGCATCTTTTCTGAGCAGAAGTATTAATTTCTTTAAAGAAAGTCTTACTGACCACAAACGTTTGAATGGTTGTCAGTTATTGGTTGTCAGAAAGCTGACGGTTATTTTCGTCAGTTACGGCTCGTTAGATCCAGCATTCTGCCAGCTTTGAATCAGACACAGAGATAAAGTAGTGCGTAAGATTACATTTATTTGAATGAACAAATTAAAGCATTTATTTGAATTAATTATCAAGAGAGAGAGAGATGCGTACCTGCGTCTGTTCAGCGTCCATTAACAATGAAGCTGCATGAATTTAATTACTTCAAAATAACGATGCAACCCACTTGTTGATGAGAAATATAATGTAGTGATCCAGTAGCAAAGCTATTTTATTTACTACTAGAAGTCGCGGGGCAGCATTGATAACAAGTTTCTGTGCTCCTGAATGCTTAAGTGTGTGCGCAGCGCGATCTCCGCTCTGTGTGCGAGTGACGTATGTGTGTGCGCTTCAATGAAAACAGTGCATTAATATAGAACAGTGACTTAGAACTACCTATGCATTAAACGATTTTATTGCACACCTTCCAGCCAATCAGAATCGAGTATTCAGACAGACCGTAGAATATAATAGTCATTATTAAAGCAGAATGGTATTATTATAGATTCTCTATCCCCTCTAGATTCTCACCTATCTCTGGCACTCGTAGGTGTCTGGTGTTGCTCTCCCTGCCGTACAGGCTGCTGCCGTAGGGTCGGACTTTGAACTCGTACTTGTAGCCTCTCTTCAGAGGACCCACATGGGTGTGAAGGCCAGGCTGAGGAACCCTTTGAGCTGTCCACTCTGAGCTAGCAGGCAGGAGAGAGCGATACAGAACCTCAAAGCCTTCAAGATAATGAGGCTGGGACATAGATGACTGCAACTACGTACAGAAGAGAGAACAGTTACTTAAGAAAACACAATTAGTGGTGCATGATGGTCAGGGATGAGCTGAACTGCATTACCCTCCACATGACTTGAGACATGTTGGAGGCTGTACTCATAACTGTGACGTTCTCCAGGCTCACACGTAAGGCAGACAGCTCCTTGTGTAGGTCTCTCAGTCTAGTGCTTCCTGTATCTGTAACATATATTACACATCACCAATCTCAACAGGGTGAGTGGAATACAAATGGCATGCTGGGAAGTGGTTGAAGTGTGCATGCTGTTTTGGGGAAATAAGTGATGACTGCTGTTAATTGAATGAGTACTCGTATTCTTACCCTCGACAAGAAGCTGTGCGCTGGCCACAGACACCCCGAGCTTATTCTCAGCAGTGCACGTGTACCTGCCCATGTCCTGAGCCGTCACGTAGTGGATCTGTAGACTGTGGTCTGGCTTGATTAAATATCTAAGAAAATGTGATTGTAATAAGAGCTTAGGGATGTGAATTGTAAGACATTTCATGATCTATTATGTATTATGTTCATACAGGTCAGTACAATATAAAATATAGAATTTTATTCATAGAGTTTTTACAAATAACTTATGAATAGTAAATATAATTCTGAAATATGTATATTTCAACATTTATACATGCATAATGCATAATTGTTTTTGTTTTTTTATTTGGATTATTCTATACTATAAAGTCAAAATTCACAATTCTTATTTTTGACAGAATATTGCAGTGTTTAATCAAAATAGCTTCTCCCTCTTTTTTCAGATGATGTGTTTTAATGACGTTTTCATATTACAAAATCGATATAAATTAAATTCTAACTGTAATTACTATTTTAGTTTTTCTGTGAATATACTGTATAGTAAAAATAATAATGTTATTTTATGTTTGTACTTTTGGAAATGTATCTTAACTATCCTTAATTAGGCTAATTATTTAACATTTTAGGCTCATTTTGAGCACAAAGTACTGTATGTTATTTCTGCTAATGTAATTGTTGCATGTGTTATTATTTAGTAATTTTTTTAAATTTTTTTATTTCAGTTAATTCAGTGCGCTGTAATGGTGGAACTCCCACACCCTGTTTTGGCCTGTTATATTGTACATACAAACAGTATAAGTTTGATTTAACAAGATGAGTAGTTACTATGTGGCTACCTTTAAAACTGATAACGGTGTCTCTTGATAATTGATGATAACAGTGCTCTGCTCTGTCCAGGTTATTTTCTTCATGGCTAAAATAATCAGTGCAGTCTGCAGCCCCCTCTGTTGGTGAAAATGATCACTACAGGATTGCTCTGGTAACCAGCAGGCTACTGTATGTTGGTTGGGCTTTTTGCAGTTTTGCAGGGTGGTTTTGAAACCGATGTAAAACAGGAACATTTCCAGGGACAGGACACTAAAAACCAGGACTGTCCCGGAAAACGGGGATGTCTGCTCACCCTATTTTACAGAGAAAATCAAACGTTTTTATATAGGGGTCGCCGGTTTGGATGAGAGTTTGGGTCAGAAAAGGCCCTGCCATACATGACTGAGTTTATTTAAAAGAAATGACTAGGTTTATTTATTATTTTATGTATTATTTTAAATGTATCACACTCTTAGTGCCTAATAAATGACTGTAGATACTACATTCAAATGATGTGAAAATATCAATAACCAGCATGTTTGTGATGGCGCATGCATCTGACCTGCCATTGGGTAGAGGTCCGTGGTCTCGGCTCCACTCTACGGAAGGCATGGGGTCTCCGTCAGCCTCACAGAAAAACTGTGCTGACTCCCCAAGCTGCACTGAGACATCCTCTGGTTTACGTAATAACATTGGCTTGGCTGAGGAAGAATAACAGATGCATGGGTCTCTAAGCTTTACTAAGTTATTCATTATATTTTAGAATGTATTTGACTAAATTAGCTGCATCAAAGCACATTAAAAGGTCTAACCTAATACAGACAGCCGAGCGGCCCGGCTTTCCCTCACTCCAACTATGTTTGAGGCTATACAGCTGTAAACTCCAGAGTCATTCTTCTGGGCTGGAGCAATGATCAGTTTACCATTCAGTTCCTAAACATGAAGATAAGCAGAAATATACTGTGATCCAGGCACACAAAACACTGTTCAGTCTACAGGCATATACTAAGTGAGCATGAATACATTTTGCTCTTACACTATAATGTTCATTACTGCTGTTGATGAGGATCCCATCTTTCCTCCAGGTGACGTTGGGCTCAGGATATCCGACGGGAGAGCTGCAGTTCATCACAGCCACCTCGCCAACCACCACCTCCACGTCACTGGGCTGCACACGGAAATCCGCTCGCAGAGCTGAAAATCACACAGGATCACAATCATCTGATTATCAGACATTATTGAGTGATTAAAAAAATCTATCTATATAATATATACTGTAGTGCTATATATAGTGCTAAAAGGTTAACATGCATTACTGTTTAAAAGTTTGTGGTCAGTAAGATTCGATATTTTAAAATAAATTATTACTTTTATTCAGACAGTTTAAAGACATTTATAATGTTACAAAACATTCCTATTTCAAATAAATGCTGTTCTTTTGAACTTTCTATCAAAGAATCCTGAGATGCAAAAATAAAATATTAAGCAGCACAACTGTTATCAATATTATTGAGCACCAAATCCTCATATTAGAATGATTTTTGAAGGATCACGTGACACTGAAGACTGGAGTAATGATGCTGAAAATAAAATGACATTTTAATATACACTCACCTAAAGGATTATTAGGAACACCTGTTCAATTTCTCATTAATGCAATTATCTAATCAACCAATCACATGGTAGTTGCTTCAATGCATTTAGGGGTGTGGTTCTGGTCAAGACAATCTCCTGAACTCCAAACTGAATGTCAGAATGGGAAAGAAAGGTGATTTAAGCAATTTTGAGCGTGGCATGGTTGTTGGTGCCAGACGGGCCGGTCTGAGTATTTCACAATCTGCTCAGTTACTGGGATTTTCACGCACAACCATTTCTAGAGTTTACAAAGAATGGTGTGAAAAGGGAAAAACATCCAGTATGCGGCAGTCCTGTGGGCGAAAATGCCTTGTTGATGCTAGAGGTCAGAGGAGAATGGGCCGACTGATTCAAGCTGATAGAAGAGCAACTTTGACTGAAATAACCACTCGTTACAACCGAGGTATGCAGCAAAGCATTTGTGAAGCCACAACACGCACAACCTTGAGGCGGATGGGCTACAACAGCAGAAGACCCCACCGGGTACCACTCATCTCCACTACAAATAGGAAAAAGAGGCTACAATTTGCACGAGGTCAGAATTTGGCGTAAACAGAATGAGAACATGGATCCATCATGCCTTGTTACCACTGTGCAGGCTGGTGGTGGTGGTGTAATGGTGTGGGGGATGTTTTCTTGGCACACTTTAGGCCCCTTAGTGCCAATTGGGCATCGTTTAAATGCCACGGCCTACCTGAGCATTGTTTCTGACCATGTCCATCCCTTTATGACCACCATGTACCCATCCTCTGATGGCTACTTCCACCAGGATAATGCACCATGTCACAAAGCTTGAATCATTTCAAATTGGTTTCTTGAACATGACAATGAGTTCACTGTACTAAAATGGCCCCCACAGTCACCAGATCTCAACCCAATAGAGCATCTTTGGGATGTGGTGGAACGGGAGCTTCGTGCCCTGGATGTGCATCCCACAAATCTCCATCAACTGCAAGATGCTATCCTATCAATATGGGCCAACATTTCTAAAGAATGCTTTCAGCACCTTGTTGAATCAATGCCACGTAGAATTAAGGCAGTTCTGAAGGCGAAAGGGGGTCAAACACAGTATTAGTATGGTGTTCCTAATAATCCTTTAGGTGAGTGTATATTAAAATAGAAAATAGTTATTTTAAATTGTAATAGCTTCATAGTTTTTTTTAAAGTTTTTTTTTACTGTTTTTACTACAGTTTATATCAAATAAACACGTTGGTGAGCATAAGAGTTGTTTTCAAAAACATTCAAAAATCTTTCCTAACCCCAAACTTTTGAACGGTAGTCTAAATGCTAATGGTCAGTGGTGTCAATCAGTTGCTACATTTCAGGTGTCAAAAGATTTTGCAGTTATTTTTCTTCATTAACATCCCTTTGCTTTAGTAATCAAGGCCCATTGTCAACTCATCTGATATAGCTTGTTTGTCTAACAGGTGAATCAAACGCAAATTTATTGTGTTTAACAATTGATTTAATGTCTCAATCAGGTCCTGCTCCACTCCAGTGGAATGCAGAGTAAACGGGCCGGCTGAGGAATCTGTTTGGGCTACAAACACAGCATGCTGTCACAGCTCAATTAGTGCTCTGTTTGTTCCGGGCAGGAAAGCAAACTTTGACATCTGATCTCCAGGAATCTCATGGACCATCTTAATAAGCTTCCTCACCCTCTAGTTCCTTCAGAGCATTGAAGTAGGTCTTGATAGGTCACTCTTTGTCAGGGGTCAAACAGGCGAGTATGGGCCCTATTCTAATGATCAGAGCACATGGTCTAAAGCGCAGGTGCACTTAGGGCGAATCCACTTTTGCTAGTTTAACGATGAAAAAAATGCTCGGCGCACCCGGCGCATGGTCCAAAAGGGTTGTACCTAGTCTCTTAATGAGTCATGGGTGTATTCTGGGCGTAACGTGCAATAAACCAATCAGAGTCTCACCTCTCATTTCCTTTAAAAGCCAGTCGCGCTCGCACCATGGCGGATTCGCTATTTACATGGTGGAATTTGCGAGTGGAAAGACTGAACGCTTCTCCAGAGAGGAATCCTTTTATTTTTTATATTTTAAAATGTTTGTGCTGCTGTGCGTCCCTGTGTGTGTAATAAGCAGATTGTATGCGTGTTGTGCACCGCCTATAGGCGCATATTACTAACATGCCCTTTAAATAACACAAAAAATACTGCGCTATTGACTTTAGAGCAGGTTTGTGTTGGTCAGTGTCGTTTTCAGTTCCTCAAAATAGCAACACGCCAACAATGCGCCTGAACACACCTCGTCTTCAGACCAGACGCCCATGGGTGAACAGATGGGCACGAGTGCATTTGCTATTTAAACAACGTGGCAATGGACGTGAAAATGAGAACTGTGTCGGGCTGAACCTAGCAAAAAACACTTGCGTTGTGCCTGGCGTTGCATTGCGCCGGGTGTATGATCGGGCCCTGTGTGTGGGAACTGACTGTGGAGATGGTTGCTTTGGACCCCATTGACTTTTTCTTATTATTGATAAAAAATGCTAAGACGTTTGTCAATATGTCTATGTTCATGCTCCACAGAACAATGAAACACATATAGATTTTGAACAGAGTAAATGCTGATTTCATTTTCAAACTGTCCTTTTAATATTAGGAAACATCAAACCTGCTATATGAAGAGAGGCGTTTCTGCTGGTCGCAATCCCGATGCTGTTCCGAGCAACGCAGGTGTACACTGCTTCATGGGACTGACTCTTTCGGCCGGGGACAACGCTGAAGAAAAACAAACTTCCTTCTGGTAAAACGATAGGCTGTGATTGCGCATCCATCTTGTCTGTATCAAGTGGTTGGCCATTTCTGAGCCACTGAATGGTGGGCTCAGGGTCACCCTCTGCCCTGCAGGATAGCGTGGCCGGGCTGCCCACCCGGACCACCACATCAGAGGGATGGTGGACGATACGGGGTAGGCCGCTGTCTGAAACAAGCCTGGAACCTGGAGGACCGAAAATGGAGAATCAAACAACAGTGACATCCACTAAACAAATACATTAAACTAATTCCAGTCTTGAGAGCTCGTTGAATTCTTTTGTTTAGAATGGCCAGATGACCCTGCGATGAGTAAGGGAAACACATTTCCTGAGTGCCGGAGGCTGTTTTTCCCACTCTGAGAGAAACAAAGCCCCAGCACTTACAAACAAAGTCATAGACCAACAGGACATCCGTCACCTGTGCACCGAGTGCAGGAATGGCCCTCTGCTATTATTGGCCCACTTACAATGTCCTACAATGTCTCTTTGTACTCTCACGCCAAAACATGCCAATCACATGGGCATGAGAGGGTGTCCTTGAAACAAAAAAAGCATTTGGTTTGCTCTTACAACAAGTCCTTGTTGTCTATCGGATTTGAGCAACATAAATGATGTTGGTAAACATAAACTGAAATAAGCCAATTCTGTTCCTGATGCATCAAAAAAAGGGTAAAATGCACAATGGACAATCTGCATTCTTGGCAAAAATGTGTTTGACTATTAAAAGTTTCTATTGTCTCTGATGGGGCAGTTTCCTGAAAGAGAGGAAACAGTCTCACAGTCCTGCTATGTCATTTTCACTGTGGAGGAATTTGGAAGAAACACTGGAAGTATGTTAAAAAAACGTAAGTTTTAACAGTATAATGTGACATTCTACATGGGGTTTTAAGAGACTGAACAATAGACAGCATTTAAAAAGTTTTGTGCATAAAGATGGATGGCCCATGTCAGTCATCCATGTCTAGTTGTTCCAAACCTGTATGAATTTCTTTCTTCTGCTGAACACAAAAGAAGATTTTGAAGAACATCTGTAACCAAACTGTTAATTTCCATAGCATTTCCCCCCCATACTATAGTAGTCAATGTTGTCCATCAACTGTTTGGTTTCCAATATTGTACAAAATATCTTTTTTTGTGTGTTCAGCAGAAGAAAGAAATCATTCAGGTTTGGAACAACTTGAGTAAAGGATGACAGAATTTGCATTTTTGGGGGAACTATCCCTTTAAGAGGGCTTCTGGACGCCTTGCATGTAAATAAAACATCTTAAAATTTGGTGTAATATGACGCACCTTATACGTTTAACATATGTAACAAAATGAATAGTTATATAGCTATTAAAATGTAACTTTCATATAAGATAATGGGGTTCAAAGGTAATAGTAACATTGGTTACACTTTATTTTAAGGTGTCATTGTTACAGTGTAATTATATATTTAAGTACTGAATAATATTAATTTATTTATGGGTTAGGGTTTGATTGAGGGTTAGTTGCATGTAATTATGCATAATTTACTCTGGTAAGTACATGTAACATATGAAACAAGGACACTGTAACATAAAGTGTTAATGTTACCATAACATTTATATAGCCTACTGTTTGCATAATCAACTTTATACATTAATTCATAGCATTTTTAACATATTAGACATCGTCAAAAAAAACTAAATAAATGTGCTCTCATATATATATATATACCAAAATAATTTAAATATGCATTGTTATTACAAAAATAATAATCTAATTTAATTATCATACTACAAAACTAGGAAATAATATAGTAATTATTGTACATTTAAATATATGTATCGGTCGGGATTCAATTTTTTCTTTTTTTGCCAAATTAAATAAAAAGTATTTAATAAATATTCTGTCTGAATTAAAAAAAATTAAATAAATTGAAGAATTTAAAATAAATATTCTGTCTGGATTTCTTCATCACTAACATGGCGAAACGGTTAGTTAGTGCTTACCTTCAATGTTATAAATAATCCCCAAAACCAAACAGATCTTGATCAAGTGTGTCGTCATAATACGTGTCACGTCGAATTCAGTTTATGAACACAAACACACGTTGCAAATCCGCATCAAAAAGCAACGGTTGTACAGGTTTCACAGACATGTCTCTGTCGTTTCAGTCAGGGTGAGTGTTGAACAGAGCGCCATCCGGATTGAGACCCGCCCCGGTGACTGGAGAGATTTACACCTCCGATGACTGACGACCCAGCGATAACTCCTGACTCATAATGAGGTAAACTACACACGTGTGACTTAGTTTCCTCCAGTCGTGCTTTTGCCTTCTTGTTTAAACAATGGCACATATTTTGTGTTCCGTTACACTTAAACATGGGGGAGGAGTGTTCGTTTCAACGGTTTTTTTTCTCATAACGACTTTTTATTGTATGAAAGTGATTTCACTATTAGTTTAGTCAGTAATGTGTGATAAAGGTTTCTATCAAATGTCTGTAATGACAGCATACAGAAACAGGAAAGCATTAGACTTCACAGCCAAGAAAAACTCCCTCTTTCCGAAACAAACAAACTAATATGTAGGCCTAAGGGATAATCCACGACTAACGTTAGCTGTGCATGTAATCTTACGCACTACTTTATCTCTGTGTCTGATTCAAAGCGGCAGAATGCTGGATCTAACTGAGCCGTACATTTTATTTTACCCTGTTCCGCTTCGCGTCGTGCGATTATTTTCCTCCACGTCGTGTATTAAAATCGTTTAATGCAGAGCTAGCGGTGTGCCAGCACTTACCACTTAAAGCTGTTATATACACTCACCTAAAGGATTATTAGGAACACCATACTAATACTGTGTTTGACCCCCTTTCGCCTTCAGAACTGCCTTAATTCTACGTGGCATTGATTCAACAAGGTGCTGAAAGCATTCTTTAGAAATGTTGGCCCATATTGATAGGATAGCATCTTGCAGTTGATGGAGATTTGTGGGATGCACATCCAGGGCACGAAGCTCCCGTTCCACCACATCCCAAAGATGCTCTATTGGGTTGAGTGACTGTGGGGGCCATTTTAGTACAGTGAACTCATTGTCATGTTCAAGAAACCAATTTGAAATGATTGGAGCTTTGTGACATGGTGCATTATCCTGCTGGAAGTAGCCATCAGAGGATGGGTACATGGTGGTCATAAAGGGATGGACATGGTCAGAAACAATGCTCAGGTAGGCCGTGGCATTTAAACGATGCCCAATTGGCACTAAGGGGCCTAAAGTGTGCCAAGAAAACATCCCCCACACCATTACACCACCACCACCAGCCTGCACAGTGGTAACAAGGCATGATGGATCCATGTTCTCATTCTGTTTACGCCAAATTCTGACTCTACCATCTGAATGTCTCAACAGAAATCGAGACTCATCAGACCAGGCAACATTTTTCCAGTCTTCAACTGTCCAATTTTGGTGAGCTCGTGCAAATTGTAGCCTCTTTTTCCTATTTGTAGTGGAGATGAGTGGTACCCGGTGGGGTCTTCTGCTGTTGTAGCCCATCCGCCTCAAGGTTGTGCGTGTTGTGGCTTCACAAATGCTTTGCTGCATACCTCGGTTGTAACGAGTGGTTATTTCAGTCAAAGTTGCTCTTCTATCAGCTTGAATCAGTCGGCCCATTCTCCTCTGACCTCTAGCATCAACAAGGCATTTTCGCCCACAGGACTGCCGCATACTGGATGTTTTTCCCTTTTCACACCATTCTTTGTAAACTCTAGAAATGGTTGTGCGTGAAAATCCCAGTAACTGAGCAGATTGTGAAATACTCAGACCGGCCCGTCTGGCACCAACAACCATGCCACGCTCAAAATTGCTTAAATCACCTTTCTTTCCCATTCTGACATTCAGTTTGGAGTTCAGGAGACCAGGACCACACCCCTAAATGCATTGCAGCAACTGCCATGTGATTGGTTGATTAGATAATTGCATTAATGAGAAATTGAACAGGTGTTCCTAATAATCCTTTAGACGAGTGTATATATTTGCAGCGCAATATTTGACCGAAAGGGTAAAATTGACGGTTATTTTCGTCAGTTACGGCTCGTTAGATCAAGCATTCCGCTGCGTTGAATCAGACACAGAGATAAAGTAGTGCGTAAGATTACATTTATTTGAATTAATAAATGATAGCATTTGTTTAAATTAATTATTGAGAGAGAGAGATTCGTATCTGTGACTGTTCAGCGACTCTCTTTCTATTAACAATGATGATGTGAGTTTAATCGCTTAAACAAAAAAAGCGATGTAACCCCCTCTTAATGAGAAATATAATGTATCAGTTCAGTAGCAAAGCTATTTTATTACTAAAAGGCAGGGTAGCATTGATAAGTTTCTGTGCCCCTGAATTTTCCTGTGTGTGAGTACAGCGCGATCTCCGCTTTCTGTGCGCGAGTGACATGCTTCAATGAAAACAGCACATTAAAGGTACAATATGTAATTTTTTTTCGCCGCTAGAGGTCGCTTATTCAAAACAAAAGTGTAGCTTGATGACGCATTGATTTCGCGGGGCTTTTATTCTGCCGCGTTTCTGCTTCTTCCGCTCATGTGTATGTGGTAACGCAGTGATGTTTTATCATATTACACACATCTGAGTGTGTTAAAGTGATGTTATAATGCTTCTCTGTGCGTTCACGCGACGGCTACTATGAGACACTTGTTTACACTGCAGTGAGCTAGATCGATATTAGGCATGGTAAAACATGGTACTCGCGGTAAATCAAGAAAACCAGATTTAAACAATAAGATTATTGAGAGCTATATAACAATGATTCTTTTTCTGTTGATGAATGTATCCAAACAGTTGCTCACCTGTCTAATGAAACATAATATATTAAAGCGTCTTTAGTGTTTCCATGGTTTCTACAAAATAAAACCAGAAATCGAGGGTAACGCGGGTATGATGTCATCGATAGGCGACGCACGGTCCGTGTCCTGGTTAAAATTGCTTATTTCTATGGACTTAAACATTCTTGGAAACATGTGGGATAATGTAAGTACACAAGTCAACAAAATATATAACATTGTTCTAGTGGTTTTTGGTTATTTTAATCCAAAAAAATCATATTGTGCCTTTAATATAGAACGGTGATTAAACTGACTTGGATGGTTTTATTAAGCTGCAAATCAGAATCGAGTATTCAGACAGACCAAGCTATAAATGAATACAAATTTACACTAAACTTACTATGAACCAGTTCTGTTTTCTGTTGTTTTTTCTCCATGAAATCACAAACTTGCCCCTTAGATTAATAAAGAATACAATGAAAAGACATAATAAAAATGAATCAAGAAAGTTGAACGTTAAGCACAGCTGTTAGTAGAGCTAAAACAACACTGAGGGGCAACACTTGCTAATTCCAATTACTATTAAGTCTGTGTAAATACGGTCGCTGAGGGGCTGAGACGGAGTGAGGAGAAAACAGAAAGCCAAAAGAAAAGAGAAGAGAGAAAAGCAGAGGCGGCGGCAGTTCATTTTCTCGAAAGCCACATATAAATAAAGTGTTGTTTAGAGAACTGTCCATTGTGTGTCCTAAAAGAGCAGGCCACACTGATGGACACGTATATTGATCCAGAGAGCAGTGCCTTGATGGCCTGCGGATCACCAGCTTTCAGCGACTAACAAAAGATGTGGAGGGACTGTGGGGCTGCATACCACAACACAGAATTAAAGCTGCGCCGCAAAAGAAGCCCAGGCTGATTTAGCGCCTAGAGTAACTTTCAGCACGTTTTACTCATACATAAGTCTCTTTGAACTGAATTTCTGAGTATGAGTGTAACATTATTTATATACCAAAACTCACATAAGGAATAAAGCATGCTTTTTAATAAGTAACAAGTGGTCAGAATTGTATTTATTATGTAAAAAAAATATAGTACCCTGCTCAAACACAAAATGAAATTATGTTTTGTATTATTTTTATTATAACATTAAGAATATCTAGATTTAGAATAACAATATATATACAAGGGATATACAAGTTTATTGAACATAACTAGTAACTTTCTATTCTAAGTTTAACAACTTTTCTGATTTGATTTTTGGAAATGTCATGCTGATTAATTTTTTTAATTGGCTCATGAAGTAAATTTGTATTCATAAATGACAGTGTTTTAATTTTTTTGTTTGTTTGTTTTGGAAAGAGGAAGTTTTTCTTGGCTGTGAAGTCTAATGCTTTCCTGTTTCTGTATGCTGTCATTACAGACATTTGATAGAAACCTTTATCACACATTACTGACTAAACTAATAGTGAAATCACAATATATACACACTACATAGAATAGCAAAGAAGGAAGAAATGGGTTTAACAGCACCTTTTGTTCCTGTTCATCATTTTCCTACACTTTCCAAAAGTCATTCAAAGTTTGCTTGGATAACCATCCACTAAAAGGTATACAAATACCATAAACTACACCAACTAAAGTTTTTTAAACAGTGTAACTTCAAAATAGTCATGCAAACGCAACACACTACGGTACCGTCACGCTTACTTGATAAACTCTTCATGTGTAAATTAAATTAACAGTGGCGACAAGTGAAAATCTTGACTTTATCAAGTTATCACTGTCTTTCTGATTTCATGCTTTGGACCCCATGCTGATATGCCGAGAGATCGGCTGGCGAAACTAATAGATTCTAAATATTTTATATATATATATATATATATATATATATATATATATATATATATATATATATATAGAATGAATTTATATATTTAAGTGATTATTCTTCAACAAAAATAAGGAAATCATCACAATTTTACCTCATTAAGTCATAACAATGAGCTTCCGCAAGAACCCCCCCCCCCAAAAAAAAAATCCATTCGTTTTACCTTTCCTGCGATGGGCCCTCTCTCTGTGTGATGCCCGCTGGTGTGCCAGACGATGGCGAAGGTGCCCTCTTCCCTCTGACCTCTCTGACCTCTGTGCCACCTGCTCGTCAGGTAGGCACGCGCACTGGCATTGGCATTTGTGCGCCGCCTCTGCCCAGGTACACAGCCATGCCACCCACAGCAGCCATGCTGACACCTGCATCTTCAGCTTAAAGCTCCTCTCCTCTGGCTCTGCACCCTCCACTACACCATCCCAACTGTGGCTAAGACCGATCCACCCTTCACCCCACAGTCCGCGCAGTGCTAAATTATCGGGAGATTGTTATAAAGAATGTTTTTCTTTATATTCCACAAATGCTTTGTATTTACTTTCCCTCCCTCTTTTATTTAGCGCTCCCTCCGCTCTCTCCCTCCTCTTTCTCGCCTCGCCTTTCTCTTTTGGGAAAGAAGTTGGCGGAAACAATGATTGAAAAACAAGTTTCAGGCCCCATGCTGGGAGTGCGGGAGAGGAGGAGAGGGACGGGGACTGTCTCCTCCAACAACATCTGTGTCATTCGTTCTGCACGTCCCAGAGACAGAAAACAAGGCCCGGGAGCGAACGGGGAGGGGACGGAAGGGGATCTCCCATACCGAAAGGGATCAGTTCCATTAATCAAGTGTCTGCTAGTCGACTGATCAAATCCTTCAGAATGACATACTCTCGCGCTCTTTAAACATCAAACGGGTGAAAACGCATTGCCTGACTGCTATTGGCCTGTACCACAAAAGGCGAAGTAGACACCCTTCATTTCTGCATCAAGCTACTCTCTCAAAGGCATGAGAGAGGGAGTGTTTTCAAACAAAACTGACCCTCTCCAATGGCTTTGGCTGCTTGTCGGTCATGAAAGGGACGGCTTTTGTTTGGGGGGATTCGCACTTTCTCAACACAATTTCTATTTTACGCCGAGAGGAGAGGTGAGCGGACCGAATCGCTAATGCAACTGGAACATTCTCATTTGTCGAAGTGAAGACGTTTCGCTCGAAGTGGAGATCATTTTGATTTTCACACTTAAACATTTCAATTATCGAACAACAGAAACCTAGTTGAATTTGATTACTGAGCAGCAAAGAGAACGAGGAAAGATGCAGGCCTTTTCTTTCCCTTTCTTCTTTTTTGGTTCACATATGCTCAAAGATTTTTCACCGATCACAAAGCAAAAAGCAAATAGGGAGAAATTTGTTCCTCTTTGCGTGCACAGTATGTGTTCCACTCATCACAGAGGTTGAGTCGAATGGGACAGAGAAAGCAATTTGTCTCATGCAGTCTGGTGTTGTGTTCCACTCACCAGTCCTGCTGCTTCAGCACAGAAGAACAGAAGAAACATGCTGAGTTAACAGACCTGACCTGATTGGGGTTTAATTCCACCAATCTCCCAATTCATTTAAGACTGTAAGAATATAGACTGAGAGAATACTACAGTATTGTTCAGCCAGTTTCTGCAAATAGGGCGAAAGTTGTATTTTGACCTTAAAATGCACTTTCATTCAGTGATGTTGAATATTTTGTCACCATTTAATCACCCTCATGTAATTCAAAACCTTCATGACTATTCTGGGGAACACCAAAATGGAAAATGGAGCTTTCAAGCTTAAAGGCTTAGTTCACCCAAAAATGAAAATTCTGTTATTGATTACTTATCCTCATGTCGTTCCAAACCTGTAAGACCTTCGTTCATCTTTGGAAAACAAATAAAGATCTTTTTGATTAAATCTGAGAGATTTCTGTCCCTCCAAAGACAGCTATGCTATACTACCACGTAAAACTAATCCATATGAATCAAGCGGTTTCATGTTTAAAGATCAATGTTAAATGTTTAAGATGAATGATTTAGTCCAAATTTAATGAACTTCATTGGTTCTTGCGGAAGCTCAAACGTGCTGCGTAACACGAGAATGAACCTTATTGGTTCTCGCTGAAGCTCAAACGTGTTGCGTAACACGAGAATGAACCTTACTGGTTCTTGCTGAAGCGCAAACGTGCTGCGTAACACGAGAATGAACCTTATTGGTTCTCGCTGAAGCTCAAACATGTTGGTTAACACAAGAATGAACCTTATTGGTTCAAGCTGAAGCTCAAACGTGCTGCGTAACATGAGAATGAACCTCATTGGTTCTTGCTGAAGCTCAAACGTGCTGCATAACACGAGAATGAACCTTATTGGTTCTCGCTGAAGCTCAAACGTGTTGCGTAACACGAGAATGAACCTTACTGGTTCTTGCTGAAGCGCAAACGTGCTGCGTAACACGAGAATGAACCTTATTGGTTCTCGCTGAAGCTCAAACATGTTGGTTAACACAAGAATGAACCTTATTGGTTCAAGCTGAAGCTCAAACGTGCTGCGTAACATGAGAATGAACCTCATTGGTTCTTGCTGAAGCTCAAACGTCCTGCGTAACACGAGAGTGAACCTCATTGGTTCTTGCTGAAGCTCAAACGTGCTGCGTAACACGAGAATGAACCTCATTGGTTCTTGCGGAAGCTCAAACGTGTTGCGTAATTTGAGAATGAACCTCATTGGTTCTTGCGGAAGCTCAAACGTGTTGCGTAACACGAGAATTAACCTCATTGGTTCTCGCTGAAGCTCAAACGTGTTGCGTAATATGAGAATGAACCTCATTGGTTCTTGCGGAAGCTCAAACGTGTTGCGTAATATGAGAATGAACCTCATTGGTTCTCGCTGAAGCTCAAACGTGCTGCGTAATATGAGAATGAACCTCATTGGTCCTTGCGGAAGCTCAAACGTGTTGCGTAATATGAGAATGAACCTCATTGGTCCTTGCGGAAGCTCAAACGTGTTGCGTAACATGAGAATGAACCTCATTAGTTCTTGCTGAAGCGCAAACGTGTTGCGTTACACGAGAATGAACCTCATTGGTTCTCGCTGAAGCTCAAACGTGCTGCGTAACACGAGAATGAACCTCATTGGTTCTCGCTGAAGCTCAAACGTGTTGCGTAATATGAGAATGAACCTCATTGGTCCTTGCGGAAGCTCAAACGTGTTGCGTAACATGAGAATGAACCTCATTAGTTCTTGCTGAAGCGCAAACGTGTTGCGTTACACGAGAATGAACCTCACTGGTTCTTGCGGAAGCTCAAACGTGTTGCGTTACACGAGAATGAACCTCATTGGTTCTTGCGGAAGCTCAAACGTGCTGCGTAACACGAAAATGAACCTCATTGGTTCTTGCGGAAGCTCAAACGTGTTGCGTTACACGAGAATGAACCTCATTGGTTTTTGCTGAAGCTCAAACGTGTTGCGTTACACGAGAATGAACCTCATTGGTTCTTGCTGAAGCTCAAACGTGTTGCGTTACACGAGAATGAACCTCATTGGTTCTTACTGAAGCTCAAACGTGCTGCGTAACACGAGAATGAACCTCATTGGTTTTTGCTGAAGCTCAAACGTGTTGCGTTACACAAGAATGAACCTCATTGGTTCTTGCTGAAGCTCAAACGTGCTGCGTAACACGAGAATGAACCTCATTGGTTCTTGCTTTAGCTCAAACGTGTTACGTTACATGAGAATGAACCTCATTGGTTCTCGCTGAAGCTCAAACGTGTTGCGTTACACGAGAATGAACCTGATTGGTTCTCGCTGAAGCTCAAACGTGCTGCGTAACACGAGAATGAATCTCATTGGTTCTTGCGGAAGCTCAAACGTGCTGCGTAACACAAGAATGAATCTCGTTGGTTCTTGCGGAAGCTCAAACGTGCTGCGTAAACACGAGAATGAACCTGATTGGTTCTCGCTGAAGCTCAAACGTGCTGCGTAACACGAGAATGAATCTCATTGGTTCTTGCAGAAGCTCAAACGTGCTGCGTAACACGAGAATGAACCTCATTGGTTCTTGCGGAAGCTCAAACGTGCTGCGTAACACGAAAATGAACCTCATTGGTTCTTGCGGAAGCTCAAACGCGCTGCGTAACACGAGAATGAACCTCATTGGTTTTTGCTGAAGCTGAAACGTGTTGCGTTACACGAGAATGAACCTCATTGGTTCTTGCGGAAGCTCAAACGTGTTGCGTTACACGAGAATGAACCTCATTGGTTCTTGCTGAAGCTCAAACGTGCTGCGTAACACGAGAATGAATCTCATTGGTTCTTGCGGAAGCTCAAACGTGCTGCGTAAACACGAGAATGAACCTGATTGGTTCTCGCTGAAGCTCAAACGTGCTGCGTAACACGAGAATGAATCTCACTGGTTCTTGCGGAAGCTGAAACGTGCTGCGTAACACGAGAATGAACCTCATTTGTTCTTGCGGAAGCTCAAACGTGCTGCATAACACGAGAATGAACCTGATTGGTTCTCGCTGAAGCTCAAACGTGCTGCGTAACACGAGAATGAACCTCACTGGTTCTTGCGGAAGCTCAAACGTGCTGCGTAACACGAGAATGAACCTCACTGGTTCTTGCTGAAGCTCAAACGTGCTGCGTAACACGAGAATGAACCTGATTGGTTCTCGCTGAAGCTCAAACGTGCTGCTTAACACGAGAATGAATCTCACTGGTTCTTGCGGAAGCTGAAACGTGCTGCGTAACACGAGAATGAACCTCATTTGTTCTTGCGGAAGCTCAAACGTGCTGCATAACACGAGAATGAACCTGATTGGTTCTCGCTGAAGCTCAAACGTGCTGCGTAACACGAGAATGAACCTCACTGGTTCTTGCGGAAGCTCAAACGTGCTGCGTAACACGAGAATGAACCTCATTAGTTCTTGCTGAAGCTCAAACGTGTTGCGTAACACGAGAATGAACCTCATTGGTTCTTTCAGAAGCTCAAACGTGCTGCGTAACAAGAGAATTAATCTCATTGGTTCTTGCTGAAGCTCAAACGTGCTGCGTAACACGAGAATGAACCTCACTGGTTCTTACAGAAGCTCAAACGTGTTGCGTTACACGAGAATGAACCTCATTGGTTCTTGCTGAAGCTCAAACGTGCTGCGTAACACGAGAATGAACCTCACTGGTTCTTACAGAAGCTCAAACGTGTTGCGTAACACGAGAATGAACCTCATTGGTTCTCGCTGAAGCTCAAACGTGTTGCGTTACACGAGAATGAACCTGATTGGTTCTCGCTGAAGCTCAAACGTGCTGCGTAACACGAGAATGAATCTCATTGGTTCTTGCGGAAGCTCAAACGTGCTGCGTAACACAAGAATGAATCTCGTTGGTTCTTGCGGAAGCTCAAACGTGCTGCGTAAACACGAGAATGAACCTGATTGGTTCTCGCTGAAGCTCAAACGTGCTGCGTAACACGAGAATGAATCTCATTGGTTCTTGCAGAAGCTCAAACGTGCTGCGTAACACGAGAATGAACCTCATTGGTTCTTGCGGAAGCTCAAACGTGCTGCGTAACACGAAAATGAACCTCATTGGTTCTTGCGGAAGCTCAAACGTGTTGCGTTACACGAGAATGAACCTCATTGGTTCTTGCGGAAGCTCAAACGTGTTGCGTTACACGAGAATGAACCTCATTGGTTCTTGCTGAAGCTCAAACGTGCTGCGTAACACGAGAATGAACCTCACTGGTTCTTTCAGAAGCTCAAACGTGCTGCGTAACACGAGAATGAACCTCATTAGTTCTTGCTGAAGCTCAAACGTGTTGCGTAACACGAGAATGAACCTCATTGGTTCTTTCAGAAGCTCAAACGTGCTGCGTAACACGAGAATTCATCTCATTGGTTCTTGCTGAAGCTCAAACGTGCTGCGTAACACGAGAATGAACCTCACTGGTTCTTGCGGAAGCTCAAACGTGTTGCGTTACACGAGAATGAACCTCATTGGTTCTTGCTGAAGCTCAAACGTGTTGCGTAACACGAGAATGAACCTCACTGGTTCTTGTGGAAGCTCAAACGTGCTGCGTAACAAGAGAATGAACCTCACTGGTTCATGCGGAAGCAAAAACGTGCTCCGCAAAAACCAACTTAAATTTTAATCTGTTTATAAGACAAAGCTGTCATATGACCGAAGACTTGTATTGTAGTCTCTTTTATGATATAGCCCACTTTCTTTATATATTAAAGAATGGACAGAATATTCACCAAAACTCACTATTTGAGTACAAAAAAAGTCATGCCTAAAAATAAACATAAAATATATGTCCCCATAGACTTCCATTGTAAGTGCATAACTGTCATTCAGCTGCTTCTCAGAAATGAGCAATGCATTTTATGTGGAACATGTTCCTAAAACAAGTGTCCAAATGTACCATTTTCAGACGCAAACCACCCACATGCAAACCACGACCTTGGAATCAAAGACTAGTCACTTGTTCATTTAATGATTACTTCTCACTGTACCCCCTGCCAGGTAGCGGGTCATGCCGAGTGACCCTGGTCAGGGCCCAAAAGAGGCCACGCTTCAGCCCTCCATGGGGTGTCAGGGTGTCCCTGCAAAGGGCTATTCCAACTCACGCTGACCTTTAAACTGTGCCTTAATCTTCAGCACAAGAGGATGGATGGAGACTGCACTAATCTTCTTTAAGAGAGAGATAGAGATGAGAAAAATAAGGAGAGAAAAAACAAGGAGCCATCGTAAAAAAGAGATGGGCAAAAACTTCAGTCTTCAGTGTCACATGAGCTTTCAGAAATCTTTCTAATATGCTGTTTTTGCTGATTAATAGTTGCAAAAGTTCAAAAGAACAGCATTTATTTGAAAGAAATCTTTTGTAACATAAATGTCTTTACTGTCACTTTTTTAACAGTTGTATTTATTTATTTACAATGCATTAAATATTTAGTTTAATAACTTCAGTAACAAATTTGATATATACAAATTTAAATGAGAAAATTCAGGAAAATGTCTGCTGCCAATATTCACAACAAATATTTGCTATTGTTGTGAATTAAAAAAATAATAATAATATAATTATTTTTTAATATAAAAAATAAAGATATAAATAATAATGATAATAATAATCAGATATCTTTATTTTCAACCCCCTTTCAACTGAGCTTGCACATCCATAAAACACGATTCTAATATTTTAGCTTATTGTAAGTTACTCAAAGTCATCTTATTTAGTTTGACTGTCAGTTTAGCACCCACATTCGACCTCACCTGACCCCACACCTGACCTTACTGAGACATTTTGCATCCCACAACAGCCAATAGGAATTGTGTTGATAGCACCGTTTTCCATCACAGATTCCAAAGTACAACAAGTTATAGGATAAACATTTATCCAACACCGATTAGATAAAAAATTCTCAGGGCTGGAGTCGGGGGTGAAGGGTGGGCTTGTGGAGCACAGAGCTGGAGAATAGAAGGCCAGGGGTGTGAGGGCAAAAGTTCTGCTTGAATGGATAACAAAGCAGGATATAGTGTTCACCCCGCTCCCCTCCTCATCCCTCCCCCTCTCCCGTGAGGCTCGGCAGCACCCACACCCATATTCTGGGCCGCTCTTACACCTCTCCGGCTCTGCATCCCCCTTTTGCTTTCTCTCTCTCTCTCTCTCTCTCGTTCTTACTCTCTTTGTATGTCCAGCTGGCTGCCCTACAAAGCCTCCAGCTCAGACTCCCAATGAGCCCTGCTCCCTTCGATGCTTTGTTCTGCCGTTTTTCCCACTCCCTGGAGAGAGAGAGAGTCACTACCAGCACGGACAACAAGAAGGGATGAGGAAAATGACATGGGGAAGCACAGGAAGAAATAGAAAAGGAACAAAAATAAGTCAAGTGTCGTTGCAGTCAGCGATTACAGAGCGGTACATTAGCGAATAGCTAGTCATTTCTCAGCCACCTGCAGCATCTATGCAACTTCCTCAGAGCTTCCTTATTTCTATTGTCCCTATGATAACTAAAACATTGATGATCATAAATGAGGCAATATTTACATGACTTCAAACTGATTATCTTTTGGAAACCCTCCATAAACACAATGGTTTTAGAAGAGCACACCTTTCAAAATGATTCTTTTCTGAGAAAATCAGTTTCTTGAGGTTAAGCGTCTTTTGTATTTTATCACATCACACTTATAGACGGCATTCGGTGTGTCTGTGATCCTTCGGTTTAATTACACAAACCATTTCATGTACCAGTCCATCCGTCCGGTACCCTGTTTCTCAAGCTCTGGTAGATCTTTGCCGATCAGCAAGCAGAAAGGCCTCAGTGTTGCGATGTGGGCCGGAACTAATAGGATTGGATTTGATTCATTAGATTCTCTTTCATCGCACTGGTTGGAATTTCACTGCACGTCCTGCCGGACTCCCCACTTTTAAATGAGGATCGCACGAAGACCTTAGGGGTGAGAGCTAGCGCAACCGAGACACTGCCTCGCCTCGCTTCTTGCTCACATTCCCACAATCTCCCTGTATAAGAACCTCCGGATATATGAGTGTATGGGATGAGTTCCAGGATATTCCCAGTTTTTCAGCTGGGCCACTAACTCAACTGGCTTTGTAATGGACAAACTTGTAGGACTATTATTGTCATGTTTGATTTGACACACATTTGATCAACTTTTTTTTTTGACATTGTAACATGTTTTACATCAGGTTTGGAGCTTGGTATTTATGGTCTTCATGCTGTAAGGATGACAGCACACATCTGTGAAAATAATAAGCAATATTGACGATTGATATTGTGAAGTTTGCCTCCCAGAGAGATTTATGAAAATGAAAATAAACGTCTGAGGTAACAAAGGGCCCACACAGAGTATTCGCCTTGTTAAGAACAAAATAATCAACTTGCACAGCTTGAAGCTTTGTTGGACCGCCCAACTTTGCTCCCTGCGTCTTTGTGGTATTGTGCCGAGAGTGAGACAGTGTCTTAAAGAATGCTTCCATAAGGCCAAAATTAGCATGTCAATATGGGACCAAGAAAATTTGTCTGGTTTGAACTGTGAATGAGTGAAATTTGAGTTTGCGGATTACCAATTAATGGACTGGAGTATTAGAATGTGATTTGGTGCAGTGAAGACGTCAAAAATATGCACTGATTATGACTTCTGAGTGTAAAATGTATGCTGTTGTGATGCAGTTGGACAGACTTGGTCATTTATATGTCCAAATCATCCAATCACCCCATTCCTTATCATTTCTAAGATACATTTGATTCATATTACTAAATAATATTAATATCCATCTTTGACCGTCAAAGTTCACTCTCAACCAATACGATTTCAGGTAGCGTTTTCATCGGTCAGACATGGAAAAACTTTGCATTTGCTCACAAAGAACTCAAAAGTTTTGCGAGTGAATGCAAAGTTTCTTGGGAAGATGCAAACATTTTGCGAGCAAAGCAGTTTCTTGGGGGAACGCACAACATTTGTCAAAAGCATTAGTATATTTTTTTTAATCTCCATGTCCCTTTAGGAGCTCCGTAGTATAATAAGACCATAAAATGGAATTAGGGATGCACTGATATTGGCCAATACCAATAACCGATAATTCTTTATTTTTGAAAGCCGATAACTGATATATTGGCAGATAAATCTAAATTTTGATCAATTTTGAGAGCCTGATGACAAAAGGCTCACCATTGAAAGCCATGACCCAAACACTTCAAAATACACTAAACAAAATTATAAACGCAACACTTTTGTTTTTGCCCCCATTTTTCATGAGCTGAACTCAAATATCTAAGACTTTTTCTATGTACACAAAAGGCCTATTTCTCTCAAATATTGTTCACAAATCTGTCTAAATCTGTGTTAGTGAGCACTTCTCCTTTGCCGAAATAATCCATCCACCTCACAGGTGTGGCATATCAAGATCCAGGCCGGGGGGTCCAAAAAAAAAAGTAAATATCTGGTGCGACCACCATTGGCCTCACGCAGTGCAACACATCTCCTTCGCATAGAGTTGACTGGGGTGTTTTTAGCTTCCAGGAATTGTGTACAGATCCTTGCAACATGGGGTTGTGCATTATCGTGCTGCAACTATTGGCTTGCATAACCAAAAATATCCCAGTTCTTGCATGGCCAGCATACTCACCGGACATGTCACCCATTGAGCATGTTTGGGATGCTCTGGAACGGCGTATACAACAGTGTGTTCCAGTTCCTGCTAATATCCAGCAACTTCTCACAGCCATTGAAGAGGAGTGGACCAACATTCCCTAACTTTACCCTTAAACTTACCCATACCACCACACCTGTCCCTAACTTTACCCTTAAACTTACCCATACCACCACACCTGTCCCTAACTTTATCCTTAAACTTACCCACACCACCACACCTGTCCCTAACTTTACCCTTAAACTTACCCACACCACCACACCTGTCCCTAACTTTACCCTTAAACTTACCCATACCACCACACCTGTCCCTAACTTTACCCTTAAACTTACCCACACCACCACACCTGTCCCTAACTTTACCCTTAAACTTACCCACACCACCACACCTGTCCCTAACTTTACCCTTAAACTTACCCACACCACCACACCTGTCCCTAACTTTATCCTTAAACTTACCCACACCACCACACCTGTCCCTAACTTTATCCTTAAACTTACCCATACCACCACACCTGTCCCTAATTTACCCTTAAACTTACCCACACCACCACACCTGTCCCTAACTTTACCCTTAAACTTACCCATACCACCACACCTGTCCCTAACTTTACCCTTAAACTTACCCATACCACCACACCTGTCCCTAACTTTACCCTTAAACTTACCCATCCCACTACACCTGTCCCTAACTTTACCCTTAAACTTACCCATATCACCACACCTGTCCCTAACTTTACCCTTAAACTTACCCATACCACCACACCTGTCCCTAACTTTACCCTTAAACTTACCCATACCACCACACCTGTCCCTAACTTTACCCTTAAACTTACCCATACCACCACACCTGTCCCTAACTTTACCCTTAAACTCACCCACACCACCACACCTGTCCCTAACTTTACCCTTAAACTTACCCATATCACCACACCTGTCCCTAACTTTACCCTTAAACTTACCCATACCACCACACCTGTCCCTAACTTTACCCGTAACCCACCTCAATAGCAGCAAAAGTGTTTTGCAATGCAATATGAACACAATAAGTACATTGTACTTATATTTTGATGTAAGTACATAGTAGTTACGGCCACCTAATATAAAGTGGGACCAAAGTATAACATTTTCTTTTTTTTTTTTTTTTATAAAATAAGTAACTAACATAACTAAAAAATGCAAACAAGAAATTGGACAACATTAAAGAAACAAATGACATGTACAATTGATAAATAAAATAACCTTTGCACGGACAATAAGGAAATGATTTGAATCAAGCCATGTTGCTGATGAAAATAATACAAGAATAATAAAAGTGCTAGCTATTAATAATAATGCATCAATATTTTTGAAAAAAATATGAAGCATTTTAATATTACAGTAATAGTAAACTGTACAATGGCACCTCTCCAAAACAAGCCACACAATTTGAGACGTCTTTCTTTATCTTATTAGAGAATTAATCTTAATTTTGCGTCAGATTTTCACATTTTAATTAATTGTTTGATCAAGTTCATTCATAGATCAGATTGAACTGGTGCTTGAGTTTGACTAAATTCATTGACTCAAAGACCAGTTCACAAAACCAGTCTGAAGGAGTTGGACTGATCTGGTTCTTGTTTGCTACCCATTGGGCCCTATCATACACCCGGTGCAATGCGACGGCAGGTGCGACGCAAGTGTTTTTTGCTAGTTTCAGCCTGACGCAGTTCTCATTTTCACATCCAGCTCCACGTTGTTTAAATAGTAAATGCACACATCTGTTCGCCCATGAGCGTCTGGTCTGAAGACGAGGTGTGTTCAGGAGCGTTGTTGGCGTGTTGCTATTTTGAACTGAAAACGACTGCGCCATTGACCAACACAAACCTGCTCTAAAGTCAGTAGTGCAGTATTTTTTGTGTTATTTAAAGGGCATGTTAGTAATATGCGCCTATAAGCTGGAGCACAACGCGTGTACACTCTTGCTTATCACACACAGGGACGTGCAGCAGCACACAAACATTTTTAAATATTAAAAATAAAAGGATTCCTCTCTGGAGAAGCGTTAAATTTTTCTGCTTGCAAATTCCTCCATGTAAATAGCGAATCCGCCATGGTGCGAGTGCAACTGGCTTTTAAAGGGAATGGGAAATTAAACTCTGATTGGTTTATTACACATTATGCCCAAAACACACCCATGACTCATTAAGAGAATAGGCACAACCCTTTTGGACTATTTTTCCCGTCGTTAAACTAGCAAAAGTGGACTTGGACACGCCCTAAGTGCACCAGCGCCGTGAGCTTTAGATCATGTGCTCTGTTCGTTAAAATAGGGCCGACTGACTCAATGATCCAGTCACAGCTTAATACTCAGTTTCATACCCAAGGTTATGCATTTTTGAAAAACCCTAATCCTAACTATGAGCAATAGTAATAGTGATGCTTCCTTAGCAAACACCACTAATTGAAGAAATGAACAGGAACTGTAAGTTTGAAATAAAAATAAATTGTATTCTTTTTAACAGTAAAAATACACAAAATTATGAAATTGCAATACACAGGAAGCCTCAGAGAGAGAAAAAGTTCTCCAATTACACAACTAACATTGAAACTGTACATCAAAAACTTTACCCAACCACACTCTCATAAAAAAGCTCACAATGCACATGATGCATGCAGGCCACTTTATGTTGCATCTCAGAGAGATGTGGACGTCTCTGATTTGGACAGGAAGACAAAAGCCCTGGAACCTTCTGCTGTCCTCTCATCTCAAGCGGGGCTCGCTGATCGGCGGTGCTGCCAGGTTGGCTGCCCTGCTTTGGGATATCTGTAGGAGTTTGGCACACGAAACTTCACAGTCTAGTGTGTTCTCAGGGGCTTGGCATACACGGGCTCCAGGAAATGTAAGGGCAGCAACATGAACAGGGCTGCCAAGAACACCACACTCACCAAGGACAGGAGCACGTACCGGCCGATGAAGAACATATCCACTATCTGAAAAACATCACAGGCTTATGGTGTGAATTATTTAACATATTATACAGTTACTGGAATGTAATTAACGCCATGAGGGCTTTGATGTTTCCATTTATATTTTTAATTAACATGAAATCCATTTAATATGTTCTGTGTTTCTCCACTAGAGGTCAGCAAGGTTCTTTTAACAAATACTGACTGCACCCTGAAGCAACTCACTAGAGCATTTAAAGGGACAGTTACCCAAAAATGAAAATTCTGTCATCATTTACTCACTCAAGTTGTTCCAAACCTGTATGAGTTTCTGTTGAACACAAAGGAAGATATTTGGAAGAATGTTGGTAACCAAACAGATCTTCGGCCACGTTGACTTCCATTTAAAAAAAAAATAAATAAAAAATACTATGGTAGTCAATGGGGCTCAAGATCTGCTTGGTTACAACAGGGTTCCCACACCTTGGTTAACTTTAAATTCAAGGACTTTCCAGGTCCAATACCCTCAAATTCAAATTCGACTTAATGTGGGGACACATTTCAAGTGAGAGCAAGGTTACATCGTGTTACCTTGTAAGATACATTGTTACAGTTTTGTGTCAAACACAACTATGCAAAAAAGCTTTTTTGCATTTATTTTTGGCCATATGACAGAGATCTGATATTCTACTTGCCGTATTTCAGTTTTGCATAAAACTGAAGAATATTCGGCACATCCTATACTGTATTCTAAAATGATCCGATATTAACTTTTGCATGGATTTTATTGAAAAGAGCTTAGGCTCATGTAACCAGAAGTTTTAAGATATATGAATGTGCTTTTAAGTTTTTCTTGCCTCATGGGTTTACATTATCTTAACAAGCAAAGCAATTCAACATTACATTAAATAAAATATTTGGGCAACAGATTATCACAAATGTTTTATGTTTATTGAACACAATATACGTACAGTCATTGACTGAACATATTTGGGTTCGGTGTAAGCACTGAAAACGTTGAGGTATCATCGTAGTAGTTTTGTGCGTGCGTGAACGTCATGGCAACTGACAAAACAAAGTACCTCACGCAGGAAACACTTAACGTAATGCGTAAATGTGTTTTAACTAACGTAACTCAAGCAAGCTAGTATTCATGGGCCACGAAGTGTTGGCGAAATAACACATTAACAGACCGGAGGGAATAATATGGAATTTTTTTCCAGAAAACTTCTTGCACAAAATGAATTCGAGCACTTTCAGGCTTTGACATTTTTTTTTTCAGATTCACAAACTTTCAAGGATTTCAAGGACCCGTGGGAACCCTGTTACAAACATTCTTCCAAATATCATCCTTTGTGTTAAGCAGAACAAAGAAATTCATACAGATTTGGAACAACTTGAGAGTGAGTAAACGATGACAGATTTTTTTTTTTTTGGGGTGAACTATCCCTTTAACACAGCACAAGACACTAATGAAAGTGCCAAAATGATTTTGAGAATAGTGTGAAATTAAAAATGAACTGGTTTAAACACTGATTATAATATTAGAAGGATTTCTGAAGGATCATGTGACATCGGAGTACTGGCTGCTAATGTTCAACTTTGTCATAACAGGCATAAATTACATTTTATATTAAAATAGAAAACAATTATATAATATAAACTAAAAATATAAAACATTTAATGCATGTTAACTAAATCTATGGTACCTGATAAATAGATAAACATACTTTTTTATATTTAATATACAGTATAAGACATAAAACCTTGATATACACTCACCTAAAGGATTATTAGGAACACCTGTTCAATTTCTCATTAATGCAATTATCTAATCAACCAATCACATGGCAGTTGCTTCAATGCATTTAGGGGTGTGGTCCTGGTCAAGACAATCTCCTGAACTCCAAACTGAATGTCTGAATGGGAAAGAAAGGTGATTTAAGCAATTTTGAGCGTGGCATGGTTGTTGGTGCCAGACGGGCCGGTATTTCACAATCTGCTCAGTTACTGGGATTTTCACGCACAACCATTTCTAGAGTTTACAAAGAATGGTGTGAAAAGGGAAAAACATCCAGTATGCGGCAGTCCTGTGGGCGAAAATGCCTTGTTGATGCTAGAGGTCAGAGGAGAATGGGCCGACTGATTCAAGCTGATAGAAGAGCAACTTTGACTGAAATAACCACTGGTTACAACCGAGGTATGCAGCAAAGCATTTGTGAAGCCACAACACGCACAACCTTGAGGCGGATGGGCTACAACAGCAGAAGACCCCACCGGGTACCACTCATCTCCACTACAAATAGGAAAAAGAGGCTACAATTTGCACGAGCTCACCAAAATTGGACAGTTGAAGACCGGAAAAATGTTGCCTGGTCTGATGAGTCTCGATTTCTGTTGAGACATTCAGATGGTAGAGTCAGAATTTGGTGTAAACAGAATGAGAACATGGATCCATCATGCCTTGTTACCACTGTGCAGGCTGGTGGTGGTGGTGTAATGGTGTGGGGGATGTTTTCTTGGCACACTTTAGGCCCCTTAGTGCCAATTGGGCATCGTTTAAATGCCACGGCCTACCTGAGCATTGTTTCTGACCATGTCCATCCCTTTATGACCACCATGTACCCATCCTCTGATGGCTACTTCCAGCAGGATAATGCACCATGTCACAAAGCTCGAATCATTTCAAATTGGTTTCTTGAACATGACAATGAGTTCACTGTACTAAAATGGCCCCCACAGTCACCAGATCTCAACTCAATAGAGCATCTTTGGGATGTGGTGGAACGGGAGCTTCGTGCCCTGGATGTGCATCCCACAAATCTCCATCAACTGCAAGATGCTATCCTATCAATATGGGCCAACATTTCTAAAGAATGCTTTCAGCACCTTGTTGAATCAATGCCACGTAGAATTAAGGCAGTTCTGAAGGCGAAAGGGGGTCAAACACAGTATTAGTATGGTGTTCCTAATAATCCTTTAGGTGAGTGTATAGATATAACTCAGTATCCTTAATTGAATGGTTTTTGTTTAATATTTATGTATCAGGCTTACCCTTATTTTAGCATTCTCTCGGAAAACTACAACTTCTTTCTTGCCATTATTTCTTACTCTGCTGTCTGTTTTTCCCTCCATGTAAGAATTAAATCTGAACAGGGTGATAGTGTTGAATACTAATGACACTCTGTGTCCCTACGGACCTGAACTAGAGTACGAGGCCTAAATCATGGGAGAGGCCACAACCTACATTAAACTACAGACAGAGAGATGTCTTTGTGTGTGTCTATGCATGTGTATGTGGAAGGGGGCTCTGTCTCCAGCGAATGCAGTGTTCTCTCGTTTAACGCATCTCACTTTCTAATTTGCCAATTAGCCAGCTAGCGAAGCACAGAGCAGAGGCCATGTTTTATTAATGTGGCATCAAATGTGCGGCAGTGAGCTCCTGTTTGGGGCCGGCCTAATTGGCACTGTGATATTATTCCTTTGTACAACAGCGAGGGGTTACCCATTTCTCATACAACACACTGTCACCTATCAAGAAAAAACTGTTATCTGGTCATACCCGCTGCAAGCAAATCAGCAATGGGTGTAACATGGATTTGGCATTATGCACAAATCAGAGTCTAACACAATGAACGGTAGGCCTACTACATGCATGCTTATAGTACTAACTAAGAGAGAGACTTAGTTGCAACAGGAAGCCACTGTGGGACAATGATGGAAATTGTATCATGTTTTGTTTTTCAATTTATGTTTATGTTCCAATTTAGGCAACTATCAGACCTTATAATACAATAGGTGCAGAAAATGTAACACCTCAAACCTGATTTGTAAATCTGAGAACGTCTTTTGCAAGACATTACAGGAATAAACTGCACAATGCTACGTGAGATCTCAAACAAATGTAATCTTTTTCAAGCTGAGAGCAGGGGGTAATATAATCATTTTAGGGAATGCTTGATTCAGTCAACATGTTTCTGCTATTGAAGACTGAAAGGTAAATGTTTTTTTGTTTGTGCAGACAGGAGGGTGACTTGGCAGCTCAGAGCGCTGGTTTTTGGCAAAGACAGACTTTGGGAAATGGCTGTGGTGTTTGTGCTTGTCTGCTGTTGAGGAGAGATAAACTAGCACGTCTTTTTCAAATATAACACACGCACAGAGCTGTACTGTGCACCTAGCACTCTATTCAAGCATGAATATCAGAATTCAATAAGTTTACAAAACAATTAACAAATCACTTGTACATGAACTTATAGGATAATTCAGGAAATATTATACAGCCACTTTATTAGGTACACCTGTTCAACAGCTTGTTAATGCAAATATCCTAATCAGCCTGCATTTAGGACATGGGCTGAAAACTTATCAGGCAATGACTTTGTAGGTAGCGTTTGCGCACAAAGATACCTCACGAAAATGATTTCAGACAGACTTCTGAGGCAGTGTAATGGTTTAATGATCTACAGCAAAAGAGAGCGAACTTTCGTAAAAACTAAGCGAATATTTAATTACTAGTTTCTCGCAAGAAATGTCATCAGAATTGGAAAACGATAGCCTACATTTACACACAAACTGACCATCAACCTCAGCTTTCAGACGCCATCTTTCTTTTTCTAGCTCAACTGTCACAGAATGGAACGCATAGGATTGTGGGATATCAATGGCAGCGAAGGACACATCTATGCTTCCTTCAAAAATTGATCAGATAAAGGTATCTCAGGAGACAGGAAGTGACACTAGCATTGGATTTGAACGTGCCTTGATGCCTTCATACCTTGGAATGCATTATCCAACAATTTGACGATTTGCTGAAGTTCAAACTGAGCATCAGAAAGCGGAAGAAAGGTGATTTAAGTAACTTTGAACGTGGCATGGTTGTTGGTGCCAGACGGGCTGGTCTGAGTATTTCAGAAACTGCTTATCTACTGGGATTTTCACACACAACCATCTCTAGGGTTTACAGAGAATGGTCTGAAATGCCTCGATGATGACTGAGGTCAGAAGAGAATGGCCAGACTGGTTTGAGCTGATAGAAAGGCAACAGTAACTCAAATAACCACCAGTTACAACCGAGGTCTGCAAAAGAGCGTCTCTGAACGCACAACATGCCAACCTTGAAGCAGCAGAAGACACAATGAGGCTAACATTTGCACAGGATCAGCAAAACTGGACAATAGAAGATTGGAAAAACATTGCCTTGTCTGATGAGTCTCAATTTCTGCTGCAACATTCAGATGGTAGGGTCGGAATTTGTCATTAATAACATGAAAGCACGGATCCATCCTGCCTTGTATCAACAATTCAGGCTGCTGGTGGTGTAATGGTGTGGGGGATATTTTCTTGGCACACTTTGGGCTGTTTAGTACCAATTAAGCATAGTTTAAACACAACAGCCTACCTGAGTATTGTTTCTGACCATGCCCACCCCTTTATGGCCCCTTCTGATGGCTACTTCCAGCAGGATAACGCACCATGCGACAAAGCTCAAATCATCTCAGACTGGTTTCTTGAACATGACAGTGAGTTCACTAAACTCAAATGTTCTTCAGTCACCAGATCTCAATCCAATAGAGCAGCTTTGGGATGTGCTGGAACGGGAGATTCGCATCTTGGATGTGCAGCCCACAAATCTGCAAAAACTGCATCTCTAAGGAATGTATCCAGGACCTTATTGAATATATGCCACGAAGAATTCTGAAGGCAAAAGGGGGTTTCAACCCGGTACAAGAAAAGGTGTACCCATAAAGTGGCCTGTATATACTCGGCACTTTCCAAAACATCCGCTCTTCAAGATGCATGTGGAAATTTGTCTAATCTTTGACGCGACCATGAGCAGCAGCGCAAAAGTTGATTCTTCACTAATTTTATCTAATATCTGATGTTTTTTTTAATGTTTTAGATTTAAGTAGCAGGTAAGAGTCACTAAAATTATTGAACATATTTTAAGATAAATGTCTTCTTAGTGATTTTTAGTTTTGTTCAAGGCAACAGTTTTTCTATAATGGTGTCCACCTTAGAGATAGTCACCATATTTATAATAAAACCATCAAATATTACATTAATAATTTCATATAATTTAGTGTTACTACTGTAAATCTATATTAAATTATCATGGGATCAACAAAATAAACCACTTTTATGATTTATTTTCACACAAAATCTGTTGCTCCATAAATGTTCAATACAAACATATATTTTCTCCTGCAATCATGCACTATGGGAGTAATAAAAGCACAGTTTATCTACACTATATCTACGATGCACCCACACTCACCTGAACTGCTCTCTCAGGGGAGGGAACTGCAAGTGCGCGAGGGAAAAACACTAAAACCAGTGTGATGGTGAGCGCCAGAAGAAATATAGGGATGATCCCTAACCTGGCAAAGCAATACATTTGTGATTATTCATAGTACAACACTACAGAGCGATGCAGATGCCAATTCTGCGTCCAAAACATAAAAGTATGCGCTTACTTTGTTGGGCCGGTTGCGCGCGACAGAACGATGGCGAGCACGAGAGTCACTATCCAGACTAAAGCAATGATAAACACACCTATCCCAACGCCCAACACCACATCGGCCATCCTCACCTCACGATGTGTACCTGGGCGAGAGAAGTGTGTTATGATGGGTGTATCAAGTTGTTGTTATGATGTTATGAAAGCAAACCATCAGTCTTCTTCAAACTGCTATTACTAGAAATGTAGTTACTACGCCCCACTAGCATTAAGCATGCAATTCAGCCAAACTAATCCCTTGTAAACCTTTTACGGCTAAGCAGTTTGTGTATTTACCTCATTTAAATAATATACTGATTTACGCTTAGACACGTACTACAGAAAGTATAAAATATTTCCATGGAAACCCAGTCGCTTCTGTTTATCTCCACACTTCCTGTGCCGCAAATAGACCAATCAGGTTGTAGTATCTGGCGAACAGTATGCTGGGAGTTGTAGTTTTTTGGGAAGACTGGGTATACGTAGTACTTATAAACATTTATGTTGCCTTGCAAGCTCACTGAGTGTGTGTGTGTGTGGGGGGGAGGGGGACTTCAACCTGAATGCACACTCATGGGGACTCATGTCACCATGGGGACCTAAATTGAGGTCCCCAGGAAGAAACAAGCTTATGAATCATACAAAATTAGTTTTTTTTTTGTTAAAAATGCTGAAAGTTTTGTGTAATGGGTAGGGTTAGTGTAAGAGGAGAGAATATACAGTTTGTACAGTATAAAAAACATTACGACTATGGAGAGTCCCCACAAAGATAGTGAACCAGACGTGTGTGTGTGTGTGTGTGTGTGTGAGTGTGATGGGTAGGTTTAGTGTAAGGGGAGAGGATATACAGTTTGTACAATATAAAAACCATTACGACTATGGAGAGTCCCCACAAAGATAGTGAACCAGACGTGTGTGTGAGTGTGTGTGATGGGTAGGTTTAGGGGTAGGGTTAGTGTAAGGGGAGAGAATATACAGTTTGTACAGTATAAAAACCATTACGACTATGGAGAGTCCCCACAAAGATAGTGAACCAGACGTGTGTGTGTGTGTGTGTGTGTGAGTGTGATGGGTAGGTTTAGGGGTAGGGTTAGTGTAAGGGGAGAGGATATACAGTTTGTACAATATAAAAACCATTACGTCTAAAGAGAGTCCCCACAAAGATAGTGAACCAGACGTGTGTGTGTGTGTGAGAGTGTGTGTGATGGGTAGGTTTAGGGGTAGGGTTAGTGTAAGGGGAGAGAATATACAGTTTGTACAGTATAAAAACCATTACGACTATGGAGAGTCCCCACAAAGATAGTGAACCAGACGTGTGTGTGTGTGTGTGTGTGTGTGTGTGAGTGTGATGGGTAGGTTTAGGGGTAGGGTTAGTGTAAGGGGAGAGGATATACAGTTTGTACAATATAAAAACCATTACGTCTAAAGAGAGTCCCCACAAAGATAGTGAACCAGACGTGTGTGTGTGTGTGAGAGTGTGTGTGATGGGTAGGTTTAGGGGTAGGGTTAGTGTAAGGGGAGAGAATATACAGTTTGTACAGTATAAAAACCATTACGACTATGGAGAGTCCCCACAAAGATAGTGAACCAGACGTGTGTGTGTGTGTGTGTGTGTGTGAGTGTGATGGGTAGGTTTAGGGGTAGGGTTAGTGTAAGGGGAGAGGATATACAGTTTGTACAATATAAAAACCATTACGTCTAAAGAGAGTCCCCACAAAGATAGTGAACCAGACGTGTGTGTGTGTGTGTGAGAGTGTGTGTGATGGGTAGGTTTAGGGGTAGGGTTAGTGTAAGGGGAGAGGATATACAGTTTGTACAGTATAAAAACCATTACGACTATGGAGAGTCCCCACAAAGATAGTGAACCAGACGTGTGTGTGTGTGAGTGTGATGGGTAGGTTTAGGGGTAGGGTTAGTGTAAGGGGAGAGAATATACAGTTTGTACAGTATAAAAACCATTACGACTATGGAGAGTCCCCACAAAGATAGTGAACCAGACGTGTGTGTGTGTGTGTGTGTGAGTGTGATGGGTAGGTTTAGGGGTAGGGTTAGTGTAAGGGGAGAGAATATACAGTTTGTACAGTATAAAAACCATTACGACTATGGAGAGTCCCCACAAAGATAGTGAACCAGACGTGTGTGTGTGTGTGTGAGTGTGTGTGATGGGTAGGTTTAGGGGTAGGGTTAGTGTAAGGGGAGAGGATATACAGTTTGTACAATATAAAAACCATTACGTCTAAAGAGAGTCCCCACAAAGATAGTGTACCAGACGTGTGTGTGTGTGTGTGTGTGTTGGTTTGTATTTTTCTCCATCTTTCTATGGTGTTTCTCTTTCCATTATTACCTTTATTTTCACACTCTAAGTCTCTATACAGGAAAATATATAGCTCCCTTTATGCAGGGCTCAACATTAAGCCTTCTCATGTGCCTGTCCTTCGGTCATTCACTTGTCCGAGTAAAAAAATTTGCTTGTCCGGAATTTTTGTTATAAATATAACTTATTTTCAAGCAATATTCTCATCAGTGTTAAATCAAATCTGCATATTTGTGATATTTTTTACTTTATAAAGGGCATTTTACCCCCAATCTTATTAAACTATGATTCATCTTTCATTTTTAATTCTTAAATTTGAGCATTAAATTAGAATAATAAGACACTATGGGCTGTTACCAATCAAATTAAATAATTTACACTGAAATTACAACTGCATTAAATAATGTTGTAAATTGTTTAAAATATTTTTTGAATATACAAGCAAGAAATGTGTCATGGGTGTGTGCAGGCAGGACGACGAAGACAGGCAGATACAATTCCAAACGTGATTTAATCTCAAATAAAGGCAAGCCAGGCAGACGGGCAAGAGCACAACACACTAAAACATAACTGAGATCGGACAAAGACAGTGAACAGGAGGAACTTAAATAGCAAATACAAACGAGGATAATTAACAGATCACAGCTGACACAAATGAACTAATGATGATGGTAACCAGGGAGACAGACGAGCGGCGGGAAACAGAACAAAGGAACATGTGACCGATACAAACAAACTGAAAGTCCAATCAAACTGAAACTAAACGTGACTGTGACAAAATGTGACCCCCTTTCGCCTTCAGAACTGCCTTAATTCTACGTGGCATTGATTCAACAAGGTGCTGAAAGCATTCTTTAGAAATGTTGGCCCATATTGATAGGATAGCATCTTGCAGTTGATGGAGATCCAGGGCACGAAGCTCCCGTTCCACCACATCCCAAAGATGCTCTATTGGGTTGAGATCTGGTGACTGTGGGGGCCATTTTAGTACAGTGAACTCATTGTCATGTTCAAGAAACCAATTTGAAATGATTCGAGCTTTGTGACATGGTGCATTATCCTGCTGGAAGTAGCCATCAGAGGATGGGTACATGGTGGTCATAAAGGGATGGACATGGTCAGAAACAATGCTCAGGTAGGCCGTGGCATTTAAACGATGCCCAATTGGCACTAAGGGGCCTAAAGTGTGCCAAGAAAACATCCCCCACACCATTACACCACCACCACCAGCCTGCACAGTGGTAACAAGGCATGATGGATTAATGTTCTCATTCTGTTTACGCCAAATTCTGACTCTACCATCTGAATGTCTCAACAGAAATAGAGACTCATCAGACCAGGCAACATTTTTCCAGTCTTCAACTGTCCAATTTTGGTGAGCTCGTGCAAATTGTAGCCTCTTTTTCCTATTTGTAGTGGAGATGAGTGGTACCCGGTGGGGTCTTCTGCTGTTGTAGCCCATCCGCCTCAAGGTTGTGCGTGTTGTGGCTTCACAAATGCTTTGCTGCATACCTCGGTTGTAACGAGTGGTTATTTCAGTCAAAGTTGCTCTTCTATCAGCTTGAATCAGTCGGCCCATTCTCCTCTGACCTCTAGCATCAACAAGGCATTTTCGCCCACAGGACTGCCGCATACTGGATGTTTTTCCCTTTTCACACCATTCTTTGTAAACTCTAGAAATGGTTGTGCGTGAAAATCCCAGTAACTGAGCAGATTGTGAAATACTCAGACCGGCCCGTCTGGCACCAACAACCATGCCACGCTCAAAATTGCTTAAATCACCTTTCTTTCCCATTCTGACATTCAGTTTGGAGTTCAGGAGATTGTCTTGACCAGAACCACACCCCTAAATGCATTGAAGCAACTGCCATGTGATTGGTTGATTAGATAATTGCATTAATGAGAAATTGAACAGGTGTTCCTAATAATCCTTTAGGTGAGTGTATGTTATAAATATAAAACATTTTTACCGCAGAATGTTAGACTAGCTGAGTTTATTTATGTGTGCTGCGCTCATTTGTTTCCATTTCTCATCAGTACATTATACATTATTATTCATTAATCGCCATTTACAATAAATGAATGCAGAATCATTCTCGCGATTTGGTGGTTCCCTAGTTATTTTTTGTTATTGAAGTTTGAATCAGGCTACTTGTCCGGTCGGGCAAGTAAAATTCTCTTTCACTTGCCCGTTCAAAAAATCCACTTGTCTCGGACAAGCGTTAATGTCAAGCCCTGCTTTATAGCTTATGGTGATTTATACAACAGTTCTTTCTGGTTCTCGAATCTGATTGGCTGAGAGCCTTTTCCAGCCGTGCGATATTCACCCAGGCACTCAAACCGATTCACCGTTTGTATCACTCCGCTTGCAGCGACTGTCATGGCGGTTGAACAAATACGTTTTAAAAATACTACTGTTGTTGTGTTACGAAATGTAGTTTTAGGGACCTCTAATATGTGACTCATATGTAAACATAGTGCCTATTTTACAATCTGTTCAGACGCTTTCACAGATGTGAGCTCCAGGCCGTCAGCGGCCGTTCAGCGCTCATGTATCCGCCGAGAACAGCTTTATCTCGGAAATTTCCCACTGGCTTTTATGTAGATAGTGGTTAAACAGATATAATTCATTTGGGGTATATCAAACGGGCAATCTTTAGTCTTATTTATCTACTAGATGTTCCAGAGCAAATCGATTTTGGTTAAGGGGAAAATTAAGTTTCAATACTTTATATTTAACAGTATGGCCTACTAGAGCGCTGCGTTTTTACTGAATTGAATTGCTTGTGTTTATTTCCTATTGTCTTTTATAAAGGCTATTGTTGTTAATTTAAATATTGTTCAATAAATATTTTTTTATATAAATATTATTCCGTATTTGGCGGTGAGAAAGGGTCCGTCAGTGATTGCAATAGTCGACTTCAGTGACAGTTACATTATTACACCACTAGGTGGCAGCAAAGACTGTGACTGCTTGTAAACAAGGAAGTTGTTTTAGCACTGTCAAAAGGACAAAGACAAAGATATCGCTTTCCTCAGCGGACATTGAAACGGATTCTTAATGGACATCGACCTGAAGAATGAATGCTATATCAGATGCAGGAGGTAATACACTCGTTCACTCGATCTCTCTCTCATAATAATACTCTACATAATACTATAAGCTTCAATGAAGCGACTCAATGTTCCTTCCTTAGGGCGTGTTCACACTTGACGTCTTTTTCGAAGCTGCCAGCGTCTGTTTTACATTATAATCCTGTGGAGTAAACAGTGTTTTCGTAATAAATCGTTTTTTCAAGTCGAAAAAAAATCTACTTTTCTGATAAAAACGCCCTATTTGACAACTGACCAATGACAAGTGAGTAGCGAGACCTGACTCGTTTCCATAACAACAAGAAAAATGGAGAAGGTGTCGGTAGATCGACTAAACAGCAGTAGCAGGTCTTCAAACTGACTTTTGTTAAGTCTAAAATATGCTTCATCCAACCGGAGCTCATTACTGTAAGAATATTGTGCATATGTCGTTGTGAACCGACATTCTCCTCCCCGTTAAGTTTAAAAGCCAACGCAAGAGCCAACTTTCTCGAAATTGTGTATTTCTGCACCGCACAGCACTCTTGTTGACGCTGTTGTTATAGCAACAAAAGACGTTGGAACCAACGCAGCCAGTTAACCTTTTCTTGTCCAAAAAAGACGTGAACACGCCCTTACTCGTTCTAAAGTGACGTTTCATTAGTAACGGCGGCTTGGGCTCAAATGTCAAACTGTCAACTTGAGATTTGAATCCGCGGAAGGAAGTAGTTCCGCACAAAAGCAATTTTAAAGACACTCCGTTATTATTCCCGATTTATTTACACACTTATGACGTCGAACTGTTGTATAAACGCAATATCACACTCATAATTGTGCATTATTGCTGTTGATTACCTGTGCTGATATACAGCCATACCGCACTGCTACGTGTGGTATTGCTCATTTATATGGCATAATTTATATAGATTAGCCTTTCTCAGACGCAACTTTAAATTTCTATAAGAATAAATAAATATACATTTTGGATTTGACCAAGTGGCTTTTTTTTTGTTGGCACAAATAAATAGTGGTTCTCTGCTTTCCAACTAGGCTAACAGCCAATGCGACCTGCAGCCGATTGTAGGTCTCAGTTGATGCCGATAGGGGGCCAGCGGGCTCCACCGTTAATGAACCGGAGATGCGCGTGCAGGGCCCGGGGTGTTCGGCACGGCACGGAATAATGCCAGTGGAAGAGGAACCGCGGAGGTGTACACTCGGCAGAGAGAGGGGTACGGGGAGAGAGAGAGGGAGAGAGAGGAGGGGGGAGATGGTGGGAGGGGTCTGATATGGCACACGTCACGGCTTGTGTAGGGGAGTATAGGCTGTGTTGTCAGCCTGGTGTCAGTCTGATGAAGATTGGCATTCAGGTAAGCTGTCATTCATTTTCAATGTCAGAGCGCGGAGCGGGCGAACACTCCAGCCGGTTTTTTTCCCCTCTCGCTCTCATTACAAAAGGCAGGACATTATTCATACAGAGTGGCCGAGGGCTGAGGGGAGAGAATGATAGACAGAGAGAGAGAGAGAGGGAGAGAGAAAGTGAGGGGAAAGAGAGAGAGAGCGCGTGAGTGAGCGGGAGGGAGGAGGAGGAAGAGAACGAGTGCGATAGAAGGAGGGAGGAAGAGAGGAAAGACTGTAGAAGATGCCGTGCAGTTTGGGGAGCGCGTCTTTGTGGATGAATTTATGGTGGATGATGATGATGATGATGCGTTTGGACTTGTGAAATGTGGTGGTAATTTTTGTTTGTTGGGTTTTAAAGGGCGTTTTGCAATCTAATTTTGTAGCGATACGCGCGTGTTTATATTTAGTTATCGCTAATGTTTTGTTGAGCAAAGCTTTTGTCTTTTAATGAGTAGGCTATTACATGAGTAGTACAAGATAATATTTGTATTGTACTTTATGACTGGTCAGTTATTGTTCAGTAAATGTCTATCTTGCAACTTTTCCCAGTTTGACGTGAGATTAGGAGTTTAGGAAAACTGTAGTATTTAAATTAAAGCGTAGAAAGTCAACTTTTTGTTTTAAGAATATAGCCTAGTTTTTTTTTTTTTTTTTTTTGGTCGCTAATACATCCCATTTTTTCAATCACAATATTTTAAAAATAAATTGTAACCAACGTTTTGTGGTATGTCAATCTACAATAAAGTTTGTATTAATACTGACATGTTTTACGTTTTGTTTATGAGTTCGATCAGCACTGTTGTTATGGTTACCACCTTCGTTCGCTAGCGTCTATTTAGCACCACATGTATAAAAAAAAATACATGTATATTATAAATACTACATTGTTTTTTATAGTCAAAACTATTAATGATTACACTTTTAAGCATTTGATTACTCTGTCTGTTGGCTCTATGTGTATTTAAAGCTGCTGTCCGTAACTTTTGGCGCTCTAGCTAGCGGTTAGTAAACAGAAGTGCATGCGTCTTGCGGAAGAACATTGTAGCCGGAGCTACTTCTCTCTGTTTATGTCTATGGCGAGTCACGGAGCCACCCCGCAGTGCTACAGCCCGAACCAGTCTAAAATAGTCCGAATATAAACACTTATTATAGATGTACCATAGTGATTCAGGGTAAGACAAAACACGGTTTGGATCATGGATTAATGATGTACTCGCTCATATACATTTTGTAAATTTTAAATGCAAAAAAAGTTACAGACTTTTGTAAATCATGTGGTATAGTATTTATTACTCTCTATTTTTAGAGTTGTCCTTTATGGAAGCTTGTTTCCACCACTGAATAAAAAAATATTTTTTATCACAATTCTTATATCATTTTTGATATATCATTCTGAGAAAAATTTCAGATTTGCAATTGCGAGAAAAAAGTCATAATTATGAGATTAAATGTCGCAATTATCTTTGAAACAAGCTTCCTTAGTCCTCTGATTGGTAAAACATGAATCTGATTGTTCCGTTTTGATTTGCAGAGAGACAACATTACATTGTACTGTAAATAATTAAGTTCCTCACCGGATATGGATATATAGACTTGTTCCTTTGTAAAAGTTGAGTGACTTAAACACCCTTTATTGCACTTGGTGCTGTGCATTTTTCAGCAAATTTGGATTCTCAACCTAAACTAGCAAGCTGACGTTTGGGAAAAACAGGGGAAATCTTAAAGGTACTTTGTAAAGTGAGAAACGCATGACAGAATTTTGTAAAGACGTTGGGTGAAATAAAGGGCTAAATGGCAGAGGAAATGTGGATATTTAAGGGTTGTTTTAAACAGTTTGCAAGCTTATGAAGCACATTTGTGCAAAGTAATTTCTAATACTATTTCTGGAAATCTAAAATGCTTAGAATATGTTCTTCATGTTAGGTTTGTATCAGAATAACTGCAAGTGAGCACTTTCATAAGCTTTGTTCATAAATGAAACAAGATCATTTAAAAATGTTGTTGTAGTAAACTCTGCAGAAATGTGGTGAGAAAATAGTCTCAAATCCTCTTTCCGACTGACTTAATTTAATATGCAGCTGACGTCAGACACTTTCACAATATGCCAAAATACTATTCAGAAAAGAAGCTACATTTTAAATGTATTTAAGTAACACTTATATTTAGATGTGCTCAGATCCAGTACAGGCCTCGACAAAGTTCTCAACAGAGTTTGTATTTCTTTAGTGTCAAGTATAGAATTATTTTAGCCAACAGGGTGACATTGCATGTCCATTTTAAGTCGAATCTCATGTAATCAGCTGTTTTATTTCTGCAGTGCAGGCGATCATGAGGCTGTAATGTTTTGTCTGGAAGATAAAAGTTGTTGTATGGGGCTAATTTAAATGCCGAGGTTCCTGCTGGGATCTTAATTGATGATTTGTGTCGCGGGACAAGCTGCCCACGGGCAAAACTGCAAACACAAAATACTCCGACTTTATTTGCATATTCCCTTTCTCCACATTATATGAGCAAATGAGGTTCAATACCGCAGGACCCGGAGCTCTTTTGGTCTAATCACTAATAAAATGACTCAGTCACCCTAAATGAAGGAAGTAAACTGAGCAAAAAGAAGATTGTAAACCAATTGTGATGCGACTTCCATACAGCTATTTAGAAAATTGTCTTCCTTTCTAATGTGTCGCTTTTAATACGTTCACAGCGCTAATAGTTTAAATGCCTATTTTTCTACATTTGGTTGATCTGTTGACAGTTCATGAGATAGCGTTTTTATTTTTGCGTAATAAAAAAGTAGCCTCAAATGAGAATTATTCATCAGCCTGTCGTCTGCTGGGATCTTGTGTGTTCAAGGTGAAGCAATATTAGGCTACATTGTTCTCTGCTCCTCTTAGATGCACAGAGACAGAGCTCTGTTGTTACAGGCTTCCACCGCTAAGCCTTCGCTGATCCTGATGGCTCTCTGAGGAGCACGGGCCTGTTATTGCGTTGGACGGCTGTGTGTCCAAACGACCTCACTGTGCTGCTCTCCTGTACGGCTAGGCACGACGGTCAAACTCCTCTCCTGGGACCTGGAGGTGGAGGAAGATTTACTTGATTTGCACGTGTGCAGGCACTTAAGGGTCACCCGTAGCTGTGCTGTTTTCATGTCACCCTGGCCTTGGAGAGACGTGCGTGGTATGTTGGGGCTGACGTTGATTTGATTTACACAGGCTTGAAATCAACAGTCTCAAAAAAGAAACGATGCTGTTATGTTAACAAATGTGATGAACTTGTCAGCACTTGTCATCCGCTTTAATAGATGTAGCAAACGTATGACAAATGACGTGATGAAAATCTGTCCTTGACTATCCTCTATATCTGCAACATTTAAAAACGTCTTGAACAAAATGATGTAGATAAAAATTGATTATATGGAACAGGGTTAATATTGTTAACTAAAACGAAAATGCTTCATTACTTGAATGGAAAAATAGACATTAACTGAAATACAATAAATAATATTTTAGTTTAAAATAAATAAATTAATTAAACTAAAATGTAAAACGGAGGGACCCAAGCCATTTCTAGAAATCAGAATCTCATATTTTGATTTAGGGGTGGGATCTTTTTCATTTGACCAGTAAGCAACCACCTAGCAACTGAAAACCAATGCCCTGGTAAAAACCCAGTGACTTTTTTATATCCATTTATATATACACACCGATCAGGCATAACATTATGACCACTGACAGGTGAAGTGAATAACACTGATGATCTCTTCATCACGGCACCTGTTAGTGGGTGGGATATATTAGGCAGCAAGTGAACATTTTGTCCTCAAAGTTGATGTGTTAGAAGCAGGAAAAATGGGCAAGCGTAAGGATTGACAAGGGCCAAATTGTGATGGCTGGACGACTGGGTCAGAGCATCTCCAAAACTGCAGCTCTTGTGGGGTGTTCCCGGTCTGCAGTGGTCAGGATCTATCAAAAGTGCTCCAAGGAAGGAACAGTGGAGAACCGGAGACAGGGTCATGGGCGGCCAAGGCTGATTGGTGCACGTGGGGAGCGAAAACAAAACAATTACTAAAACTTTAATATTAAAATGAAAATATAACAAATGGATCTAATTCAAAATATTAACAAAAACTATAATAGTATATCAATGATACAAAAACAACACTGCTATGGAAGTAAAAAAAAGGGGAAATTTTAAATTTCTATTTTTCTAAAATTTTAACTAAATGTGCTAATTAATTTTTTAATTGATTTTTGGTGGATCTGGTGGATCATCAAGCATAGCAGGAGGGACCCAAGCCATTTCTAGAAATCAGAATCTCATATTTTGATTTAGGGGTGGGATCTTTTTAATTTGACCAGTAAGCAACCACCTAGCAACACCCTAGCAACTGAAAACCAATGCTCTGGTGCCCTTGTTACCAGGGCATTGGTTTTCGGTATTATTAAGTATTATTATTATTATTATCTCATGCAAATGACAATCAAAGTTGTTCATAACAAAAAATAATTACTTCACTAGGATCAAAAGCAGAGTCAAATTAGCAGCAGCTTATTATTAATTCTGAATTTAAAATCCTTGAACAAGACTGTAAACCTCTGAGTGCCTTTGTTCTTATCTCTGGTGGAATGCTGATAATCCAAATAAATGTACTCCGCGTCACTGAGGGAAGTACAAACACTTCTACCAAATTCTGAATTTATTATATTTCTGAGTAGTTTCTCAGAACAGATGAAGGTTGAAAATATTTTATTTGAATTCTTTTTGAGATCAAAGCAGGGAAAAAATATCCAGTACCCAATACCAATTCATATCTTTTTTTCCCCCTCTAAATATATAAATATATGCATGAGTATAATAACTAGTCAAATTAAAATAATGTGCTAGCGGCAGAGAGTGCTTGACTAAGGTTGAGAGAGAATGATGTTTAATATTTTCTCTATTAGAGCGAGCATGTGAATTGTAGTTCTCACATGTTTTACACATTTCATACGTTGGTGTCATTTGGCGTGACTGGAGAGAGATAGATGTTCTCCAGTGGTGCATTGTGTGCATTTCACTCACCTGTCTTTTGGAGTGCAGCGTTTTTATTAGAGCTGAAATAGTGCATTGAATGCTCATCTATTACTGTAAAAGCCATCTTCTCCGAAAGTGGCATCTCGCTTCGTCCCGTTTCAATGACATCATTCATAAAGGCATGTTTTTCTCCCATTCACACTTCCTGCTCTGTCCTCTGGAGCATTCAAACACAGACCACCATTGATTCCAACCACCTGATTTCATTTGGACCTTTGACACTGGGCTATATCGGAGCTTCCTCTCCCGCTGATCTATTTGTGCGTCTTTTGTTGTGTTTCGAACAGAACCCCCCACGTTTCCATCATCCTCTTTCAAGCTCAGAGCTATTGAAAGGCATTGATCGGTAGCTGTATGTGTGCAAAACGCCTGTAATGGCGTCAGTACATGACAGAATCACTTAACAGCAAAGACTGAGTTATTTTTCCTTTTATTAATGCATTCAAATGCTTTCCTTATATAGATCGTGAGTGACTCCAGAATGACGGCTAATTCACTCGTTTTAAAAAGATTATAAATGCATATCAATCCAGATAAATGGATCTGAGTTTTATTTGCAAAGTGGTATATCTCAGCTAGTTTTATTGGCCTGTTGCTTTGCAAATACCGTTAGGAACAGGGTTTTTTTCTTCTTCTTTTTTCCTTAATAAAATGCATTAGGACAGAGCAGCCTCTGGGACGTTATAAAGCACCTGGCTTCCCAGAGGCTTTAGCCGTAATGTTTGATTTAGAGCTTGCAGAAGTTTCTCTGTTTGAAAACTATGTCTCTTTTTTCTATGTCGTTTTTTTTCCAACTGAGACCATTAAGTCTAGTTTAGTTTCAGGTGCACATACAGCCAAACCAAAAATTGTTCAGACACCAGATATAATTTTTTTTCTAGTGTGTGCAGGACACTAATGTTAATTTATGTAAGTGAGGATAGCAAAATAAAGTAAATGACATATTATACCCAACAATTCTTCATACACTGACTACCAGTAAAACTGATCACAATTTGGGACCAAAATGCTTCCGACGCTTTGACCTGAGCATGTTTCGCTCAAGTGTTTTTTCTTTAATTGCTAGTGTGACCTTTGACACCACAGACTGAACAAAATGAAGCATTGCTTGGTCATTGGTTGAGCTAAATTGGTATTATCTAATTGAGTTCTTAAATTGAACAGCTGATTGGTTGATTGTAATCCATTACATCCCTTTCTATCAAAGTTATCTGACATTATCAAGATGAATTTGTTCTGACACAGTTTAACTCTGAGTTCTTGTCATATTTTATTACCATTTTCTAAACTATAGCGAATAAACTGTGATAATGTGAGAAAATGTTGAAGATGTCTGAATTAATTTTGGTTTGACTGTGCATATATATATATATATATATATATATATATATATATATATATATTGTTTGTTTAAGAAGTCTCTTATGCTCACCAAGGTTGCATTTATTTGATTAAATATACAAAACAAACAGTAATATTGTGAAATGTTATTACAATTTAAAATAACTGTTCTTTTATTTGAATATATGTTAAAATGTAATTTATTCCTGTGATCAAAGCTGAATTTTCAGCATCATTACTCCAGTCTTCAGTGTCACATGATCCTTCAGAAATCATTCTAATATGAGGATTTGCTGCTCAATAAACATTTATGATTATTATCAATATTGAAAACAGTAAAAAAAAATGTCAGGATTCTTTGATTAATAGAAAGTTCAAAAGAACAGCATTTATACATTATATTAAACATTATAAACATTATTTGATCAATTTAATGCATCCTTGCTGAATAAAAGTATTAATTTCTTTCATTTCTTAAAAAAAAAAAGAAGAAAAGATCTTACTGATTGAACGGCTGTATATAAATATATGTATTATATTTACCCTGATCTTCAAATTCAAAAAGTTATCATCCAGGGAACGACACACCGGATGAGTGTATATAAACTTTTAAATTTTTTATAAATTCAACTTTTATTTTGTCTTGTGTACTATATGTAAACATCTTTTATATAAAATATCTTAATCAGGACAGTACTAAATACAAAATACCATGCATTTTGTATGATACCCCTTAATTTGTTAAAATAATTGACATTTTGCAGATTGACATTAGTGTATGTAAACTTATGACCATGGCTGTACACACACACACACACATATATATATATATACATTTTTTGTGAAAAGAATTATTAGATAATGTGATTCATCATCAAAAGTGCTTGACTTTATAATTAAACACCAGCACTGTGAAATTTTCCTTGATACAGAAGGAAACATTCATGATATATTCATGATATTAAAAAGGTTGTAGCTAAAAAGAATCACTGATATTACTGTGTATATAAAAGACATATTTTCAGTTTTATTCAAAGTGATACAATTATTTGATTTCCAGTAGCTGTCAAAACATGTTTCCTTTCACTTTTTGACAGCTAATGAAAAGCCCTGGTCAAAAAGGCCACTAGGAACAAACTGCAAAAAAATTAAATAATGTTCCCTATGTGAGGGGCAATGGATTTGGGAATGTGTGGAAAACGGGATCACAATGGCGGTAAATTTCTTTACTAATCAACTCAAAATAGCTTTACGAGAAAATAATATGTGAGTTCTTAATAAAAACATACTTTTCTCAGTGCTGTTGTACTATACTGGCTGCAGTAGAGTCGAATTTGGTTGAAAAGTGTTGTAATGTGATGTAAGTTAAAAGTGATTTCTGCAATCACTCTGCAATTTAGTGTTGAAAAAGTTGCTAATTCATCTATTATTTATCTATTTATACATGTAGTTGTTTTTATCAGTCCAACAGTGCGAGCGTTCATTATTATATCTTATTATGTTCCTCAGAGCTCAGCGCTGTTTAGCGCTGCTGGTGGGGATATTTGATACATCAGTATAAGCAGCACGATTTTAGGCTGCGGGGTGCTCTGCCTTCCTCGAGCACTTGAGAGATTTCACACACACGCTCGCACACACCAGCTGCTTTATTGCTTTCGTACAGTATGTGCCGACAGTTTTGGGAAAACCTCATGTCATTTCAGATTTAAGAGATGGTTGCAATCGCCAACAAAAGGCCTCAACAACATATTTTTGGCTTTCTAATGGATGTTCCAACCACGCTGAACCGCATTCTGCTCCCTCTCGCTCGGGTTTGTTTTTAGGGCCCCCATAAGATATAAAGTTGTTTCCTTTCAACTGGAGTGTAAACATATAAAAGGCTGCAGAATGAGTGCGTTCTCGCTCGAGTGTTTGGAAATATCTCAGAACATTAAACAATCCTTTATTCCCAAAGCAGTTATTTCACAATAAATTAGCACATCGCTGCAGTGTTTCCTTACCGTTTTGGTCTAATGTACTTTCACACCTCAAACTCCTGCATCAACAACTAGAAAAGCTTTCCTTTTCATTTGTATTTTACTGGATATAATTTTGCATTATCATTAATATTATTAGATAGCAAATTATGTCTTGCATGTAAATGTCACTCCAAAAGAAGTCTGTTAAAAACACACACACACGTATACACAAACATACATAGAAGTATCATTTATTTTAAAATAATTATATTAAAATAAACTTTAAAATTATATATATATATTAGATTATAAATTTTAATTTGTTAAAATGTACTTTAAAATTATATATATATATATAATTTATTTTAATTATATTGTATTATATTAAAATATACTTTAAAATTATAAAATGTTAATTTGTTAAAATGTACATTAAAAGTATATATATAATTAATTTTAATTATATTGTATTATATTAAAATATACTTTACAATTATAATGTTAATTTATTCAAATACTTTAAAATTCTATACATAATGTATTTTAATATTATATTATATTAAAATATACTTTAAAATGATATATATATATATATATATATATTAGATTATAAATGTTAATTTGTTAAATGTTTATAATTTTTTATTTTATTAATTTTTTTATTTTATAGCCATCATGTTTTTCTTCTCTGTCTTTGCAGTGCACCTTTGCCATTGAATTTCAGCGATCTCTGATGCGGTGTAAACTCTACTTTGTAGGTGACCTTACTAAATTGACTAGTTGATGATCTTGCGGACAGACGCCTGTACTTCGTTTTTCTCCAGCTGCTAGCCATGAGACTTCTGGTGACTGTTCAATTGAAAACTTAGAGGGAGATAAATATAGCAGACGAAATTGTGCCGCGCTTTGTGTGAAACTCTAGAAACGGATGGTCTTCGGAGAAATCATCACTTGCCATACGGGGGATGATATTAATGTGAGACCGCAAACACTGGGTGTGATAACAGCCAGGAGACTGATCAGCGATGCATCAGCCATTTATCGACCACAACTGCGTGGAAAACAATCTCGTGCTCCCTGACTGTTAGAACTTTATAACGTTGCCCTTCAGAAAGGACTGATGACAGCTCTGAGCTAAAAGTGAAACATAAACAGCTGCTGCCCCAGAGTGTGGGGGAAATGTAGACGCATGCATGTGGCGCTCGGCCATAGGCAGGGTAGGATGACACAAGTTTTTGGGGAGAGCGAGGACTGCAAATGCCCTCGCCGCTAGGGAGCCGGGCCTGTGCACCCAGGTGACTAATACATCCTTGGTGGATTTGGAACAGAAGTGCGAAGCAATGTGCAGAAGGTGGCAGTAACGCAAAATATGCTACACACCTGCCCTTTTTTATCTCGGTCGTAACGTGGATCACCATTCTGATGGTCGTTTTCACTCCAGAGGTATTTATAAACCATAGACATTTAATACAGCTCATCACACCTTTAGCACAGCTGACTTTAGCAATCAACACAACTGGCCTGCGCAAGAGCGAAAGGGTTAACCTTTTCCTTCCCGTTAGAAAAGGAGGGTGGAAAAACAGAGTGAGAGGTCATGGTGAATACATATAGTGTAGGGGAATTCCTCACTGTCCTTCCTAAACCTGCCAATGTTATCAGTGTGCAAGAGTGGAAAACCTGGTAAATGATACATTAGACCAAAGTAAAAGCTGGATTAAAGACTCTTAAGCCAAAGTATGTTAAAAAGGATATCATTGTCATTGTGGTGGAAGGATTTTGTTTCTGAAATGTGTCAGAACACAATGTACATTCTGCCGTTGCATTCTCAATTTTGCCTCTAGGGACACTGTAGCCACTAGGGATGCTCAGTTTTCTCTTTTTCAAGTCAACTAATGCCAATAGTTTGAAGATAATTTTATTTCTGATTTGTTTATTTTATTGCAGATTTTATTGATTTAAAAATGAAGGGCCCTATCATACACCCAGTGCAATGCGACGGCAGGCGCAACGCAAGTGTTTTCTGCTAGTTTCAGCCTGACGCAGTTTTCATTTTCACATCCAGCTCCACGTTGTTTAAATAGCAAATGCACTCGTGCCCATCTGTTCACCCATGGGCGTCTGGTCTGAACACCAGGTGTGTTCAGGCGCATTGCTATTTTGAGGAACTGAAAACGACTGCGCCATTGACCAACAAAAACCTGGTCTAAAGTCAATAGCGCAATATTTTTGTGTTATTTACAGGGTACATAACACACAGTTTCTGCCAATCTCATGTTAATCTTGAGTACCTATAGAGTTGTAGGTTCCAGGTATGGTCTGATGTCTTTTATTTTGAAATTGTCACTTCCAGTTTTGTTACGTCACTTGGTGTGTAGGTGCATATTACCTGTTAGTTGTGGATAGCATGGAGGAAGGGGGTGAATAGCTGGGACGCTCACTTTCTGTTGACCGTTTCGTTTCGTATTGTTTGTTTTGTTTCATTCTTATTTTGTTTATTCTACGTTTTCTACCTTACTGTCTTCATTCAACATGCAAAAGATTTCAACACTGGAGTTAAACTTCTTACTTTGCATCGAAACGCGTCATGGATTTATTCCCACTACTTAGGCTCTCAGTGGATACTGGCTGCTGCTACAAGAGTAGTATTGCATCCTTCATATCTCTGAAGAGTCTTTAGTTTGATCATATTTATAAAAGACAGATACGCTGTACCTATTCTTTCTGAAAACAGTGGAAACTTGTGGAGGAGTGCAGTGGGCGGAGCTAAAGAGTCACGAGCACACCCACACACACACACACACAATACATCGTGGCATTTTCCCTGGATAACTTTCGATTCACTAAACTTTCATGTTGTTTACATTAGGTCGGAGGTTGCTCCGTCTGTCGGAAGCTAGCTAGTTAGTTAGCTAGTTAGTATAGTTTTAAATATGGATATTTTTCTTATACAAACCCATCGCTTTGCTTCAGAAGGTGTTTATTAACCCCCTGGAGGTGTATGGATTACTTTTATGATGGATGGATGCACTTTTTGGACTTCAAAATCAGGACCGCCATTCTCTGCTATTATAAAGCTTGGAAGAGCACAGATTTTTTTAATATAACTCTGATTGTGTTCGTCTGAAAGAAGAATGTCATATACACCTAGGATGGCTTGAGGGTGAGTGAATCATGGGCTAATTTTCATTTTTGGGTGAACTATCCCTTTAATGTATTAGCTAAGCACTGCAGTTTGCGTACTCTTGTTTCTGGCCTTAGAGCGCACATATGCGTTTCCATGAGCCTGAACGTTGGTCTCATCTTGTGTGTATGCGACAGACTCATGAAAACCATCTTAAGCCAGGGAATCTGAAAAGCTCAGTGTCTGACTTTCCCGTGTCCCAGCACTCATTCCTAAAGTCCCAGGACAGGAAGCAGAGCGAGCTGCAGGCCTCAGAGAGTGTCTGGGTTTGGGCAGATGGGAGATGAAGTTTGGCTGAGGGCCAGAGATCTCCGGTGAGCAGAGAGAAACGAAAGAGCATATGAGCAAAGGGATGGATATTCCACACAGCGAGGTGACCATCGGCTTTTGTCATGTTAGTTTTAGTACTAATAATGTTAATTTGTAAAATATTTACCAATATTTTTGGTAAAACAAAAAAAAAATCTCATAGACTTACATTTGAAGCAGGTGGTTTGAGTCAAAAAGAATTGTTTTTTTTATTTGGACAACCTAGCAACCACTCTTACATCTCACAGTGATCTAGCAACAGCATAGCAACGGTCTAAAAAAACCTCTGACAACACTGTAGCATCATGGCGGCGGGGTTTGCACAGGTAAAAGCTACTTACACTACCATTCAAAAGTCTGGGGTCAGTAAGAAAACAATACTTTTATTTAGCAAGGATATATTATACTGAGCAAAAGGGACAGACTTTTACATTGTAACAAAATATTATATTTCAAATAAATGCTGTTCTTTTGAAATTTATATTCACTAAAAATTATGAAAAAAAGGTTTTCACAAAAATATTAATCAGCAAATATTTGAACAGTGATTATAATAAGAAATTTTACTTGAGCACCAAATCATAGAATGATTTCTGAAGGATCATGTGACACGGAAGACTAATGGCTACTTTAACATCACTGGAATAAATTACGTTTTAAAATATATTAAAGTCCCCCTGTATGCAATAATTGTATCCCTTTAAACTCATCTTTGATCACCAAAATGACATATTTAAAAGTGTTTTCTTGTGAAAAAATGTCTTCATGCCTTAAAATAGCTTGAATGTAACTCTACACCCTTGCCTCATTTAGTATACGCGGATTCATGAATATGCAAATGAGCCCCGCCTCCACTCACTCAGCTCAGAGATCCACTCGCTCAACTTTACTCAAGTTACTGTAGTAAACGCTGCACAATGGTGTCGCTCTTTACAAGTCTGACGCATAACGGTCATTAATATGATTAGCCTTTTGCTTGACTACGTTATCAAACAGCTAATAATGTGTTGCTAATGTTACACAAACCATTTTACCGGTTGCCATCTTAGAAACGCTTTGAACATCATATAACGTCAGTGGAGAAAGGCATATAGTTCATCATAACATCGTAATATACATCAAATGCATAATTCTCCCGCTATATTGCTAAATGTACCCAATTTTTCATATCAGCAGAAAAATATCCCGGGATAACCTGCTTCTCTTGAGACTCCCCTGCTTCAGAGTTAATGATATGCTAAAGCCCCGCCCACACGCTGACGTGATTGGTTACAAGGTAGTTTGTAAAGCGTGACTGTTTTTGAGACTGTCTTTGGTTCACTGCAGTTTTAAGGAGAAAATACTCAACATTGGTGTTGTCATGAATGTGTGCATGGTTTTTCTGAAAGCATAGTAATATTTCCTAATATTATGTTTTTACTGTATTTTTGATTAAATAAATGCAGCCTTTCTGAGCATAAGAGACTTTTAAAAAATCTTATAAACCCCAAACAGTAGTGTTCATGTAGTTTGTGTAAAAAAAAATCTTTTTTTTAATTCAGTCTTTCTTAAAACAATCATGAAACAATCAGTTTACATTTATTTATTAAAAATACAACCGACTGGATCATTAGAGATTCTGCCATTCAAAGGTGGAGGTATTACAGATTTTAAAAGTTCCCATAAACTCTTCTCCAAAAGTCTGAGGAAAATCTAAATTTCATGGTGAGGTGGTATGCCATTTAAAAGATTTAGAAGGATTTGTTTCGGATAAGAGCCCAGATCTACCTGTCTCATTGCTACGCCTAGAGATATTTTAAGCAGTTAAGTCCTTTTCCTGTTTGGATTTCCGTATTTCGCTAATGTGGAGAAGACTGCAGTAAATATCCCAAGATTCAGATCAAGAGAAATGTATTACGCACGGTGTGTGAAAGTGTTGTTTCGACACGGAGAGCACAACGTATACTTCATTAGGCGCTAATATTGCTTTATGAATTTGTGTGTCATCTGAATGGTAACAAAATAAACTTTAGCTTCATGCAGCATGTGCGTTTGTTTTGTTCTCAGTGTGTATATATAAGCTTTAATGCATCTGTGTTTTGCTCCGTATTCCCCTTGTTGTGTCTAGAGTGGCTTTTGTGTCAGCTGCACACTGGTTTAATGTGAAGTTTAAGCCTCTCATGACGCCAACTAGGGTCTAGTTACACTAGTGGGAATACCTGCTATTGTCCGCTAAATCCCTTCTAATTCCCAGGAATTCTGCTATCATTCCACTCATCATACCTTCTTAGTCCTGCCACACTTCCATAAGTTACTATAAGTGATCTTAAAGACACAGACCCTCCGCCATGATGCCTGTAAAAGCTATTGATAGTTTATATGCATCACATGCCTATAGAGTTGCACTGTTTCCGGCTTGCCGTCCATATTTAAAGGTTACATTTTTGATCCACTTTTAGTGATTTTGTGATGCCAAATCTCTTCAGACAGTCTGTCATTCTTCCAGACCTTTTTGACGACTGCTGTCAGGCGTTTCTGAATGCAAAGGGCTATTTTTATATATTGCATAGAAATACAATTACGCTCTAATGTAACACACTTTATTAGAAGAGAGACACGGAATATGAATTGTTCCGTGGTTGTCATAGTAACAGGAAGTTCTAAAACCCCCAGCAGCAAATGTTGTTCTCGCAGTCTTTGAACAGCTGGGGGGCTGTTATTGGCACGGCATTGTGGGTCATTACCACCTTGCATTTCCTGGGTCAAAATTCCTGAGTTTTTGAGTTGCGTCAGTTGTTTAAAATGTGTTGATTTATTGACTGCTTAGTCTTATTTATTTTTATAGGACAGTCAAGACTGAGCAGACAAAAGGACCATATAACACTGGAGAAAGCTTTCTATTAGCATTGACATTCATCTTAAATTCTTTTCTTGCTTTTAAGAGATGTCCAAAAAGAAATCAGGCCCTGGTAATACATCTCTAATATAATATAATGAAATAAGTTTTATTTTGTTAGAATAATCAGCTAAAGGCCATTTCACACAAAGGCGAATGAACATTCACATGACGTCAGTGCACCAGACTTTTTTCTTTTATGCAGAGATGTTCTAATCTCTTTTCCATCACACTGTGGAGAAACTCACCGCCTTAAAAGCTCAAGCTCGTTAAAGGAACATAAATAGGTTCATTTTCCAACTCCCCTAGAGTTAAACAGTTGAGTTTTACCGTTTTCGAATCCATTCAGCCGATCAACTTTTAGCATAGCTTAGCATCGATCATTGAATCTGATTAGACCGTTAGCATCTCGCTCAAAAATGACCAAAGACTTTTGATATTTTTTCTTGTTTAAAACTTGACTCTTCTGTAGTTACATTGTGTACTAAGACAGACGGAAAATGAAAAGTTGCGATTTTCTAGGCCGATATGGCTAGGAACTATATTCTCATTCCTGTGTAATAATCAAGGAACTTTGCTGCTGTACCATGGGTGCAGAGGCGCAATGATATTACGCACCGCCTAATGCGTAATTCTTCAAGTTCAGACAGATTTTCTTTGTCTCAAAATCTCGCTCAATACTGTTTATGCATCAGTAAATCAAACCAGTGACTAATCGATCAACTTCACATTGTCATCTGCTCAAAGCTCATCACTGCAACCTTTTATGTGATGGGAATAGATCAAAATATAATGCTATAATCAATACTTTTCACCTTTCGTTAATCTCGACAGCTGTAATAGCAAAATCGTAGTAAAAGTTTTCGAGGGGCTTCCACATGTAATACTTATTTCATATGCAAAGATGTCAGCCAATCACAGCAGTGGGCATTTACACTGAAGTCTCGCAGCAGCCAATCACAGCAGTGGGCATTTACACTGAAGTCTCGCAGCAGCCAATCAGAGCAGTGGGCGTTTACACTGAAGCCTCACAGCAGCCAATCACAGCAGTGGGCGTTTACACTGAAGTCTCACAGCAGACAATCACAGCAGTGGGTGTTTACACCGAAGTCTCACAGCAGCCAATCACAGCAGTGAGCGTTTACATTGAAGCCTCACAGCAGCCAATCACAGCAGTGGGCGTTTACACTGAAGTCTCACAGCAGAAAATCACAGCAGTGGGCGTTTACACTGAAGTCTCACAGTAGACAATCAGAGCAGTGGGCGTTTACACTGAAGCCTCTCAGCAGCCAATCACAGCAGTGGGCTTTTACACTAAAGTCTCACAGCAGCCAATCACAGCAGTGGGCGTTTACACTGAAGTCTCACAGCAGCCAATCACAGCAGTGGGCGTTTACACTGAAGCCTCGCAGCAGCCAATCACAGCAGTGGGCGTTTACACTGAAGTCTCACAGCAGCCAATCACAGCAGTGGGCGTTTACACTGAAGTCTCGCAGCAGCCAATCACAGCAGTGGGCGTTTACACTGAAGTCTCGTAGCAGCCAATCAGAGCAGTGGGCGTTTACACTGAAGTCTCACAGCAGACAATCAGAGCAGTGGGCCTTTACACTGAAGCCTCTCAGCAGCCAATCACAGCAGTGGGCTTTTACACTGAAGTCTCACAGCAGCCAATCACAGCAGTGGGCGTTTACACTGAAGTCTCACAGCAGCCAATCACAGCAGTGGGCGTTTACACTGAAGCCTCGCAGCAGCCAATCACAGCAGTGGGCGTTTACACTGAAGTCTCGCAGCAGCCAATCACAGCAGTGGGCGTTTACACTGAAGTCTCGTAGCAGCCAATCAGAGCAGTGGGCATTTACACTGAAGTCTCACAGCAGTCAATCACAGCAGTGGGCATTTACACTGAAGTCTCACAGCAGCCAATCACAGCAGTGGGCGTTTACACTGAAGTCTCGTAGCAGCCAATCAGAGCAGTGGGCGTTTACACTGAAGTCTCGTAGCAGCCAATCACAGCAGTGGGCGTTTACACTGAAGTCTCACAGCAGCCAATCAGAGCAGTGGGCGTTTACACTGAAGTCTCACAGCAGACACGCCCCTTCAAACAGAGCGTTCAAATCAGAGACTAAATCAGGGTAGGAAAAATTGCTTTTCTTTCTAAATTATGACCATTTTTGATGTAAGAATCATATTAACATTATAAGAAACACTTTATTTTACAGTGTCCTTGTTACATGTATGTACCATAGTAATAACAGTAAATTATGCATAATTACATAACAACTAACCCTCAACCAAACCCTAATCCTACCCTAACCCTATAGTAAGTACATGCTGTTAATTAATATTACTCAGTACATAAATATATAATTACAATGTAACAATGACACCTTAAAATAAAGTGTAACCAAAGCTAATTCTAAATATTAATAAATACTAAAATAGTGTATAAATAAATAGTGCTAAAATAACACAGAATCAGACTTTAGAGAGTAGCCCAGCCACATTCATCTCAGTAGGAATCAGGTCAGTCACACAGTCTGAGTGTAAAGTCTCCTCAACCGTCTCCTTCGCTATATGTGGAATCATTATTCAGAGTTCGGGCAGGAGGTCGGTGTGGCGACTGAGGATTAGGCATTTCACAGAGGTGCTCTGTGTATTAGAGAAGGAGGTTTACCCTAAAGTTCAACTTACTCTGGGGGTTTGAATGGGGGGTGGGAAGGGCAAACCCACAAATCTTCTGTTCATCTGGTTTGGAGGGTACTGTGGTGTGGTGTGTACGAGGAACTTATTAGTGTTTATTTCTGTAAATAAGCTTGTGTGTGTGTGGTGGCCTGGTTGTTTGTGAAGGGGCCCTGCGCTGTAGATGTGGTGGTCTGCTGCAACTGGAACGCTAATGCTTCCTCTGAGGCCAGTGAGGAACAGCATGATTAGCCCTCCAGCCCCCCGGGGGGAGCCGCTGCGCTCTCCTTGCTCTAATTCACTTTGACGTCAACAGGAAGGCAGATCAGGTCTCATGAGGGGAAGAGGGAGAGGTGGGCTGCGGACTGTATGGCTGTGGAGGACTCTGGGGCTTTGAGAGGCTGCGGGAGGGATAACAAAACCCTAAAATGTTTTCTTTGTAGTTTGGAAGAAGCCCGGGAAAGGTTTCACACAAACCTATCCTGACAGACTGAAGCGTGGGGGGCTGGCCGCCATTCCTGCCATTCCCGCTCCTGACTTTATCTTTGTTTGCCCACCTACCCGAGCTCATACACACACACACACACACACACACAAACACACAGCCTCTATTAAGCCAGAACAGCAGGGCCCACACATACATATACCTTCCCACGCAATATCAAATTACTTTTCAAATTGTGGGGTCAGCAGGCCCACGGGTATCAAGCAGCGTCAATAAAAAATATCCCCATTCTAAAAAGCATGTAGTGCCGCTTAAACCTAAATCAACATTTCTGGTCATTTTAAAAGTTGCATTGCCATCGGAGTAATGATCTCCGGTTAGCTGTTAGTGAACAAACTGTACTCAGAAGGTTTCTCTTGTGTTGTAGACTGTCTGGAGGGCAGTGCGCCGTCGGACCGACTCCAACATCAGATGCTCCAATGCTGAGAACAAGCAAACTGTAAGTTTCTAAATCAACACTTTACATGCTCATTTAAAAACACATTTGCTCTGTTCCAAAAGCTAGTGAGCTGCCAGTATTTTAAGACGTGCTCCTGATGCAAAGGCTGTTCTGAAATGTTTGCAGCCGTCTAAGATCAAGATGGATCGATCTATCTATTTAAGCTGCACAATTTTATTAAACCTTTGAAGTATGATCACAGCGAACATTCAGATCTGAGTTGGCGCTGCTGCTGATTCAGAGAGAGCAGGTGTCATGAAACAGCTTCACAAACAGTCTTTTGAACCACACAGTATCGTTATTTCTGTCTTACAAACATTCTGATTATCACAGAAGTACTAGGATAAACGTTTATAGACAAGTAGTCTCACGTAGCCAGACCTTCAGATTGACGGCAGAAGGTCTGGGCTAGTGCTGAGCGGTATACCGGTTCATACCGAATACCGGTGTTTATTTTTGTTATGATATGAATTTTGATTATACCGGTGTAAGTCGCTTAAACAACGTTCAGCCTATGGCTGAATCCGAAATCGCCCCCTAAACCCTCAATCACTATTCCCTACTTTAGTCGACTAATACAGTTCACTTAAAGGAGTGAATGAAAACGAGTGTGTGAAGTCCGACAGCCGTTGAGTGTTCATCGGCTGTACGCTCGTTATTGCGGTGCAATGTGGGATTGAATGAGTGCACTCAATAATGTACTTCAAATAATGCCCTATTTGAGGTTAATGCCCTACGATTTCGGATTCAGCAGATTACAGCGGAGAATTCAAACAACACGCGCAAGAGAGCAGTTTCTGCGCAGAGCGCCGTGATGAGATTAACAACGCTCACCATATGGATCATATAGATCAGATATAGACCGGAGCAAGTGAGTTTAAGTTTTTATGGACATATACTCTAGTGCTCTAAACATAAACCAGCAGCGTGTATGCGCACATATTTAATCACATCTTCTTCAAATGAAAAATATGTGCAAACAAGGACACTGATACTACAGCCGTACATCTGATCACGACCGCGATGACACGATGGATTATTCTGCTACACCGAAGACAATGATGTAAGTTAACCCAGACAGCAACATAGTATTGGCCCAGATCCGGGCCACATCTGGTACATCTGGATTCAACACGTACCAGATGTGGGCCGGATCTGGGCTGACACTATGTTGCTGTCCGGGAATAGACTGACAATTCAAAGAAGAATGGGCAAAAAAGTCACTGCTTTATTCTTTCTGTGTTAAACTGACGCGTGTAGTTTGTTCAGAGACTGTAGTGCTCTTTAATGTACTGAAAATATCTCTAGGCGTTTTAAATGTTCCTCCGCGTTTCTCCCTCATTTTGGCAGTTTGATATTATATAGGGTTAGATTTTTAAAATGCTTAAGGTGCCCTCAACTCTGTTTTTTATCTCTCCGTAGTCATATATTAATATTCATGTGTCTGTAATGAGTGTGTAGTCTGTGTTTTATTGGTTGTTGTCTCCCCACAGCATAATTTTGTGGGGCTTTGCAAACCTGTATTAATTCTAGTGTGGAATTTTTCATCATGACAGTAAAATAGGGCATTCTAGTCAATCTCTTGCAGTATTTCCTCTCTCAATCAGTAGAAAATGTGGTTAACACCCTGTCATGCATAGGGGAAAAAATTCCGGCATATACTGCAAAACCGGTATAATTTAGAAAAATACTGTGATAGAAATTTTTGGTCATACCACCCAGCACTAGTCTGGACTCTTTTGCAGCTTTCATTGGTCGAGGACCACCCAAGAGGACGTTTGACTGACCAATCACAGTTTGATTTGTTCCACGTCATGTTTAGGGGTGTGAAAATGTAAAATCGATGTCCCTGCAATAACAGACTGGCGTGCATCTATAAATTATTCATTTAAGCACGATGTTTAAATTTACTGCAACAATGGATCCACAAACTTCACTTACATTAGAAAATCCAGCGTTTAGTTGATCCTGGTAAGCGCTCATTGTCACAGTTGTAAACACGACGGCGTTCTTCTTCCACGAGGGGCTTTGGCGTCAGGGCATTTGTTTCTAGGCGGACCGTTAAAGAACTCAACACACTCGTCTCACGGACATCCTGTAGAATTCAACCAATCAGAGGACATCTTCGAAACTCCTGAAGTGTTTCCAGAAAAGTGGGCCATATGCATCAGACGTCTGAGGCTGAGACTAATAGACAAGTGACTGTTTAAAAATGTGGGAAAAAAAGGAAATTTATGAGTGAGTCATTAAATCAATCATTCATTCATTCATAAAAAAACTATTCAAATTAATTAAACATTTTTAAATAGACTGCACCACTTAACTTTTTGTCAAAACCTGTAATAAATGACATGTTATTTTGTTGTAACTATCAATCTATCTCTCTGTATTGTCGTTTATTTTACAGTTTGTTCTATCATATGTCCCTGCTATCTGTCTGTCTCTTTTAGTTAAAAATTACATAAATTAATTCCAATTTATTAATTAAAATGAATTAATTGTTCTTCCTTACATTCAAATTGCAAATCTGCACCGTTCGGCACCTCAATTTAAAAGTCAATATAAGTTAATCTTTTTAAATTCTGAGTTGCATGCATCCATGTCTAAAAAACATGTTTTTGCTAAATTGCATGTTTATATTGCATACACAAACAGTTAATCTAATACTGAAAAGTACATAATACTTAAATCTAAATAAAATAATTGCTATTTAACTCAATTTTTGTCTGTGCTGTTTTTTATGCTTTCTTAAGAGTATCACAAACTCCACTGAAATCAGTTGTGAACCATGCGCTTAACATGAAGAATGCTATTTTGTGCGATGGCACAAGATGGTTTGTTGTTGACGTTGCTCATTCTCAATCATAATTTATAAGGTTCAGTTTTGGTTAGGCTGCCTATGTAGGCAGTAGAAGGTGAAGTAGCTCACTAGGTGTTGGAACAGAGCCATGCTGGTCGCCAAACTTTCCACAGATTCACAGCTTTTGTAGTCATGCATTAAGTGGTCTTCCATAATTATACTTTCACTGTGGATTTTTTTTTTTTTTATAGCATTGATAGCACATCAAGTTCTCTCACTTTATTGAGGAGGGCTGATAAATATGCAGTGTCACCTTTCAAGCTGCCTAAAATACACAAACCTGTGATTTCTCTGCAGTGATATCGCTCTTCTGGAGTCGTAGAGTTATTCCTTGCTGGTTTATTCAGAATTGGGCCTTTACAGATACAATTTGAAATGAATTTTCCAATGCTTGCTGTTCGTCTGCAATCACCCCAGCTGTGTTGTTTAAGAGTTTGTTTCCTCACTTTAATAGCACTTTTTGTTATGTCCTTATAGAGTGCGAATTTGTTGGAAAACACAATTTGTGTCTTTAATGGTTCGTGGGCTCAGGGTGGAATTACGCTGTGGATGAGTGAGAGAGGCCGAGTCTGAGGGAGACATTTGTGTGCGGCAATATGCAGAATGGTTAACTCTTTGCTTTTCAGAGGGGGTAAAAGCCAGGCAAGGCGCTTTAATTGAGTGTGAAAACAGCTGGGTATCTAGTGCCATTTTCCCCCGCAGCAGCATGGAAGTGACTATCTCAATATCCTCCCGACTCTAATCGCTCATAACCCCAAATTCCCCCTTTCTTTCTCTCCCTCTCGTTTTCGGAGCCCTGCCGAGGATTGTTTTACGCTTAATTTTGTTAAACCTAATGAGATTTCCCTAATTAAATCTCCTCCTGACTGGAAAGCTCTCTCTCTCCTGTCGAGTGAAGTGATTGTTTGTAGATCTTTTTAGACAAATAAACATTTTCGGAGCGAAAGCACAGCGCAAGAGAAATGGAAGGAGCCCGGTGCTACATTCATGCTTTGCTTAATGTCTTTTCACCTACACTTTTACCTTCTCAAATGATCAATACTAGTTCCTCTGGTCTCATCTTACAGCTAAGATGAATTAACTTATTGTACATAATGTCAAGTCTTAACCCGGAGCCGTGTTGGGAAGCAAATGTGATGCTGTTAACTTTTTAGTAGCATAACAGTAGATAATAATCAAACACAGTTACCTAAAATGATTCAGTCTGATTCTTTTTTAGTAAATCAAATCATTTTGAATAAATCATTCATTTAAATAAACAGATTCACTTACATGATTCATTTGAATCATGTACTTTTCTGAGTGTATAATTTTACAAAATAATATAATATATAAATACTTAAAAAATATATTTACAAATAAATAACAGTATAACATAACAGTAGCTAATAATCAAACACAGTTTGATTCTTTTTAGTGAATCAAATCATTTTAGATAAATCATTCATTTAAATAAACTAATTCACTTATATGATTCATTTGACTCAGTTTTAAATAAAACAAAATCCACAGATGCATGAACAGTAGATGAATCTGTATCGTATCGATGTTTAATATTGATTATATTGTGTACAAAATAATATAATATATAAATACTTAAAAATATATATTTACGAATAAATAACAGTATAACATAACAGTAGCTAATAATCAAACACACTTGCCTAAAATTAATCAGTCTGATTCTTTTTAGTGAATCAAATCATTTTTAATAAATCCGCCTATGTGATCATTCATTTAAATAAACAGATTCACTTACATGATTCATGTGAATCAGTTTAAAATAAAAAAAATCCACAGATGAATCTGTATCGTATTGATGTTTAATATTGATTATATTGTGTATAATTTTACAAAATAATATAATATATAAATACTTTATTTACATTTAAATTTATTTCCGAATGAACTGCTCAACACTGTGAAATGGCAACAACCATGGCAGTGATTCTAGACAGATCCATGACTGAAAGCCTCTTTTATTGTAGCAATATTGTCATTTATATAAATCTGTATGAATATGTATGTGTGTGTGTGTGTGTGTGTGTGTGCCAGGGTCTTGTTTTGTGTAGGAAAGTGCCGCTGGGTGTGTCTGGTCCATTGAACTCTCTGAATAAAAGGCCTTGAGAGTATTGTTGACTGCGGTCATTGAGCTGGTATTGTGGATGCCCCCTGGGAGACTATTGTGAGACTCGACCTTCTGTTTCCCGTGCCGGCTCCGGAAAGCTAGTGCCAAGACGCCTTCAAACACATCATAGACACACCATTCCAACCAGACCCTATTTTTTGCCCCCTCCTGTGGACTGTTGGGCAGTCTGCCCAGTTCTTGTGAAAGGTGCCCTCTGATTTTGCCCCCTCTGATCAGGTTTCTGCCACCAGTTGCCCAGTTTGATGCAAGTAAGTAGGGTGAGGAGTCAGGGGAGATGCCCTGGCATCTGGCACCAGCAGGCCACACACAACACCTAGATCTCCATGTGGTTATTCATTATTTAAGGACTGACTTGACAGAGCGTCCTTTGCGAGGAATGTTACCATTGTTTATTTGATGTAGACTGAATTGTGTTATTTGTGTTGAGCTTTGTTAATTCATTTTCCTTTTAAATGTAGGGTACAACGGGGCTAAAAGCTCCACGGGGTAAAAGGTGCCTTTGATTTTATTCTCCTCTAAACCCCTAAAAGGCACAAAAACTTGCCTTAGCAGCACTTTCCAAAACATCCGCTTTTCAAGATGCATGTGGAAATTTCACTGATCCTTAACGTGATCGCGGGCAGCAGCACAAAGTTGATTGTGAGCTAATTTGATCTAATATTTGATATATGTAGCAAATGAGAATCACTAAAATGATTGAATATATTTTGAGACAAATGTCTTAATGATTCTTAAGGTAATTAAAGCAACAGTTTTTCAATAACAGAAGAATATGTAAAAGTATGTTATTTGGGGTAAAAGGCGCAATAATTAACATGATAATAAATATCTGGCTTTTCCATTTGTTGACATGATTAGATTCAGATGGGCAATATCATATATTAAGTTGGGTGTCCACCTTAGAGATAATCACCATACAGCTGTGGTCAGAATTATTGGCACCCCTAGTAAATATGATCAAAGATGGCTGTAAAAATAAATCTGTTTTGTTTATCCTTTTGATCTTTCATTCCAAAAATTCGCAAAAATCTAACCTTTCATTAAAATAAAAGAATTGAAAGTGGGGGGTAAATCACATTATGAAATAAATGCTTTTCTCCTAAACACATTGGCCATAATTATTGGCACCCAAAATTAAATACTTTTTGCAACCTCCTTTTGTTAAGATAACAGCTCTGAGTCGTCTTCTATAATGCCTGATGAGTTTGGAGATCAGAGCCCATTCCTCCATACAGAATCTCTCCAGATCCTTCAGATTCCCAGCTCTTCTCTTCACTTCATCACTCATTCTCTATAGGGTTCAGGTCAGGGAACTTGGATGGCCTTTATTTTGTGCTCAGTGACACATTTGTGTGTTGATTTTGATGTTTGTTTTGGATCGTTGTCCTGATGGAAGATCCAACCACGGCCCATTATAAGATTTCTAGCAGAGGCCGTCAGGTTTTGATGTTTTGTCTGTTGGTATTTGCTAGAATCCATGATCCCATGTGTCTGAACAAGATGTCCAGGACCTCCAGCAAAAAAATAGGCCCACAACATTAAAGATCCAGAGGTATATTTAACCGTGGGCATGGGGTATTTTTTATCCCTGTTTGCACCAAAGCCATCTGGAAACTTTTTACAGTTTCATCTGACCACAGAACCAGATCCTGTCTGAATTTCCAGTCGTGTCTGACAACTGAGTTTGTTTCTGGATGAGCGAGGAGGATTTTTCTTGAATCTCTCCCAAACAACTTGTGGTGATGTAGGAGTTGTTTGATTTTTTTTAAAAAGGCTTTCTCACCCAAGACTCAACTAATCTCTCTGATTCTCCATCTGAGATCCTCGGAGAGTCTTTGTCCACTCAAACGTTCCTCCTCTCGTGCATTAGGACGATATAGACACACGTCCTCGTCCAGGCAGATTCATAACATCTTTAGTTGATTGGAACTTCTTAATTATTGCCCTGATGGTGGAAATGGGGATTTTCAATGCTTTAGCTATTTTCTTACAGCCACTTTCTATTTTGTGAAGCTCAACAATCTTTAGCTGCACATCAGAACTATATTCTGTGGCTTTACTCATTGTGATGAATGATTAAGGGAATTTGGCCGTTGTGTTTTCTCATATTTATACTCCTGTGGAACAAGACATCATAGCTGGACAGTTTCATGTTCCTAGTCACCCTGGTGTGCTACAATTTTTTAATATTAATGGGAATATACTTCAGAGATATTTTACTCATAAAAAAATCTAGGGGTGCCAATAATTGTGGCCAATGTGTTTTGGAGAAAAGCATTTATTTCATAATGTGATTTTTCCCCCTGACTTTCCTTTCTTTTACTTCAATGAAAGGTTAGATTTTAGCGATGTTTTTGAATGAAAGATCAAAAGGATAAACAATGCAGATTTATTTTTACAGCCATCTTTATCATATTTACCAGGGGTGTTAATAATTCTGACCACAACTGTATGTAGATAAAAGCCTATATTTAAACTAAAATAAATTATGTTGTGAATAATGTTCAATGGAGGAAACTCTCAGATATCATTAAAAATATCTTAATTTGTGTTCCGAAGATGAATAAAAAGTCTTGTGGATTTGGAACGATGACACAATTTTAAAAAATGTTGGTGAAGCTCTATGATTTCATGTTGCCTTTTAACAGTGGATATTAATATTTGTTTCATATAGCATCAGTTTACATGGGCATTAACAGTACAGTACAGCACCTTGTGCCATCGAGGAGTTGATTAGTACAATTCCTTTTGCTCTTTCTATAACAATCTCAACCTCATCATCATCATCATCATCATCTCCACCACCCCTGGCCTTCACCCCGAGTCTGTTCCTCATCAGCCTCGATTAGCATTATGTTGATTTAGCCTAGCAGCCCCCACCAACCCAATGGAGGCTTATTAGTTTGAATATTTTTTTTATTTATTCCCGTTTTCTTGGGGTCCCTGTCGGCATTTCCAATTACTCTCGCCGTTCGGCTGTAATTGCCTCCGTGCTAATGGCTGCCAGACAATTGTGCTAAATGAGGTGAAGGCGCGAGGCAGCGAGCTCGACTTCATTAAGAGCTAATGGGATTTTATTGGGGGGACTGAAGACCCAGCTCATCAAAAAGGAAAGATGGAAGGAAAACAAAACAGATGGAGGAGAAGAGGCTGAGAGAGTTTTATAGGCGTTTTCTTCAGTGTCTGCTTGTCTTAAGTTATGTCGGACAGGAATGTGCAACCCTACTGTTTTACTGTTAGAAACACATGCACACACACACATATGCATGTATCTGTCTTTCTCTCGAACACACAGATATGCGGAAAGAAGTACGCGCTCCGCTAAACAAACATCCACTCGCGCATGTAACCGATAGATACATGTATAAACGCATTAAAATTCAGCATAACATTCATGCTTGAAAAGATGAAAGAGAAGGAATTACAGTGAAGATTTGATGATAATCTGTGCATGTCAGTTTGATTACACAGATTTCTTAGATAACATAAATCGAGAGCCAAACTTTGTGCTTTAAAGTGTGCATCACTTCAAGTTGAAAAAGAGCATTTGCTTGACAGTAATCTGAAAAAATAATCACAGATATCACTTAGTTTTTAATAGCAGCAGTTTTATGTCATGAGTTAATGGTTTGATGTAGTTTAGATATGATGAAAGATGTCTGAATGAATGCCATATAGATGTAGAACAGCTCCATCTATAAATCAGAAGATTTAATGTTCATTTAAAACTAACCCATGAAACACTGAAGTGTTTATCTCTTTCATTCCAGCTGATTAATATCTGTGTGTGTAAGAGAGAGACAGAAAGTTTTTCTGAATGCTAATACTAATATAAACAACCTGACATAGATAGCAGTTCCTTAGTGTGTGATCTTTTGTCATGCTGTTCTGCTTAAAACAAACGTACTGCTCTGTTAGTGTTTTCAGGGTTTGGTTCTACAGCATATTTACTGAGAGCAGATGCTCTTCTAACTTTTTGAAGACTATAGCTGTGCACACTTGCATTTGTTGTTTACCATGCTTTATCTTAATGTTTTCATATGGTGGTCTGCCACTTTTTGCTTAATTTTTTTTCAAATAAATCTATTTGATTTAATTCACAACATTATTTACGTAAATGGATTATTAGGGGCCAAGCACAGAAGGTTATTCTTCTTCCGTTTCTTCTTCTTCTTCCACTCTGGAAGTCTATGGCAGCCCATAGAACCGTATGGTAAAAAGTTGTGTAATTTGGCACACTGATAGAGTTCAATGTGAACATTAACCACAGCAATTTTGGAGTCTCAATCCCTCTAGCGCCACCAACTGTTCGATTCGATTCGCTTCCCAGATTTTCCGTCATGAACATTTTTACGCCATTTTGAATGTTCTCGATTTTCACGAAAATTGAACCAGATCATCTTCAGACCGTGCCAATACAAAGTTATGGAATTCAAGCCGATTCAAATCTATCAAGTCCATCAAATCGTTCTCGAATAACATGCAAACAAATTTGACAAAGTGCCCGCCAAAATGAACGTGAAGCTATATCTGCGCAGCGCTTTAACGTATTCTTACCAAACTTGGTGTGTGTTATGACAGACATGACTTGAGGCTACCTGCATAGTTTCAGCGCAGTGCCATCTAGTGGTCAGGAGATATGAAAAATGCCTTTTTTTGCTTATAATTTCTGATTGGTTTGGCCAAAACTCTGAAAACTTGTCTCGTTTTGATTCGGTGCAGAATGCCAAGTCTAACGATACCCAATTTTCCCATATCGTTACGATACTCGGTATGTGTCTTCGGCACCATGCCCTGAAGGTACTCAAAAAGTTTTGGGGCAGTGCCACCTTGTGGTCAAAAGAAATTTCCAAAAATGCTAAAAACTTTTGATTAAATTCGACTATTGTAATGAAACTGGTCTTCCTGTTCGGCCAAATATGGACATATTGGTCTGTCCGATTTTCTTTCAAAACCTAATTTTTTTTAACTCCTTCTAGACAGTTTGTCCTATTTTCACCAAAATGGAATTGTATCATCTTCCGACCATGCCAACAAAAAGTTTTTGTATACCGCAATGACAAATTTCAGGCATGATGCCAAAAATACTCTGTGGCTGTATCTCTGCAATGCTTTGGCATAATGACACCACTCTTGCATGTATCAGTGTCACCTCACTTACACTTGACCACAACACATCAATTTGGTCACAGTGCCACCTATTGGTCAAACGTGATAAACCATTAAATCAAATTACTAGTGACTGTATTTGTGATTTTTCAGCTTTTCATCTTAAAATGTCTTTTAATTGCTCAATGTTGCAGTTGGTCTGATGCTCCCAGCCATGTTTGGCATGATTTATGTTCTTTGTGCTTGGCCCCGATTATTGCTGCTTGCAGCTATATTTTTTATTATTATTATTTTGTTCCGATAATACATTTAAGACCCCATAAAATGGCATGACGAATGTTCTTTTTCCCCCTGTGTGAACCTTTTGGCAAGTTGGGGAAAGAGCCTTTTTCTAATAGCCAACAGGCTTTATTTAAGTCACAGCCATGAACATGATTTGCTACTTGCTATTTGGGCGGGAAATGCTAGAGACATTGGATTGGACAAAAGCTGTGTAGTGCAGAATGTGTCATCAACATTTATTACACTAGAAATACTGTTGTTTTTTAATTTTTAATTTTTAGGATTACACTTGCATATAGACTAGCATTAAAGCTATTAAACATGGACTAAAAACAACAACACTCTCATCTTGATTTTATTGGGTCTAATTAATCATAACGTTATAAAAATGTAACTTTTTATCAGGGACCCCATGAAATCTAAATGGCATTTATGGCAGTTAGGCCATGTGTATTAATATCCTTGTGTGTTCCTGCAGGTTGACAAAGTTCAATTTTAACATTTGTATAGATATATAAAAATAATGTTGATGAGATTGTTATACTCAGAGAAATCATATTTAAATAGATTTTTTATTTTGGTGATACTGTCTTGTCAGAGGGAGTAATATTCTATATATCCTACTACAGTATATAAGTTTAAGAGCACTTTACCTGTCACCATTGCATACAGATTTGTGTGCTCAACCACAGGGCAGCTGCTAAACTGATTCAGAGACAGTGTTACCGTGTAATCGGGTTATCTCCGAGGTGGAAAAGAGAGGAAAATCTATGCCCTGATTAGATAAAAGGCATAGCTTCCAGCCATAACATCTAACCATAATATGACATCAGATAGGCTCTGGCAATGTGAAAAATAGGACTCTGTTTTTGTCATCCTCTGTTTCTTTATTTATTTACTGTAATTTTAGATTTTACAGGGGAACATCTGTTTTGATTTGAATGTAGGATAACGACGGTTTAATGGATCATGCTATGGATAGAGTGAACAACCGTGGGACGTTCGTGATTGATGTGGATGGCTTGAGTCACTGCTCTGGTTTTTCGGAAGTAGTTTGCCAGGGAATTTTTCAGGGAAGGAGTAAGAGTAAATGTGAGAGTTTGGTGAAAGATGGAGTCAGTGAGTGAATAAAAGCGACTTCTATGACATGCTGACATAAAATAAAGGCAGTGGCTATTTACACTGTAAAAATAGTGATAGATTGTATTTACACTATTTAAAAAAAATTGTATTTCCATTGCAATAAGTGTAAATAGTAGTTAGATGCTATTTATACTTATAAATAGAGGCAGATACTATTTACACCTCAGTGCTGTTGTACATTAAATGGTATGCAATAATAACATTACTATTTTTATTAAAATTATTAAATGAATGCCACATTATTGGGACAATAAAGCCCTCCCAATACCTACCCCTAACCGATAAATACTTTATTATTAAACACATATTAGACACTTTATTTACACTTTTCGAACATTTTCTTAATTTTTATTGAGAATAAATTAAAAAGGGAGTAGAGCGAGTTCGGCAAAAGGTGAATTTGAACATGGGCCGATTTGCATCAAAACTTTCTGCCACGCGCCATACCCCTACTACTACTGTTGTTAATCCAACGTCTTCCGTAATTTTGTCTGGCCCAACCAGATGTCAGTGGGCGGAGTTTGTGTAAATAGCCTCTGCCAACAAGGCGGGCTATTTGCACTTAGTGTAAATAGACAGTCCGTAAAATAAAAAAAATTCAGTAATTTCTAATAATCATTACTTGATTGGATCATGGATGTTAAGCTATAATATGTGATGTATAATGTACTGTCAGCCAGTCATTATCACAAAATAAACCCCAAAATGGTGAATTATTTTATTTTATTCCAAGAGACCACAGACATTGAACTAGCACAACTATGGAGTTAATTGTTTGCCAACAGTCACCAACGCACAAACTACTGTCAGGAATTACAAAAAAAAATTAGCGCTAAAAAGGCGTGGACAGGGTTATTTTGCGGCTGAACTTATTGCATATGCATTTAGGAGTTTCCCTTTCAGACATAAAACTTATGGCAGGAGAGTATTTAAATGAATCATGCAAGGTGATTTACTAAGGTTTGCCCTCGTCAATTTACTGGTACTTGCACCATTACTTGCAGTCCAAAAAAAGCATGTCTTAAAACAGACGTTAATTTGCACATTGCTTTGGTAGATTGTGTTGGTCATTATGGAAATGATTCGACTGCGTCTGTGTTCTTTAATGTGTGTGTCGTCAGTAGATCACATGCAGAACTTTCCACTCCCATTGGCTCTTTTGTGGAATTGCGCTCTCACGCTAATTTGCCCTGTTTAATAAATCTGCCCTTAGTGTCCATTATTTAAAGAAATTTGACAGAATACTGCGACTGACCAATTAGAATCAAGTATTCCAGGGAAAAGTGCAATAATACTGTGCCTAATATTACATTTCCCCTTACCCCTTGGTTGCATCAGCAGAAAAAGTTATTAAATTTTGATTAAACTTTATGAAAGCAAGCATTTTTGCTCTTTAAAGTAACATGCACTGATGAATCATGCACAATAAGACCAGCAACATTATTAAGAAAGTAAATGGGGTCAGTTTTGCTTTTATGGTGTTTTTAACCAGACACAGAGGGCCTTAAATGTAATTCTCTGCTCCTATAGATATATTTTTTCGTAGATAGTAATAAAGAAATGAGAGAGGGAGTGACTGAATGAATGGTTGAGTCAGAGAGAGGAAGAAAGAAAGTAACCCTGTCCCGGTGCTAACAGCTGTGTTGCAGCTGCCAGTGGCTCCTGCTGAGGGTGAGCAGCTCAATTCTCCAGGGTCAGATCTGTGGTATGGCGGTATCCGTGGCAACGGGCTTTGGGCCTGTGCGGCAAGAACAATCCTGCCTCTGAGAGCCGAGCGCTGTGCTCTGAGCTCAACACACCGGAATGTTCTACACCAAGAGAGAGAAAAAGAAGCAGAGGAAGAGGGTGAGGGATGGAAACAGAGATGAGGTAAAGAGAGAGAGTCAAATGAGAGAAAGAGGGGTTGAGGAAGATCAGTGACCCGTTAGGAAACGTACAATATATTGCCATTAATATCAATAAAATTTAATATTATGGTATTTTTTGAAGAAAACTCACTTATATCACTTATTATATTCAATTTAAAGGGCTCATGAACTGAGAAATCAAATTTTCCTTGAGCTTTTGACATATAAGAGGTCATCATACTATAAGAATATCCTGTACGTTTCAGAACTGAAAACTTCCTTGTTGTAATCAATCCCAGAGAACGACTCATTGTGGAATGAGCCTATAATAGATGGTGAAAGACCACCTCTGCAGAAGATCAATGCCTACTTCATCAGTGCAACTTTGGCCCCGCCCACTGGTGTGTTAGTGAGATGACGAGGAGAGAAGAGAGATACAGGATCACTGGACTAAAAATAACATTACCTTCCAAAGGATCCTAATGCTAGGAATGTGCTTATTTATTTTCAACAATGTGAATGTCTCAGTTGAGCATTATTTATTTGTATTCGCTACATTTCACTGTGGATTCTTTGGGAAATCAGTCGCAATTTCGGTGCAGGCTTTGCAAACAGACTTTTATGAAATGGACTTGCTTTACAATCGCTGGAGCTGGAAATCAAACAGCGCGAGTTTATCAGTGACTAAGTTCTGGACTCACGCCAAAACTCCCGTAATAATCAACGACTCTCTTATTTATATTGTGTTTGCACTTTTAGTTAGGATGAAAACATTTATTTAGTGTGCAGAAATCGAGGATCGCTGCATTCATGTGCTCAACATGTCTGTGATCGGCAACAATGCTCATCACTGCAACCAAATCATGTCATGATCTGAATATAATGCCAAATATCTAAATATAATGCCACAGATCTAAATATAATGCTATAATCAACACTTTTCACTATTAGTTCACCTTGAGAGCTGTAATAGTAAAAACGTGATAAAAGTTTTCGAGAGAGTTCCACATGTAATATTAGCTATTTCATATGCAAAGATGTCAGCCAATCACAGCAGTGGGCGTTTACACTGAAGTCTCACAGCAGTGGGCGTTAACACTGAAGTCTCACAGCAGCCAATCACAGCAGTGGGCGTTTACACTGAAGTCTCACAGCAGCCAATCACAGCAGTGGGCGTTAACACTGAAGTCTCACAGCAGCCAATAACAGCAGTGGGCGTTTACACTGAAGTCTCACAGCAGCCAATCACAGCAGTGGGCGTTAACACTGAAGTCTCACAGCAGCCAATCACAGCAGTGGGCGTTAACACTGAAGTCTCACAGCAGCCAATCACAGCAGTGGGCGTTAACACTGAAGTCTCACAGCAGCCAATCACAGCAGTGGGCGTTAACACTGAAGTCTCACAGCAGCCAATCACAGCAGTGGGCGTTTACACTGAAGTCTCACAGCAGACACACCCCTTCAAACAGAGAGGCTAAAATCAGAGGCTAAAGTCGTGGTAGGAAAAATGCCTTTTATTTCTAAATTATGACAATTTTTGATGCAAAAATCATACTAACATTATAAGTGCACCACAGGAAATATTATACAACAGTAAAAAAAATGCAGTTCATGACCCCTTTAATATACTCTGATAAAATGTTAATAAAAATCCTTAAAGACGACTAAAACAAAACAGGACGAGGTTGACTAAATATGATAAAAACTCAAAAGTGACACAGGACTAAAGGCCCGTTCACACCAAGAACGATGACTATATTAGTGTCCACACCAATGCATGATATCTTTCTGTTTATTATAAGCATGCACTGCAGTTTTGTCGTCTGTCGCTTTAAATGCTCGCTCGTTAAAGCATGATGGATTGTTTTGGACTGTTTTTTTCTCTCAAAACTTTTGACTTGGTAGAACTTTTAAGAAGTAACTGAGACACAGAAGGGGTTAAACAAAAGTTAGACCGATAAGAGTGGTTTGGTCTGAGAAAGAGAATGGAGAAATAGACCAATATGATCTCAGCCGAAAAGAATAGTGGTTGTCAAGTTAACAGGTCTTTGACTGTCCCCTAAAGCAAAGCGGCTGGAGTCGGTCTTATCTCCTGGCTCCAGCTCCGGCCCACAGCAGTCTGGCCCATAGAGCCTCCCTCAGCTCTCAGCCTGAAAACATCACTTTAAATCTGAAGCTTATTCATTAAAAAATCATCCTGCAGCATCCACAATGATATTAAATATATTAAACAGGTATCCAAACAGGCACAACACCTGCAGTGCTCATTTCAGAAAACACAATAGAGTGAATTCACTAATCACTGACCAAACAGTTGTGATTTGCACACTGAATTTCGGCTGAGAAATCCTGCATATATGTATTTATTTGCATTTATTTGATTTAAAAAATACAGAAAAAACAGTAATATTGTGAAATATTATTACAATTTTAAATAATGGTTTACTATTTTAATAAACTTCAAAGTATAATTTATTTCTGTGATGCAAAGCTGAATTTTCATTACCATTACTCCAGTCTTTAGTGTCACATGATCCTTCAGAAATCATTATAATATGAGGATTTGATGCTCAAGAAACATTTATGATTTATTATCAATGTTGGAACAGTATTTTTTTTATAACCTTTTTTCAGGATTCTTTGATGAATTCAAAGTAAAAAAATAACTTCTTTTTAACTTTTTATTCATCAATCAATCCTGAAAAAAAAAACATTTTTTGTTTTCAACATTGATAATAACTGAGTATCAAATCAGCATATTAAAATGATTTCTGAAAGATCATGTGACACTGATGCTGAAAATTCAGCTTTGATCACAGAAATACATTATATTTTAAAGTATATTAAAAGAGAAAACCATTAGTTTAAATTGTAATATTTCACAATATTACCATTTTTTCTGTATTTGTGATCAAATAAATGCAGCCTTGATGAGCATAAGAGACGTTTATTTTTACAACAAAAAAAATAATATCTTCGCCGTCATCTAACACTCACTTAAAATTGATTATTAAAAACGCTGATCATTTACTGTAATAATACTGTTAAATATGCATAGCAAATATAGCAAATTTTAAAATAATATCCATGTTTCATACTGTGCATTACAATATTGTGATGCCTAAATTCACTTAAAATGAATGAGTTTAGGTTTTATTTTTATTTATTTATTTATTTATTTAGAAAAAGAAATAGTATAGAATCGGCCGGTTATCAGCCATGAAAATAATTATTGCCTTATCGGTATCCATCAGAAGTTGCAGTAAAATATCTATTATCTAGCGTGTTGTTCCCTGTAGTATTATGAAATCCATTTATATGAACAATAAAATGTATAGTTTTATTTGTGTATATCCAATATTCTATACATGTACACAGCATGAAGTTGCTTTGAAATCACAGCATCTCACATCATCTTGCAGTTATGAAACAGTCATTGTCCTCTGTTAAAGGCAGTTTATTTTTGAAGTCACACATTATAGCTGAATTTATAAATCTGCCACCCACAGTCCTTCTGGACGGCCCTCAGCGACCAGCTGCCTCCTGTTTGGCATTGTCTATATATTTCATACTCAAGATTGCATTTACATGAGGAGCTGACAAAGTGTTGATGAACTATGGAGAGATACGCCATATCACACTAGCTGGGTCGACCAGGCATGAAAAAGTTCAGCTAGCATCAGATTGACAGCAGAAGTTGTGTATTAATATTCATCTGAGTGCTAATGGAAGTTATTTAGATGTCACATGTGAGTTTGCATGCATTGTTAATCACGTATGCAAAAGGCGGTCAGTTAGTCTACACGAATACTAATATGATTAGACAAGAGTTTAAGGGGCAAAACAAGCTACATTTTAACCATTTCCTGTGAGTATTCTGTCAGAGCGATGACGGAAATATGTACAGAATGATGTGCGATCGGGGGGAGTGCAGCGAGAGTTTCCATGGCAACAGGATTCCTGTGAAAAGGTCAACGTGGAAGGCAGACTTGGAAAAGCACAAGAGGATTATTGGGGATTTAGCGGCGAGTAAAATCATTTTTTTATTCTCTTTTTATGTATTTTTTTGTCCTATCTGAATGACGATAAAAACACTGGATATGAATAGTGCAATTATATTGCTCAAAAAACGTCTCGCTCTCCTTTTTTATGATTTCTTGCCTTGTTCCTTTGAAGTGAAATTGAAAAGAGAAAGAGTGGTGGACGGCAGTGGTGCTCGGCTTTGTGCTTGGCGCTGATACGCACTCTTCTGCCCCCTCAATCACTTCTTCCCTCTCTCTCTCTCTCTCTCTCTCTCTCTCTCCCCTTCCTCCCCCCCTTCCCTTTCCACTCACTTTAATTAAGTCAGCCTCCCTGGCATGGCTGCCAAAGATAATTGGAGTGGGTTTTGGATGCCATTTACTCGAAATGTCGCCTGTTTCTTTCTCTCTTTTTTTTTTTTTTTAAATTCCTCGTCTCTGCCACGTTCACTAATTTTCTTCCTCTCTTCTTGTCGTTTATGAGATAGGGATTAACCCGAGGTGTGCGGCGTGCAGGTATGCTTCACAGACGGAAGACAATTTATTAGCCAACTTTGTGGGCGAAGATTCGTTTTCTTTAACTTGCTTTTAGAATTAGTTCTGACAATATTTTTGGAGCACTTGGAGGAACTTTTATGATAGGCTATATTTATAATCTCAGGCAATTAGTCATGCAAACTTCATTTACATTTCCCCTTCACTCTTAAAAAATAAGTTTTTTAATGGAAGTTTTAAGACTTCAAAAATATATACCAGATATTTATTTATTTTTACTGTACAGTGTGAGTGAGTTTTTCATATGTGAGTTGGTCATATGGTTCTTTGGATATTCAAAATTCATCATCACAGGTTTTTGAAATTGCTTTTTTGGATCTAATAACAAGTGAAAACAAGTGGGGTTATCATTGAAAAACACTGAACACTGATTATCATTCTACAACAGTGCTTTTGTGCTTTTAGTGTTAAAATAAAATGTAAAAAGTCATGAAATAAATGACATATAAAAAAAAGAATAGGCCTTTTACAGGAATATTTTAATTCCTATTGTGATAACCACATTTCTTTGTATATTTCCCGCCTCAAAATATTATACTTTATTTACTTACTTAATTTAACTTCATTTTCTTCTCAATACATTCTGACTTTATGCTTGTAACATTTACATACATTTTTTTATTTAACATGGCATTAAAATGTATCATTCAAAACATCTTTCCACTATCATTCATGTTAAGATAAGACATTTTTGATTTCTTTTTGTATTTTAATGTGGCACTAAAACACTTTATCATTCAAATATCTATCATGTCAAATGAAATAAGTCATTAATGGATGGGTAAACGAATATACGAGTTATTGATTGATAATTAACCCGTTTTGGAACATTTTTGTGTGTGTGATCGATTGTCAAGTCTTTTGGTTTATCATTCTAAGGAATTATTGCTGCACTTTTTTAAAGATTTACACAATTTAATTAATAGTTAAATTCCATCATATTGAATTTATTTTTGGATTTAACATTTGTGCACATGAAGTGGGGGTGGAATGACATCAGTTGATGCTGTCTTTAGCTTCAAATAAAAAACACTACAATTATTTTAGAGCTCCTTGGATTATTTTTCATCCATTTCATAAATTTTCAATTTAAAGTATTTAATTTACAAGTGTCATGCTTGTGATTTATGACATCATTACTGCTTTATTTATTTAGAAAAAGAAGTAACTTCAAGTTATTTGTGTATTCTACTTTTCATTTTATTACTATAACAACAGCGCCCCCACTAAATATATATAACATTCTAGCGGGTGGGCACTAGGACCTGGAGGAGGCTTCTGGGGACTGTTGACGGTCGTCCTTCTGTACGTGCATTCACAAATTCAAGGCAGCATTTTAAAAACTGTCACCATACATGCAATGTATTTGCTTGTTTTTGCTTATTGACATACAAGTTCACTTCAAGAATGACCACACAGCTGACATGATCTTATCGCTATAGCACTCCTTGCACATGTGAGTATTGCAGGCGCATATCAACACGTTATCATATCGGCATCATTTTTTCATATCGGCCGATTTTTATATTTTAAGCGTTTATCGGCCGATTCCGATATCGTACCGATAATATCGTGCATCCCTAATCCTTGCGTAATTTAATTGAATAATTGATTAAAGATTTTGCAATTATTCAATTAAATTACGTAAGAATTATTCCATTCAATTTGATGGAATTTTACTATTAATTAAAAAAAGGCAGAATTTTTTTTGATTGTGTCTTTCAGAGAGATTTGCTTTTCTCAGTAGTCAAGCTACAGAATATAAATGTAGTTCAACTCACTTTGCTGCCAATTTGTCAGGTTAATTCTTAGTTTTGTAGCCAGTTCTCTGATTTATTGCGTGTGATGAACTTTCATGTTTTATTGACGACATCTGTTGTTTCGCAAACCCAGGTCTGGTGTTATGAAGTGCTGTTATGTAATCAGGTGGTATACAACTTTATACAGTACCACCCATTATAGTCTGTCTGCTCATGCCGATCTCCTGAGGCGTCAGCGTGTCACAGTTTGGCGTACACATGTCATGGTTTTCCAGGTAGTGCTTGTGGTAGCGTGTGTGTTCTGGTCACAGTGTGTGGTGGCTGCAGCAGGAGTCAGCGAGTGAGGCCTCCTATCAATCATGCTGGGCTGCTGAAAAGGGCTGCACTGGGCCGGGCCACCCATCCAGCCGGCCACGGCAGGGGGATCCAATATCCCCCCAGCCCTAATGCACTCCAGATGGCCAGGGCAGAGCGCTGGGGCCGGCCAGGGCCTCTCTGTACACCTCCAGAGAGACTGGGAGCAAGAGCGCAGAGCGATCTGTCTGCATAGCTGCGGTGTGTGTACGTTAGAGAGGAGACGTCCTGACCGTGGGGTTCCACTGGAGTGCGTTTGCTGGACTTGCGGTATACGCACACACACACACATTCTCTCGCTATGTGTCATACAAAACACCTTCATGAGCCTCATATAGAAGGGGTTTGAAAGGAGTCAACATATCACAGGGGTTGTTTCAGTCCAGAGGTACATATTTTGTGGTCGATGGACACAGGTCGCTGATAACTTTAATATTCTGTCATTTTAAAGTGGATAATTCAAAATTAGGGATGCAACAATGTTACAATCTCTCCCAATAATTATCCATCCATCCATGCATCCATCCATTATATACAGTTAAATATCCAGTATCGGCTGACAACCAATAGGTACCAACATACAGTATCATGAATCACTAACAAAAATGCTTTTTTGACAGATAAAACTTAATGTGCGATCACAAGGTTTTGTCCATTGTCAATACCATAGTGATGTATGAAACACTGCTCACTCAGAAGACATTTTCAAACTAAGCAGCTTTCTGTTGGTCAGCGCGGTGAATTCATGTGACCAACTTGAACATGAGCGAAATCTGCTAGGGCAATTTTTCACCCAGATAGTGTGAATTCCAATGGAAATTACTAATTTTTGCTAGAAATTTTACTGAGCAATGTGATTGGATCTTTAATGTATCTGATCTGTTATGTTTTTGGAAATGGAACTCCCCCCCCAGACCTGTTGCTGTCTGCGTTTCCATCGCAGTCTAAAGTACGGTGAATATTAGTCCGGTGACATAGGACTGCACGCGACTTTCCAGAACCCACTGGATTTCGTCCTCCGCAAATACACTTAATAAAGCCTGAACCTCGTCATCGGGCCATCGGTCGTATTTTGTAAACTCCATTGTTGATTCGAATAGAAAACAACTCTTTCTGCACGCACCGCAACAGACTTTTAGGTTGAAATAAAATGGTGTGTGAACCAATCAGCATGTTCAGCACACAAGTCCCACCCCTGAAATTTCCTGAACTTTGAAAAAGTACTACCTCGCAAGCAGGGCCATTTTTTCAGGGGGAAATTTTTTACCCAGAACTTCATTTAGACCCCGGTTCCTGCGGTCGAAAACACACCGAGTACCACCCCAAAGTCCCTAGTTCCTGCGGTGGAAACGCAGCTTATGAATTAGAAGTAAATGGGAGAAAGTAAAGTGCCACCAAATTCGGGGTGGGGAATTCAACAAACTTTATGAATGATGGTTCTAATTCTAAGGGAAACTGAGGAGTTTCTTGCAGAGATTCCATGTGGATCTAGTCATGGCATACCAGCCCCGTTGATTTAGATAATGGCCCCTTTAGGTGGAAGAACGCTACCATTTTAGTAAAATAAACAGTCAGAAATTGGACTGAGTGTTATTTGAAATGTTATAGATACACCAAGGAATGTGTCTGTCTCCCTGAGGCGCACATGGAAGCTTTCATGGTAACACTATATCTGATGGAAGCCATCGGCCCGCCACAGTTGTTGATGCACCTGCGGGTTCGAAACTTGGCTCAGACCTGGAGATGGCCAGAGAGAGACTTTCCATTCAAAATAGCCTGTCATTTTATCCCTGAATATTATCAGTCTCTCTCTTGTTCATTCTTTCATTTTCTCCGCACCCCCCTGACATCTCATCTTCTCACTCTCTATGAGTGTATTTTGTCTTGCTCTCTCTTTCTCTGCCTCTCTTTCTCTCACTGCTCTCATCTCCCCGCTGCCATTCTTTCCCCTCACGCATGATTCTCTCTCCCTATGGCATTGCAGAGGAAATTTAATATTGGATTGTTTGGAGTTTCCAAGGATTCCATTCGGCGTAGCTCCGGGCACTACGCAAAGACAAACATCAGCTGTTGGGGCCAAGAGCAGCAAACATCGCCTCATTATCCCACCATGCTCATTTTTGCTCCACTGGTCTTGTTTCTTGCTCTTTTCTGAGTGAATCTTTCTCCCTTTCTCTCCTCTTCAGGACGTTTTGTTCCTGTCAAACTCAGAAAGTGTTAAAGATTTTATTATACAGTTTATGGAACATTCTAGGACTCGTTTTGGTTTGATTCTGAATACTCCTTGTGCACCTTGATCTCCTTGTGTTCCAGATTCTCTACATACTTTTTTTTTTAAGGAAATGATTTTAGGGCATGAAATACAGACAGATAGATGGATAAATGGATGGATTGGCATGTAGATTTATAGAGGGATAGACAGAAGGACACAGATAGATACAAAGACATATATACAGATGAAAGGCAGATTCATATACAGCCTGACAGGAAGGATAGATAGACTTAGAGATAGACACAGACAGAGAGAGAGGTAGATAGACGGACGGACAGACAGACAGACAGACAGACAGATAAACGGATAGATAGATAGATAGATAGATAGATAGAAGGACATATGGACAGATAGATAGATAGATAGATAGAAGGAAATTGACAAATATATAGACGGATGGATGGATAGATAGAAGGACATATGGACGGATAGATAGATAGATAGAAAAACAGATAGATAGATAGAAGGACATATGGACAAATAAATGGATGGATGGATGAGCAGACGGACGGACGGATAGATAGATAGAAAGAAAGAAGGACATATGGACAAATAGATGGACGGACGGACAGATAGATAGATAGATAAATAGATGGATGGATGGATAGATAAATCTCTCTCTCTCTCCCTCCATCATGACTTATATTATATTGACCCACTCTCTTCAACCTCCACTTGCCAAGTAAAACATCTTGTTATTGTGTTAACATCACCTCAGTGCTTGTCTTTACCTCACACTTACACATCCCGTGTAGATTTAAACAGCTGCACTTCACTCACTTCCCTCCACGTACGATAAGACACTGTGAAATTTCACCGGAGCTGATAGATTATGACCATTTAGCCACGTCTCATCAGTGTCCAGCATGCACTGATCATCTGACCCTCCCGCCAGGCCGGTGTGTCTGCGGCAGAGTCTCCTTGCAGCGCTCCTCTGAAACTTAAACTCTTCATTAGAAATCTGCTGACAATCAGAGCAGTGAGAGAGTGTGTGTGATAATCCCCCCTCTCGTTAACCCCCCGTGGCCCTCTCTGTGAGCGCACACACACTTGCTCCTGAGGGTTTCTCTTTTTTTAGGGAAGGAATGGAAGGGGTTTGAATCCTCTGCATGCTGATCACCCTTGCCCTAATCCTACTGCCACATTCCTGGCAAGGCCATCTCATGCTCCGTGTCTCTCTCATAGCGTATGCATAGCACCTTATTTATTATCCTCATCGCTGGAGCTGAAGTCACAGTGCACTCTTGTTTCAATTTTTAACATTTCATTTCATAATATTAATTTAAGTATTTAATTTTCTTTCTGCTGCTGTCTACATTTTTTATGCATTTAGATTTTTTTAGATGTATTTTTAATTAATTAAAAGTAACTGGCAGATGCTTAAAAAGTTTACTATATTACAATTTGATTTGTTGTATTTGTTGATTTGTTGTCACAAGCTTTCCATTCGATTCCAATTCAGTGTGTGTGTGTGTGTGTTGTTGTGTGTGTGTATATATATATATATACACATACAGTACCGGTCAAACGTTTGGAAACTTTAAGCTTTTTTTATGTTTTTGAAAGTAGTCTCTTAATCTCACCAAAGCTGCATTTATTTGATCAAAAATACAGTAAAAACAGTAATACTGTGAAATATTATTGCAATTTAAATTAATTGGTTTCTGTTGTAATATATTTTAAAATGTTATTTATTTCTGTGATGCAAAGATGGATTGATGATTTGCTGCTCAAGAAACTTTTATTATTATTATTATTAATATTATTATTATTATTAATGTTCAACACAGTTGTGCTGCTTATTATTTTTGTGGACACTTTTTTTTTCAGTATTCTTTGCTATAGAAAGTTTAAAAGAACAGAATGTATTATAAATAAAACTTTTTGGTATTTATTAATTTCATAAATGTCTCTACTGTCTTTTTATCAATTTAATGTGCTAAATAAAAGTATTAATTTTTTTTTTTTTACTTAACCCAAACTTTTAAATGGCAGTGTATCATGATTTAAAAAAATAAATAAATATATATACACTCACCTAAAGGATTATTAGGAACACCATACTAATACTGTGTTTGACCCCCTTTCGCCTTCAGAACTGCCTTAATTCTACGTGGCATTGATTCAACAAGGTGCTGAAAGCATTCTTTAGAAATGTTGGCCCATATTGATAGGATAGCATCTTGCAGTTGATGTAGATTTGTGGGATGCACATCCAGGGCACGAAGCTCCCGTTCCACCACATCCCAAAGATGCTCTATTGGGTTGAGATCTGGTGACTGTGGAGGCCATTTTAGTACTGTGAACTCATTGTCATGTTCAAGAAACCAATTTGAAATGATTCGAGCTTTGTGACATGGTGCATTATCCTGCTGGAAGTAGCCATCAGAGGATGGGTACATGGTGGTCATAAAGGGATGGACATGGTCAGAAACAATGCTCAGGTAGGCCGTGGCATTTAAACGATGCCCAATTGGCACTAAGGGGCCTAAAGTGTGCCAAGAAAACACCCCCCACACCATTACACCATCACCACCAGCCTGCACAGTGGTAACAAGGCATGATGGATCCATGTTCTCATTCTGTTTACGCCAAATTCTGACTCTACCATCTGAATATCTCAACAGAAATCGAGACTCATCAGACCAGGCAACATTTTTCCAGTCTTCAACTGTCCAATTTTGGTGAGCTCGTGCAAATTGTAGCCTCTTTTTCATATTGGTAGTGGAGATGAGTGGTACCCGGTGGGGTCTTCTGCTGTTGTAGCCCATCCGCCTCAAGGTTGTGCGTGTTGTGGCTTCACAAATGCTTTGCTGCATACCTCGGTTGTAACGAGTGGTTATTTCAGTCAAAGTTGCTCTTCTATCAGCTTGAATCAGTCGGCCCATTCTCCTCTGACCTCTAGCATCAACAAGGCATTTTCGCCCACAGGACTGCCGCATACTGGATGTTTTTCCCTTTTCACACCATTCTTTGTAAACTCTAGAAATGGTTGTGCGTGAAAATCCCAGTAACTGAGCAGATTGTGAAATATTCAGACCGGCCCGTCTGGCACCAACAACCATGCCACGCTCAAAATTGCTTAAATCACCTTTCTTTCCCATTCAGTTTGGAGTTCAGGAGATTGTCTTGACCAGGACCATATCCCTAAATGCATTGAAGCAACTGCCATGTGATTGGTTGATTAGATAATTGCATTAATGAGAAATTGAACAGGTGTTCCTAATAATCCTTTAGGTGAGTGTATATATATAATAATAAATAAATAAAAATAAGCAGCTAAAACTGTTGTCAACATTATTATTAATAATAATAATAATAATAATAAATTATTCATCATGATTAATGATCTTCTTATTGATCATAATTATATAGGGCTGTCAAATGATTAATCGCATCCAAAATAAAAGTTTGTGTTTACATAATATATGTGTGTGTACTGTCTGAACATTTGCATGTATATACTGTATATATATTAATATCACTATATGAATATTTTATATATAAATATTTAAAAAAATCTTAAATATATACATGCATGTGTGTGTATTTATATATACATAATAATTATACACAGTACACACACATATTAAATAAACACAAACTTTTATTTTGGATGCGATTAATCGTTTGAGAGCACTAATATATATATATATATATATATTCCATTGAATCCTCAGTCACTTTATTTATTTATTAAGTTCATTCAGAGCTTCTGAGTAAACATTTTTACAATTGCCTTACAGATTAAACAGGCTAAAACAGGCCTGGTTCCAAGGCATATCACTTTATTCCATTAGCAGCAACTGAGTGGAAATTGATGGATGACGTGCTAAATGGGTTAAAAACTGGCATAAGTGGCCACCGTTTCCATCGGTCAAAGAATCACTCAACAAGAGTCCACTGAAATGACTTCTGCAGGATGATGTATTAGCACAGGCTGCTTTCTGATCTCTCAACACATTTATCACAGATGGGTTCTCTGGTTTTTGCCGCATCTACCCAAAGTCTCACCAAGCGACAGAGCTGGATGCCTCATGGTAAGATTAGGAGGTATCCGTTTAAACAGCCCTGCAGATTGGGAAAGCAAGATAACGCACACACTGTCCCCTTACCCATATCTCTGTTCAACATAAGAGCGACCAAACCGATTTGACAGCAAGCTCTTGAAGATTACCTTCACTCTCTATGAGCTCAGGTGTTCCAATTTCGTCAGAATTCCAGCCTTCAATATTCCAATTTTTATCAGCGCAGTGAGGAAACGTAACCACGACGTGTCTTCGGCAGGAACGGCCGCTCGCTCTTGTGTGCACTAATGGCATCAAGATGCGATTACGTTCTGTGCCGTTGCAACACGCCCACACAAGGCACATAAAAGTTAGAATGATCTAAGGGCACTTTAAATTTTCTAAAGATTGCCATGTTATCCTGTTTAATGGATGGAGTCAAGCAGTATTGAATTCTTTTCAAAAGAGTGCTATTAGCTTTTGGCCCTCTCAGTGATACAGTAAAACTGGTCTACGTGTTGTACGTGCACACCTCTCCTTTATTATAGCCGTTAGCCAGGAAGTGTATTGAAAATAAGCCAAAGGATATCCTTGTGGTTCTATAATCAGTTCCATCATATTGTACATCTAGGGCCCTATCATACACCCGGCACAATGCAGCACCAGGCCCAATGCTAGGGCTGGTCCGAATACCATTTTTTGAGCTTCGAAGCTTCGGTAGTAATCAACACTGAATATTCGAAGCTTTGGAGGGAGGGGGCTGAACATATTCTTCTCTCTAATAAAGGCAGGGATCTCGAGAAGCGGCGCGCCTCACGCGGGCAGGGCTTATATGCTCCGAGAATGGACACTGCTCTAGTGATAAAAAACACACAGTCTGTTACGTCCCAGTAACAAGGTCCTATATTTTGCAGTAGATTAATTTAGATTGATAATAACGGGTAATAGGCTTGCTGCGATAGGCAGTGTTACCGGTGTTCAGGCATAACACAGGTTACATCACCTGCCCACCCACTGTCGTTTTGATTATTTCATAGTAGTAAAAATCATTTAGTTCAGTTAGAGAACAGATTAACTACAATTAAAAACTGAACGTCCAGCGTGAGCCGAACAAGAGTCAGATTCCATTCATCACGAGAGCGAGGAGCTGACTGACAAGATGATTGCGGAAGATTTGGTTTCAACACGAAATGTAAAAGCGCCTATTTAAGGGAGTTTGTCATTTTACTGTTTTGTTGTTGTGTTTTTCATTAAGAATAAAAGGCTAATGAATCCACCATTCAAGCAACCCGCAGCCGAATTGGCGCTAATTCTAAACCGAAAGTAAAATGCGCACGGCCGCACTGTCATTCCTTTACGGCCACACAGTGCACAAGCACTGTAATGTGAAGGTGAGGGGAAATTTTCTCACCGTCACATCCCTAACGGGTAAAAAGGCTAATACATTTTGATTCTATTATTCTATTTTCCACAATGTCAAATGAGCGCAGCTTAACCCAAAATGCAAGCTCAGGCATGCGCTTCTTCCATATAAGCTCATGCAGTTGTGGGCTCTAGACAGAGAATACTCAGTTGCAGGGAACACTTAGGCTAAGAAGAAGCAAATATATTTATTAAGTATAACGAGGTTGGGTTCCTATTCAGCTGTCCATCCTATTAAAAACGTCTTGGCTATAAGATAATTGTAAAAAAAGAGTATTGTATTTCGCCAGATTGTATAGTGTAAACATATTCAAGCGCAAATGAGAACCGTTTCGAGGGGGGTGCCAGGTGTGTGAGAAAAAAACAACAAAAAACGTTCGGTCTTTCCGCTTGCAAATTCCGCCATGTAAATAGCGAATCCGCCATGGTGCGAGCACAACTGGCTTTTAAAGGGAATGAGAGGTGAGACTGATTGGTTTATTGCACGTTACGCCCAAAACACACCCAAAACACACCCATGACTCATTAAGACACTAGGTACAACCCTTTTAGACCATGCGCTGGGCGCGCCAAACGTTTTTCCCGTCATTAAACTAGCAAAAATGGATTCAGACACACCCTAAGTTTTAAGCTTTAGACCATGCTTAGATTGTTGAAATAGGGCCCTTTAACTATCAATAAAGTTACACAAAAGTCATGTCTATGGCTGTGTCCGAAATCGCCCCCCTATACCCTTAAATAGGGCGCTATTTGAAGGGACAGCCATTTGTAGTGGTGTCTGAAACCATAGTGCACATTATCGAGTGCACTCATTCAATCCCACAATGCACCGCAATAACGAGTGTACCATCGATGTACGCTCAGCGACTAGAAAATACCCATAATGCAATGCGAGAGTTGTGCCACGCGTCGAATGAAGTCCCGTGTCTGACCAGAAGATGGCGGCCGCAGATGAATCATCCATCCATCCATTCATTAAGTTGGTCCAATGTGGCTACAGCATAATATCATACAGGTATAAATTCCTTTTTAATTGATTAAATTGTTTAATTAAGGGATATACATGCTAGTTCCATGGCAGAGTTCAAGGTGAATCTTTTCATTACTACTGGAGCTGCCAGTTTGCTATGTTTTAAATTATTACAGCAAGCAGAAACTATGCAAAAGCGGCAGCCCTTCAGGTGCACTGAGGGCTCTATCATACACTCGACGCAATGCGACGCCAGGCACCATGCAAGTGTTTTTTGCTAGTTTTAGCCTGACACAGTTCTCATTTTCACGTCCAGCGCCACGTTGTTTAAATAGCAAATGCACTCGCGCCCGTCTGTTCACCCATGGGTGTCTGGTCTGAAAACCAGGTGTGTTCAGGCGCATTGTTGGCACGTTGCTATTTTGAGGAACTGAAAACGACTGCGTTTTTTTTTTTTGTTATTTAAAGGGTAATATATATATTTAAAGGGAATGGGAGAGGAGACTCGTTACGCCCAAAACACACCATGACTCATTAAGACACTAGGTACAACCCTTTTGGACCATGCGTCTGGCGCGCCGACCGTTTTTCCCACCGTTAAACTAGCAAAAGTGGATTGGGACACGCCCTAAGTGCACCTGCGCCGTGAGCTTCAGACCATGTGCTTTGATCATTAGAATAGGGCCCTTAGTGTCCGAATTCACTCACTCGTTTTCATTCACTCCTTCAAGTGGACTTTATTAGTGGAGAAATGTAGGGAATAGTGAATGAGGGTATAGGGTGCAATTTCGAACACAGAATATGTTTTATAAATCTGGAATGAAAATGCAATTTTGATAGTGCAAATCTTTTAGGTTCCATTCTTTCTATACTGGTGCAGTCTATTGAGAAAATGCTAATTATAATAAAAGCTTTTAGCTATGCTAATGAGGTAATTTGCATGCGAACCATCAGGCCTCTGGGAATAGCAAAATTTTACCACACAGTAAGTTTCCGCAACACCCATTTCAGCGAAGACTTTAATCTAATTTTAAAAAGCAGGACACTTTGGAATTATTTCTAGATCTACCATATCCAAACAATCATTAGCATAAATACAAAGGCAAGTGAAATTGCAGATAGATTGAATGAATAAAGATTCTGAATGTCTCAGGCACAAAGGGTGTGTTCCAAATCACATACAGTCACAATCTGTGACAACATACACACAATCACAGAATGCAATTTTCTCTGAGAATGAGGTATACTTAAGTAAAGTTAAAGGCACAATATGTAAGATTTTTGGATTAAAATAACCAAAAACCACTAGAACAATGTTATATATTTTGTTGACTTGTGTACTTACATTATCCCAGAATGTTCCAGAGAAATAAGCAATTTTAACCAGGACACGGACCGTGGGTCGCCTATCAATGACATCATACCCTTGTATCCCATATCCCATTTATCATGTGACCTACCAGCGTCAGTTGCCCTTCACTTCCATTCATAAATCCTCTCCCGTGGCCTCATTGGATAGTAAAGTGTCCATCAAATGCACACTTCAGAATCTCACCGGAAGTTTTACCTACTGTTTTTCGATTATTACTATGTATTCGGACATACTACTCTTTTGGCGTGCTGTTTTTCGCATACTATATAGTAGTGAAGCATTCGATTTCAGATGCAGTGATACAGATTTTTAAAAGATGACATGATCTCATTTTTGGGTGAACTCTTTAAACCAAATGGAAAGCCATCATTTAAACATGTACTGTATGTGATCGAGAGACACACACACACAGATTTGAGCTCATGAATATCAGAGATTAATCCTCCACCTGTGGTTCGTACAGGTTAATGAGCAGTGCTGGGATGGCGAGTCTCCCAAGCTGTTTTACACTGTTGTGTGTGTGTGTGTGTGTGTGTGTATGCAGTAGCAGCATGATGCCTGAAGGTGTATAGCCCTGGGGTGTATGTTTGTACGTCTAAATCCGTGTGTGTGTGGCCTAAGAACCTGGTCCGGAGTTTTCCGTCCCTGCGCTGGGGTTGTGCTCCGACACACTGCCCTTCATTAATCAAAGCCCATATGTCCGTACTTTTCCTCTCCCTGCGCTCACTTGTACGCGCTCAGAACGCATTGCAAATCTGCCCACGGAAGGACCGCTAATGTAGCAAATGTATTCAGGTGGGCCGGTTTTATATATTCACTTTGGAGAAGCCCTGACTCAGGACATTAAGATTCATGATATTTGGGCATTTGTGACACACGCGCACTGTTTAAAATTATTCATTGCATTCCCCGTAGCATCTGTGACTGACAAACTTCCGCACAGGATACATAGTAAAGGAGCCAGGAAAATCACAATCAGATACACTTTTGGCACCGGCACGCTTGCTTTGAAGATCAACAATTCCTCCGGTTAAGCACAGAGTAGTTCACAATGAAGTCTTTCACTGTTAATTCATACTAATTCATTTTACAGCTGTAGTGTGTCATTTAATATCCCTACTAAATATGCAGAGACAACTACAAGAAAATAATTCACAAGTTGATTCCCCAGAGAAGAAATATAAACACTGTATGGTAACACTTTAGTATGGGGAACACATATTCACTATTAACTATGACTTTTGCCTCAAACTCATAATTTACTGCTTATTAATAGTTAGTAAGGTAGCTTTTGTAGTGTTTAAGTATGGGTATTGGGTAGGATTAAGGGATGTAGAATAAGGTCATGCAGAATAAGGCATTAATATGTGCTTTATAAGTACTAATAAGCAGCCAATATCCTAGTAATATGCATGCTAATAAGCAACTAGTTCATAGTGAGAATTGGAGCCTAAAATAAAGTGTTACTGTGCTTTCAAAACATAGTTTGTTTCATCCCAATCTGCCCAACAACAGCAACATTGATTCAACCAATGGCGTGGGTTTGGGGCGGGGTTCTCGCTTTGATAGACGAAAATTACTAATGAAAATGTTCATTTTTGCCAATGATAACAAAGACGAACAATGTGCATCATGGTGATAGTTACAATTTTAATTCAAACGTACTGTTCACAATAATATTACAGAAGAAAATAGCACTAACATGAAAGAATATGATTGTTTCACGTAGTCCAAACATAGTCTAGCATTCAAAATTTGGGGTCAGTTCAACATGGATGCATTAAATAGATCAAAAGCGACTGTAAAGACATTTATAATGTTACAAATGGTTTCAATTTCAAATAAATGCTGTTCTTTTGAACTTTCTATTCATCATATAATCCTAAAAAAGTATTATGGTTTCCAAAAAACTCTTTTTTTGTAACATTAATAATATGTTTCTTGAGCACCAAATCAACATATTAGAAGGATCAGTGACACTGGAGACTGAAATAATGGCTGTTGAAAAGTTTTGCTTTGCCATCACACTATAAATTGCTTTTTAAAAACACAAGAAAAAAGAAGCAGAAACGAGCGATCTCATATGTAAGCAGATGCATATGAAAAATAATGTGATTATCAACAATAAACAGCATATAAATCAAAACGGCCTAATGTTACAGAGTGAAATGTCGACCCAGGAAGTGGTTCGCTTTGGGGGTGTTGATGGACTTCACCTACTCCATCTGTGTTTTGATCATCGTTCTGATCTGTTCCAGACATAGTCTTTGAGAAAAACATGATTTTCTCAGCTTTTTGCTTAAAATGTTGCTTTTTATAGAACAGGTATAGTTTAGTCTAATTACGGTTATAACTTATGTTGTCACACGTACTGTATTGCAATAAATGTGAAACGACAGACTCCAAAATGTGCTCGACTACAACAACTCTTCCTCTTCTCAACATGGCCTTTGTTGCGTGTTCCCGGGGGCGGGGTTTATGTAAATGTTAGGGTTAGTGATGTCACTAACCCGTGAAGAAGCTAGTTGTAGTCCCTACCAGCCGTTTGTTGTAGTCCTTAAAAAGCGATTTCGTTAAAAGTAAATATCTCCCTTTGCTTTGAACTTTGAGCGTCGTAACTTTGCAGATGTTGTTTATGCTCAAACAGCAACACTACACACTAACTACAGTTAAAATAGTCAAATCATAATCAACCACCCCTTTAAAAAACGCTGACGGGGAAAGAGTTAATACATCTTACCAACCCCAAACTACTAAACTATATTATGTGCTAGTCAGTATGTGTATAGCACATAGTGAATACATAAAATTTTTAGCTAATCAATTTAGTGAATCTGACAAAAATGTATGAATATGACGCAACAAAATATTGATTAAATTTAAAGATTAGTTTTGTCAAAAGACAAAAAATAGTGTACTGAGGCCCTGTATATATGGTTTGAGACACCAGTGGCACAAAAACACACTTCACCTATAAATAAAACGATTTATGTAGTTGTTTTCGGTTTTCGAAACAACGTCCAGTGGCGTGCCACGTTGGAAGTGTCTCAGGAGAAAGTGAAGGTCTGTTGTTTCTTCAGTCTGCCAGCTTGCCTGGTAAACAGATATATAAAACACCCCCTTCCCAGATGTGAGGGCTAGCTGTGAGACGCAAGGGGAGACTATGTGGATGATGATGAATGGGGTCTATAAACCACAAACCACTTCCTTCTGTACTTCAGAGCTCACCTGTTTCTGCTTAACAGGGAAAAAACCTACTGCTCTTTCTCTGCACCGGCTCACGCTGCGTTCTCCGCAGCCTGTCCACAAAGGATGTTTCTAACTAAGAGGAAGTCACACATCTTTGATCCTTTGGCATTGTGCGCAAGGATGCGTGTCCCGGACTGAGAGATTCAATACATGGTCATTCTCCGCCATTTGTTTGTAGCTGATAGCAAGAGTAGATGCAGATGTTTGGCTAGATGCCACTACAAAATTGTGAATGCACAGTTAAAGCTGTCGTTTTTAAAGGGTTCATAACACACACAGTTTCTGCCAGTCTCATGTTAATCTTACTACCTATAGAGTAGTATTGCATCCTTCATATGTCCGAAGAGTCATAAAAGACCGATACGCTGTACCAATTCTTACTTACCGATTCCGAAAACAGCCAAACTCATGCTGGCGTGCAGTGGGCGGAGCGAAAGGTAATAATAATAATTTGTTACATTTATATATCGCTTTTCTAGGCACTCAAAGTGCTTTACATGGAAGGGGGGATTCTCCTCAACCACCACTGATGTGCAGCATCCACCTGGATGATGGGATGGCAGCCATATTGAGCCAGAACGCCCACCACACACCAGCTGATTGGTGGAGAGGAGACCGAGTGACGAAGCCAATCGTATATACGGGGATGATTAGGAGGCAATGATGGACAGAGGCCAATGGGCAAATTTGGCCAGGATGCCGGGGGTCCACCCCTACTCTTGGGATTTTTAATGACCACAGAGAGTCACGACCTCGGTTTAACGTCTCATCCGAAGGACGGAAAGAGTCACGAGCACACACACACCAGTGTTAATTTTGAGTAGTCTTTTGACTAAAATGCCATTTAGTTTTAGTCATATTTTAGTCACCTGAATTGTTTTTAGTTTTAGTCTAGTTTTAGTCGACTAAATATCATACAATTTTAGTCGACTGAATCTTCAGTAGATTTAGTAAACTAAAATCTAAAGAGTTTAGTTAAATTGTAATGCATTAATTGAGGATTTAAGCATTACATAACCGACTGTGACTTGAATACATGTCAAAACTGACATTTTGACCATTCAAGCACGAAAATACACAAAAGTGAGCTCAATTAACCTTTTTTTTTTTTTTTTTCAACATCTATATATAGTTAATTCATAATTTTGTATTTCTGTTTTAGTTAGTACGAAATTAACACTGACACACACACAATACATCATGGCATTATCCCTGGATAACTTTCTATTCTCTATACGTTGGTGTTGTTCACATTATATGCACTTACGCACCGATTGCCAACAAAACACACACATTTGATGCAGTTTCACTCACCGCCTGCGGTTTCCACTCATGACCGGGAACAAACACGCACACTTGCAGAACTCCGGAGGAACAGACTGCATCCATTGTTTCCTTAACGCTGGGTTATTTGGGAAGCTGAACAAGGTTATCTTTCCCTCACAACCAGAAACACACTTCTTTAGTGGCATTGTTGATCTCGTGGTCTAAAAATAAATGACAGTGCCGCCGACGGCTCCCGTAACCCGAACAAAGCTCATTGATGGCTCTTGCTCTCGCTCTGGTTGATGTGTGTGTGTGTGTGTGTGTGTGCGTGCGCGCGCTCATCCGGGAGAAGTGCCCATACAAGCAATTCCGCCCTTCATGATGTCATACAGGGCCATACTCTGAAAAAACTTTCAGAAACTTGTTCGAATCCTGAGTGTATTTGGCACAGAAATACTCCTTCATACGTCCAACTCGTTTTTTTTTTATTTTGGCCATGTTTAGCATGAGAATATGTCAGAATGCATGAAATAGCATTAGACCCCCCTTTAAACATATATATAAACTGTGAAGTTAAGTAATCAATTATTATTGTTAATATATACATGCTGACACAAAGAGTTTGTGACAGCGAGATGATAGTGTCCCAGTGCTGCCGTAATGTCTTCATTTCAGTAGGTTCACAAATTAGCATTCAGGCTTTGTCATGACTAAACAACCTCTCCGACATTGTTCTATTAGCCTCGTCAGTAGCAGCTCTCCGTCAGGTGGCTGTGCTAATTATCGACTGATCAAACAGTCAAACGATTGTGGGTGAGGGGTCTGGTGAAGCAGTATCGATGGGCGGTTTTTCCCAGACACACACCAGACATGTTCAATACATCCCCACTTTACTTTCCATTTCCCCAGCCTTTAAAACACTCTCCCTGCCAGCTGTAATTATGAGTTCAAGTCATGAAGTTACAGGCTGCTGCATTGGATATGTGACTTACAATTGCACGTTTCTCATGAAACACTGTAATTGAAAAACTTCCTACTATGGCAATTAACTTTGTTCTTTTTTATTTTTGCCTTATTAAGAATACTGGAATATTGGATCACACAAATAGATCTTACTATTAACTAACTCTTAACTACAATAGTTAGTAAGGTAATTGTTAAGTTTAGGTATTGGGTGATTAAGGGATGTAGAATAAGGTCATGCAGAATAAGGCATTAATATGTGCTTCATAAGTACTAATAAACAGCCAATATCCTAGTAATATGCTAATAAGCAACTAGTTAATAATGAGAATTGGAGCCTAAAATAGTGTTACCGAATATTGTTCTTTTTAAAAGTCTATTTTAGCTTTATCTTTTAGTTTTAGTATCTTTTTGATGCACTTTTGAAAATATATTTCATTAAAAATAAAATTCTGACTGTTATTTTTTGTTTGAAATAGGTATAAATTGTATGCATATTATAATTTTATAGTTATATAAATAGTATATAGTAATTTACACTGTTGTCTTTAAATTGTTGTCACTGCAATAACAACCTTTAATGTACACTCACCTAAAGGATTATTAGGAACACCTGTTCAATTTCTCATTAATGCAATTATCTAATCAACCAATCACATGGCAGTTGCTTCAATGCATTTAGGGGTGTGGTCCTGGTCAAGACAATCTCCTGAACTCCAAACTGAATGTCAGAATGGGAAAGAAAGGTGATTTAAGCAATTTTGAGCGTGGCATGGTTGTTGGTGCCAGACGGGCCGGTCTGAGTATTTCACAATCTGCTCAGTTACTGGGATTTTCACGCACAACCATTTCTAGAGTTTACAAAGAATGGTGTGAAAAGGGAAAAACATCCAGTATGCGGCAGTCCTGTGGGCGAAAATGCCTTGTTGATGCTAGAGGTCAGAGGAGAATGGGCCGACTGATTCAAGCTGATAGAAGAGCAACTTTGACTGAAATAACCACTCGTTACAACCGAGGTATGCAGCAAAGCATTTGTGAAGCCACAACACGCACAACCTTGAGGCGGATGGGCTACAACAGCAGAAGACCCCACCGGGTACCACTCATCTCCACTACAAATAGGAAAAAGAGGCTACAATTTGCACGAGCTCACCAAAATTGGACAGTTGAAGACTGGAAAAATGTTGCCTGGTCTGATGAGTCTCGATTTCTGTTGAGACATTCAGATGGTAGAGTCAGAATTTGGCGTAAACAGAATGAGAACATGGATCCATCAGGCCTTGTTACCACTGTGCAGGCTGGTGGTGGTGGTGTAATGGTGTGGGGGATGTTTTCTTGGCACACTTTAGGCCCCTTAGTGCCAATTGGGCATCGTTTAAATGCCACGGCCTACCTGAGCATTGTTTCTGACCATGTCCATCCCTTTATGACCACCATGTACCCATCCTCTGATGGCTACTTCCAGCAGGATAATGCACCATGTCACAAAGCTCAAATCATTTCAAATTGGTTTCTTGAACATGACAATGGCCCCCACAGTCACCAGATCTCAACCCAATAGAGCATCTTTGGGATGTGGTGGAACGGGAGCTTCGTGCCCTGGATGTGCATCCCACAAATCTCCATCAACTGCAAGATGCTATCCTATCAATATGGGCCAACATTTCTAAAGAATGCTTTCAGCACCTTGTTGAATCAATGCCACGTAGAATTAAGGCAGTTCTGAAGGCGAAAGGGGGTCAAACACAGTATTAGTATGGTGTTCCTAATAATCCTTTAGGTGAGTGTATTATTTAATGGGAAAACAGTCTTTATGAATGCGCTAATACCTAAGAGACTACATATACATACACTCCTGGGCAAAAAAGAAAAGAAAAATGGGCCAAACAAAAAATGCCAAAATATTTATTGGTCTTTTAATGGTCTTAACCATTTTAATCACTCATCACTGGTCAGAAAATGAGCATGAATTACACAAATACTGTAGATTAAAAGAATATCACAGAATAGGCTTCCCCAACTTGCAGACAGCTTTTTACAGGAAGTGTCAATGTTAATGGATTCAAACAGTTCACGAGTAGTTGAAAAATGTTTCAGTTAGTTTGAGTTAAATGTGAGATCAAATATTCATTATAGGGTTGACATCTGGAATCTGACCAGGCCAAAACATGAGCCTGATGGAGTTGTTCTCGAGCCACTTCTTAGTTGTCTTTGCAATTTGGACAGGAGCATTATCATTCCTCTTTAGATAATAACTTTTCATTTGTGGGAAGCAAGCCATTCTGCAATATTCTCCTGTACTCCAAAGCATTAAATGACTTTTCACAGTGAAGTAGCTCACCAATACCAGCAGCTGAAACGGCTCCCCACACAATGCTTCACTGTGCTAGAGATGCATTTATTATTATATTTCTCAGCGGATCTTCGAAGACACCGCTCTGGAGCTTCACCATGCAACTCGTGTTTCGTTGTGATTCATCACTTCACACAACTGTACTGAACCATGAATCAAACTTCCCATATTCTGCCAAGAACTTCATTCTGTCTTTTTGGCAATGCATTTGCTTAATTTCCTGACCAATAATTTGTGGTTAAGACAATAAAAGCTTAGCGTTGTTTAGCCCTTTTTTTTGCCCAGGTTTGTATATGACATAAAAAACATAAAAAAGTTTGGGGTCAGTAAGATTTAACATTAGTTCATATTTATATTCCACAAGGATGATCAAAGTCCAGTAGACATGGGGCCAGATTTACTCACAGCTAGCGCCAGCGCAAACCCTTATTTGGCGTTAACAAACTACTGTCAGGATTTACTAAAGATGCGCAGTGAAAAATTAGCGCTGAAAATGCGTGGACAGGTTATTGCATATGCATTAGTAGGAGTTTCCCTTTTAGACATACTATTTATGTGAGGAGAGTATGTAAATGAATCATGCAAGGTGGTTTACTAAGGTTTGCGCTATTCAGTTTACTGGTGTTTGCGCCATAATTTACTGCCCAAAAAAGCATCTTAAACCAGACGCTGATTTGCACTGCTCTTGGTAGATAGTGTTCGTCATTATGCAAATGATCCGACTGCGTCTGTGTTCTTTAATGTGTGTGTCGTCAGTAGATCATGCACAGAGCTTTCCACTCCCATCGAGAATTGCGCTCTCATGCTAATTTGCCCTGTTTAATAAATCTGGCCCGAAGACTGGAATTATGTTATGGCTGCCAGGGTTGGGGAGTAAAGAAAATTACATCTAACTTAGTTACATATTTAAAATACAAAATTTGAGTAACTATTTCATTACAGTTACATTTTAAATGGGTGGTAGTCAAATTACTATTTCACATAATATATGTTTACATATAGTCCACAAGACAAAATGACAAAATTTATAAAAATTGCCACATTCAGAAATGTACATACCCTTGAATCTGAACTGTCTGTTGTTACCTGGATGACCCACCACTGTTTTCATGTTTCATGTTAAGTAATTTATTTAGGTAATTGCGACTTTTTATCTCACAATGATGACTTTATAACATGCAATTGTGAGTTTAAATCTCACAATTCTGAGAAAAAAGTCAGAATTGTAACATTCAAAGTCGCAATTATTTTTATAATTAGTGGCGGAAACTAGCTTCCATAAAATACAATGCATTAAAAGCAGGGGGGTGTGAAAACTTTTGAACAGGATGATCTGTAAATGTTTCTTATTTAAGATCATATTTTTATAGACAAAATAAGTACAATTTGACCAATTCAAAAAGTTTACAACCCCCCAGATCTTAATGCATCGTGTTGCCTTCTTGAGCATCAATATTTTTTTATGTCAGTCTTTTTATGTCTTTTTCAAACCAATTCCTATGTTTGGTGGTCCCGTTGTGTTACATGCCTTATTATAGTATTCCAAAGTATTTGGATTAAGTTCAAATTTACATTACAAATAACTTTTTAAAGCATGTATTTTGTAATCTGTAGTGAAATATATTTTAAAAGTAACCTTTCCAACCCTGCTGAAAATTCAAAGTTACTGTTTTTAGTTTACATTTTTTCCTATTTTCTCTTTTGGCCCAAAAAATGGAAAAGCCGTTTTTGACTCCAAATTGTGTTATGAGTAACATCCTGATCTGTAACATCCTGATCTGTCATACAAAGGGTTCATGCCTATGTGTACTAAAAGTGCATGTGCTGACATATACGCAGCTGTTCAGACCGTCGGGTGCATGCCAGGGGAAGAATTTCCAAATAATATCAATGAAAAGAATGATGTGTTTGTATCGACTGATGCATTGAAATCAATACCCGGTATGTTAAACCTGAAGGTGTGATGATGAGTTTTAAAAGAGCAAGCCAGAAGGCTTAATCAGTGCACACCCTTCGCCCGCCGAGACTTCGGAGGTTTCTTTGCTCATTATAAAGTATGCGTGTGTGTGTCCATGTCTGTAAACACAGATTTGTGGATAGAGCTGTTACCTAGTGTACACGGTGTGTATGCTTTATTATTATGATGCTGCGGTGGGTACCACGCCACTCCAGGGACCAAGACTTGAGAGGCCCCCTTAAAATACCGTGCAATAATTGGAATTGCTTTATCTTTAGTCTCATCAATTAATGTGCAATTTTCCATTTAATTACCAACTCGCTCACAAAATTTGCAATTAAAATGAGGCGAGATAACAGTGAAGATGCCTTTCGGCTGATAGCACTTGGAATGAGAACACAAGCGTGGTGTGTAATCAGTATACAAATCACACACACACAACGTTCTCATTTTGTATGACTTGGACGAGATTCATAAAATATGCAATGCCAAGCTAGAATCTAATTTGTACTTGGAAAATTCCTCACGTTTCCACGAAGTCCGACACGAAACGGTCCGAGTGCAGAGGTGCTGATGGTGTTTACTATCACGATAACCCAAAACCCAGTGTGTGTGTGTGTGTGTGCATGTGTGTGTGGGATCTCCTTAAAATAGCTGCTTGGTTTGCCTTGGCCCCTTCGACCATTTTCCACATGCTCCTGCCAACCTAAAGATGATCTGTGAGGGAAAAAAACTATCTTTCCTGTTTTCCTGCACGAACTGTTGTCTGTCTGCTGTCTGAGGAAGGTTACATCCTGTCTGCCGTCTGACAGACTTGGCTTCTGTACTGTATTCTGCTCTATGTCTCCCTGATTTTCCCACAATCCTCCTGACAATCCTCTTGTTCTGCTGTCAACAGAATTATTGCTGCAAACTTGGAAAACACGATTCTGTGTCTTTAAGATTTCAAGCTGTTAAGATATAGACAGAGCTAACGAGATGTTCTCAAGAGAGAAAATTACTATTACTAAAGCTCAGAAAGAACTTTATAGGTCACGTTTTAAATGAGTGATTTATGTCTCGTGTAATTACCGAACGGAGCAGAGGTCCCACCCACATTAGCTCGGCAAATGTGATTGTACTGTTCTTTCAGAGTAATTATATATGATTGCTTATGTATTTTTAGTATTCTTTGCGATTGGTTGCTTCTGCTTCTTACATCTGTGGGCTGCTACTAAAAGCCTGGAGCTCGATGGTGGACTGAAGACTGGTGGGGTCAAACTGTCTGATCATTTTAATATTTTGGGTGTGATTTCATAACAAAAATTGAACATCATATGCATGTGTTTGGGTGGCACTATATCTGATTTTGACTGCACTTAGATGGAAAGTCAAAATTCAACTTTAAAAGGTGTTTATGGTAATAGACTCAGTATATTGAAAAGAAACAAGAAAGCTAGGGTTGCAGTTATGCTTACTTATTTGTTTGTTTAAAAAGAATTGTTCAAAAACAAACAAGAATACCTTTTTTGTTTCGTTTTCAAATTCAATTCATGGCAAAATATGACATTTCAAAATGTGAGTGAACGAAAACCTCTAGAATTATTGTTACAGACAAGTTAACATGAAGCCAAAAGAGTAAAGAACATTTGTGTGCTTTCACACCTGAGCGTTTGTTTCAGAACCTGGTGTGTTTTCTCCCTTGTTTCGGTTCGTTTAGGCATATGTGAACACGGCACTCGTGCTCGGATCCGCACCAAAACAATCGCTCCGAGACCACCTGAACGAGGTGGTCTCAGCCCGATTGCAAACGAACTCTGGGGCGGTTCACTTGAGATGTGAAAGCGATCCGACCCAACGGACCAGCAAACCAAATGGTATTATAATTCATAACAGGAAATGTTCTGTATAAATAGCAGTTGTGTCTGATTATGTGAGTGAGCACATTAGTTATCACAGTTGAAAACCAAAAGAGGTCTTTCAGACGAATACAGTCGGAGTTATATTAAAAAATGCCCTGGCTAATCCAAGCTTTATAATGGCAGTGAATGGCAGGCCAAAATTTGAAGCCCAAAAAAGTGCATTCGTCCATTATAAAAGTAATCCAAACGGCTCTGGGGGATTAATAAAGGCCTTCTGAAGCGAATCGATGGGTTTGTGTAAGAAAACTATCCATTTTTAACAGGTTATAAAGTAAAATATCTAGCTTCCGCAAGACCGCCTTCCATATTCAACTTACGAAGAAAGTGTAACGCCTCTCGCATCCGACCTCATCGTCACGCCAGTTACGCTTTTTCCGTAAGTTAAATACGGAAGGCGGTCCACCAGAAGCTAGATATTGTACTTTAATGTGTTAAATATGGATATTTTTCTCACACAAACGCATTGCTTCGCTTCTAACCCCGCGGAGCCATGTGGAATACTTTTATAATGGATGGATGCACTTTTATCGACTTCAAATTTTAGGCTGCCTATTATAAAACTTGGATTAGCCAGGACATTTTAATATAACTCTGATTGTATTCGTCTGAAAGAAGAATGTCATATACACCTAGGATGGCTTGAAGGTGAGTAAATCATGGGGTAATTTTCAGTTTTGGGTGAACTAACCCTTTAACCTCTAGACAGCGCTGGGAGATCCAGAGAGAGAGCGTGTTTGAATTTGCTGCAGTATTAATACGAATGTGCTATATAATTTAACAGTGGGAATGACGGCTACATTTGTATATTGTTTGCGTGTGTCGCGACAGTTACAAATAAAGCCGCAATAAGCTCATGCGGTGAACTTGTCAATCATTTTGATGGATGACGCAGAGGAAACTCTGAATAATAAGAGGACAGTTGTACTCGCATGTGTCTTACATAAACACGCTTTGAAATGTAGCCTTGTGAAAACGAACCAAACCAATAAGAAAATGCAACATTGTAACAAATTAAGTCCCTGTTTTGGAACAAAACAAACTATCTACAGGTGTGAAAACGCCCTCAGAAACGGGGTTCAGGGGTCCATGTGTGGTAACATGGGGCCAATTATCTGTAGTCAGGGTTTCCCACAGTGCACCATCCCTGGGGTCCGGCCTTCCCTTGCCCAGTGTCAATTACTCTTCTGACAGCAGAGCTAATGAGCCACTGATTGGCCTGCTGGGGTTGTCATGTTTGCCTCAGTAAAACACTAACTCATCATGTACCTGCACCTCAAGGTGCTTATTTTGTTTTCTGGACAGGCGTACTGCAAACTTAGATTGTGTTAGATTGTAAGTCTTGCTCAAACTTGTTACTAATGCCTTAATGGATTCAGTAACATTATTAATATATAGTATATTATTTGCACTTCTATAAACTATCTTTTGTGTACAGAATTGCAATAAATAGGTATTTTCTTCCTGTAGTCCTAAAGGCTTCAATTACAAATAGTGTTTGTATGCAGACCTTGATTTAATCCCTCCAAATAATTTTATGTATGTTAATAGCTTCCAACATTGTATCAAAGTCTGTTTGTCAGTTTAAGTACAGCAGCACCTAGTGGTGGGTCCTGGAATTGTTTCAGTAAATAACTGAGGAAAGCATTTATTTATTTATGATAACTGTTGTCTCTTTGGGAATTATTTTAGTCCTTTTTGCCATCATTATATGTGTGTATATATGAGTGATTCTATAATTGGAGATGCATTTTGCATTTCAAAAAGTTAAGGGAAAAAACTGTTCACTAACAGAAATTCTTTCCAGTATCTTATTGAAAACATATTACATTTTAATAATTGTCTACTCTGTCACATACTGTCAACATTGTTACTCTACCTTGGTAACAGATTTTGATGGTAACAGAATTGACAAATTTGAGCCAAAAGCTCCACTTGCTAGCATAAATGCTAAGCGCACATGGCACTAATGAAATCATGATTAAAAGACTTTTAAACCACCCACTGTGTGATCAGTGATAAATTCTGTTTTCCTTCTGATATTGTGGTAACAATAGGACGTTTTACAAAATAACTCTTTTTAGATTGAAAAGCACACCTTACAGTGCTTCAGATCTTATCAGTGAGGCAAAGTGACATCATTTCCTGTATCTTATAATTCCACCAGTTTAACGGCAAAGTATGATACGGTAACAGAATTGACGCAAGATTTATGGATACATTTTTATAAGATAAAAGTTATTTTTAAACTATTTAATGTTGTAGAATTAGGAAAAAGACTATTTAGGGCTTTATATATTACCAAAAGAAAAGTCAATTAAAATATTTTGATTACACAATGATACATGATGGAAAGAATACACTAATTTGGACATCAAGAAATCATGATTTTCAGCTAAATAAGACACTTTTTACAGAAAATATGATATTGTCCTGTAACATCTTGTGATCCATAAAAACAATGAGTAACAAATTATTAAAGTAATTAAAAATATAACCATTTGAAAAAAGCAGACAAAAATAATGACTTTGGACAACACACACACACACACATATTTATTGTCCTTTTGGTAAATATGCCGGAAGATACAAATTTGGTCATATAACATCACTCTTAATAATCCTTTATGTCACTGTTGTTTCCTTCAGGGTCTCCATGTGAAGCTATCCCATGATGCAACATGTGTCCCCAGCACCAGCACTGACCATGATGGCCACACAGAGCGTCCCACCACCATCGTACCAGGAGAGCCAACAGGTCAGTCAACAAACAAACAGCAAAGAAAGAGGAAGGCTGTGACAAACTTTCTGTTTATTTAGGTAACCTATTTTTAAGAAAGATTTCAATGTATTATTAAATACGTAGACCCACCTTAGATGTAGGTGCATAATCCAGTCCAGTTAAAAAAAAAGATGCACATACAGCTCATCTGCTGAAATAAAAAGCTTAAACCAGCCTAAGATAGTATACTGGTGTAAGCTGGTTTAAACTGGTCTCCCAGCCTGGCCATGATGTTGTTTAACCGCCCAAATACGCATTAAAGTGCCGCTATTATGTTTTATTGAATATTCCCTTTCATGCAGTGTGTAATATCACTGTGAATGTAAACGTTCTGCAAAGTTGTAAAGTTGAAAGTGCATGATAAATAAAGTTATTGTCTCACAAAAGAAAGAATCGACTCTGAACCGCCTATATGAGTCGTTTGCAATTCAAATCTCACTGCGTTACGGTTCTACATCACTAGAAATTATATTTGCATAATGCCCGCCTATGTTGTACGCCGTCCGCCCTCAAACATCATTTTACTGACGACTGCTTCTCAAATCTCGGAGTTCAACGTGGGATTCACAAACGCTTGCTCTTGAAAGACGGGTCAGTGCCAGTTTATTTCGACCGGCTGCTCCTCAGAATCACAACCTGTACGTATGAATAATTATTGATGTATATATTTTCTACCGGGTGTTCAAAATACGTAGTTTTGTGTTTTATATTGTGTAAGTTTACGGCTAACTCATGTTATTCATCTTACTGAAATACTTCTGCTCATCAGCTGTGGGACACTATTGCCTAAAACTGTGTGTATTAATGCAGATCGTCTGTCGTTCTTACTACTTTGGAGTAAAGATAAAGGATGGAGCAAGATTTGTTTTACAAACGTTTATGTTCCATCAGTCATTCACGTTAGCGCTGGGCTAGCGTATGCGCTGTTATTGATACAGTTCCCGCATGTGCACCGCAATAAATCAGAAATACACACGTGGGTTTGTTGATGGACACACACTTGTTAATGCTAATGGTGAGGAATTACAGTTGCAACATCTCAATGAGTAGCGTATCACTGAGAAACGTCCTGCTCAAGTCGTTTTTGTGATGGAGGTTCGGGATGAATAACTAGTTCTTCCAATGTTTCATCATCGACTTGCGCTCGGATTGATATGGTAAAATCGACGTCATCGTTACTGTCTTTACAGTGTGTACAATCGCTGAGCATTAGGAAGCCTCCGGAGCTGGAGTTCAGTTATGGTAATGAGCTGTACGCGGTAGACCAATCACAACACACTCTGACCAATCAGAGCAGAGTAGCTCACGGAAAGGAGGGATTTAGAGAGACTGATTCATCCATCGAGTCGTTTGAGAATCATTGAACAATGTGGGGATGTGCAATGTATATTATGAGAAAATGAAAGTGTTTTTTGACCTTTGATGCATGTTAACCTGTTGTAGGAGACGCCAAAACAAAATTAGGAGCCTTTAAAATAGCATAATTGAGGCATTTTAAAACCACCAAAGCACACTAGCCTAACAAGACTGGGAGATGATAAGACCAACAAATCAGATTGCTTGTTCTTTTAAATCTCAAATTGTGGACATCAGATATGATCTTTAGTCCTGTGGAGCATTTAGCATGTCGAATCTTCACCGTGCTTTTCCTGAGGTAATCAGAGGGACACAGAGCGGCATTTTTGTCCCAGAGTCCCCCTGTCCCTGTCCCTGTCCAGCTGCTATATCCCTCCACCCTGAGGATTAGAGGCTGGGGAAAACAGAGCAGCGCTGGTTGAGACATGCAAATGAGAGCTAGTTAAGTGTGAAGAAGCTAATTTATTTCCTATTTGAGGCTGGGATTAAGAGTTCCAGCTTCCTCCCTTAAACCATTTTTGTTCTGGGGAGGGGGCTTGCTTTCAAAGCTGCATCACAAAGGAGAAAAACAGGACAGGGAGAGATGGGGAAAACGTAGACAACTGAAAAGTCGTACTCTCTCTCTCTCACTAATGCATCCTAAACAGGGTATTTGTGCATCCTGACTATGTTTCGAATGCGAGGGCAAGACCTCTGCCCACCTCGACTGCCAGAGTTTTATTTGATGACTAGGTGGAACATTTTCCTGCAGAAGGTGACCTATGTAAAATTTTAGGGGTCAAGTGCCTCAAATTAGATTTCAGATTTTAATGAGACCATATGCTGCAGTCGCTAACGTTCTTACATTGTCAAGATGGACAAACAGAAAGACTGCAGACACATTGGCAGTGCCTTTCTGAATATGTATGCTGAGAGTTTTTTTTGCCTCAAGTTTTTCTAGAACTTCATCTGGATGTGTGCCATTTTTCCTCCAATGCGGAAAAGATAACAAACCAGATTACTACACGCACATTTCCGCTCTTATATCTATAAAAGCGCCGTAACCCATAAAAAAGCACGAAAATGAAGCGTTAATAAACTAAATCTGATAAGACAACAGTGCCTGGCTGTGAGCCACCAATAACATGCACATGAGCAGGATGATGTTGAACAGCGTCTTTGGCTCATCGGCGTGGAGAGGGTAAAAGCAGAATGGGTTACATGCTCTTCAAACGCATGTTATTTAGCTTTATTATTGTATACATTTCCTCACTGTTTTATAGTTATGCTTTTTGGTAACACTTTAGTATGGGGAACACATATTCACATTTGCACAATTTACTGCTTATTATTAGTTAGTAAGGTACTTTTTGTAGCGTTTAAATGTAGGTATTGGGTATGATTAAGGGATGCAGAATATGGTCATGCAGAATAAGGAATTAATATGTGCTTTATAAGTACTAATAAACAGCCAATATCCTAGTAATATGTTTTTTGCCAATACTTGAGATTTAAGACTTTTGCCTCAATAAACTCCTTATTTACTGCTTATTGATAGTTAGTAAGGTAGTTTTATAGCGTTTACATTTAGGTATTAGGTAGGATTAAGGGATGCAGAATATGGCCATGCAGAATAAGGCATTAATAAATGCTTTATAAGTACTAATAAACAGCCAATACCCTAGTAATATGCTTTTTGCCAATACTTGAGAGCTGCTAAACAAAGCACTTATTTAGATCATTTATCAGTTGAATTTTTACAGTTGAATTTGTAGTTGGAACTATATGTTTTGGGCCCTATCATACACCCAATGCAATGCGACGCCAGCCACGATGCAAGTGTTTTTTGCTAGTTTCAGCCTGACAGTTATTATTTTCACGTCCATCTGTTCGCCCATGGGCGTCTGGTCTGAAAACCAGGTGTGTTCAGGAGCATTGTTGGCGCGTTGCTATTTTGAGGAACTGAAAACGACTGCGCCATTGACCAACAAAAACCTGCTCTAAAGTCAATAGCACAGTATTTTTTGTGTTATTTAAAGAGCGTGTTAGTAATATGCACCTATAAGCGGATACACAGCACACGTACACTCTGCTTATTACACACACAGGGACGCACAGCAGCAGCACAAACATTTTAAATATTAAAAACAAAAGGATTCCTCTCTGGAGAAGCGTTCAGTCTTTCCACTCGTAAATTCCGCCATGTAAATAGCGACTCCGCAATGGTGCGAGCGCAACTGGCTCTAAAAGGGAATGGGAGATGAGACTCTGATTGGTTTATTGCACGTTACGCCCAAAAGACACTCATGACTCATTAAGAGACTAGGTACAACCCTTTTGGACCATGCGCCAGGCTTGCCGACCATTTTTTCCATCGTTAAACTAGCAAAAGTGGATTCGGACACGCCCTAAGTGCACCTGCGCCGTGCACTCAGATCATTAAAATTGGGCCAAATATGTTAGTTATATGTCAGTTTTACTGTTTTGTTTGGTACTGTTTTTGACCCTTTCCCCACCAGCATTTTTTTTTTAAGTTGCCAGCCAACGCCAGCATCTTTGATCATTTTTACAAACATGTTATGGCCCCCAGAATATTTTGTTTTATGAATATCTGAACATGCAATATATCAAAAGAAAGAACAGACCCTCTGCTTTTAAACAAACAAACGTTTTTAAAGTTTTATTCTAGCTTCATGCATTCTTTTTTTATCAACACTTGAATTTGGCTAAGTTTTATATAAAAAAAGCAGCATTTTGAGCAAAAAGCTGAGAAAATCATGTTTTTGTCAAAGACTACATCTGGATGGAATTCAGAGCGATGATCAAAACACAGATGGAGTAGATGAAGTCCATCAACACCCCCAAAGCTTCACAGTCCTATAGGTTGTCCTGGTGCGACATTTCATTCAGTAACATTAGGCAGTTTTGATTGATATGCTGTTTAATGTTGAAGATCGTGTTATTTTACATATGCATATGATTACATATGAGATCGCATGTTTCTGCTTCTTCTTCGCCTGTGTTTTGATCAGGAGATTCTGTACTCTTTCAGAAGATGTGTAATAGCGCTCCCTACTGTATAACAGGGAAAACACGGAAAGCTGGAAATTTCCGTCAATGGCGGGGAAAGAGTTAACTGTTGTGTAATGTACTTATTATTTTGGTTTATGTCCAAGTTCAAAACAAAATTTAAAAAATTATAATAATAAATTAATATGATGGCGTACCTTTCATTTGTAAAATATTTGAATCACTGGATTATCCATGAATAAGTATTACTACATGGATGTTTATTATAGACACCATTTTATTCTAGTAGATGCATTTTCAATCTCCTAAATGGACATAAAAACTCCATAAAACTCCAGTCAAGTCACCTTTATTTATATAGCGCATTATACAATACAGATTTCAAAGCAGCTTTACAGTGATAACAGGAAAATAATGATTTAATGATGCAAACAGAATTCATTTCTGCTGTAGATCAGTTTGTGTCATATCAGTTCAGTTTTGATTCAGTTCAATAGCTGTGTAAAATTCATCAATTATTGTAATAATTGTAAATGTAGCTGTTGAATTCAACTATAAATCAGCTCTGCAGAGGTGCATGTGAGTTTTCTGTGTGTATACTATGGTCAGAATAATCTGCAGTTGTTCTAATTTTCTGTATTGTGTATTTTTTTTCAGATGACAGGCACTACGCAGCAAAACTCAAAGGCCCAGCATGTCCACCTCTCTGCAGCCTCAGCGGCAGGGGCCGCCCCGGTCAGCGTGACGCTCGACCCTCAAGCCCAGCTGGAGTCAGACAAACGGGCCGTTTACAGGTGAGTGTTATGCAACTGTGCAACTTCCTATTAAGGACTTAATTTTGACTTAAAGTGAATCGAGATTTTTGCATTCTCTGAAGAAAATGTGCAGGAGTGCTTGCATGATGCAATGATGGGCGACATGATGCAATGATGCTTTGGATGGTCTCTAAGACATTGCTATGTGGTTTTCCAGGTGGCTGCTAGGTGGTTGCTTACTGGACAAGTATAAATAAATAAATGAATAAATATACATACACTACCATTAGAAAATTTGTTGCTACATTTTTTTTTAAAGGCAGATGCTATTTACACCATGTAAAAGTAGCAGTTCTTTGCAATATGTGTGAATAGTAATTACATGCTATTTATACTTTATTTTGGCAGATACATATTATTTGCACCTCAGTATTGTTGTACATTAACAGGATGCAATAATAACATAGAGTGTAAATGATTATATTTATTAAAAATATTAAATGGATGGGACAATAAAAGCCCTCCCTACACCCACCCCTAACCGTACCCAATAAATGCTTTTATCATTATTAAACATTTCGTTAGGCAATGTATTTCCACTTTTAGAAGATTTTCTTCATTTTTATTGAAAGTAAATGCCTTTCTGATGTGATATGTAATGGGAAAAGGGAGAAGAGCGAGCTCGGCAAAAGGCGGATTCGAACCCGGGTTGATCGTGTCAAAACCTACTTCCGCGAGCCTTACGCTCTACTAAATACACCAATGAAGACGTTAGGTCACGTGCGTCTTTTTTAATCTTGTGTCGCCCAACCAGGCATTGTTGGGCGGAGCTAGTGTAAATAGTGCTTGCCAACAAAGCGCGCTATTTGCTCTTGGTGTAAATAGACTCCGTTTTTGGAATGTTTTTGAAAGATGTTTCTTATGCTCACTAAGAATGCCTGTTGTTTTATTTTGAAAAAATACAGTAAAACAGTTATATTGTGAAATACTACTACAATTTAAAATAACTGTTTTCTATGTGAATATATAAAAAAAATGTAATTTATGGCAAATCTGAATTTTCAACAGCCCACTCTAGTCTTCAGTGTCACATGATCCTTCAGAAAACATTCTGCTGATTTGGTTCTTTTTATGAATGTTGAAAATAATTTTGCTGCTTGATATTTTTGTGAAAACCATTATATATTTTACTCAGGATTCATTGATGAATGGGAAGTTAAAAAAGAATAGCATTTATTTGAAATAGAAATCATTTTCTATTATAATTATTTTTTTCTTGCTGAATACATGTTAATTTCTTTCTTTCTTTCTTTCTTTCTTTCTTTCTTTCTTTCTTTCTTTCTTTCTTTCTGTCTTTCTTTCTGTCTCTTTGAAAACAAACAAATCACACTGAATGTAACAAAGTATGAAAGTTTTGTGTTCCTTTATTGTTCCAGTGAATATTATGTAGGTTCCTGTACGCCATTGTTCCATCAGATATAAATAATGCAGTTTTATAGTTATTTGAAACCCTCATAACATATTGATCTAAATACAAGCATACAGACTAGACGCTTGATTTAGATAGCAACACGCCTGCATAAGTCATATTTTCCTTTTTTATTCATGAAGTAAATAATACATGGCACACTGACACTTTAAATACTTAAAGCCTCATTCCCAATCCTCCCCTTCCCGGTTGATTACAGCGCGGCTGTTTGCGAGCCGCATGCATATCGTAGCATCATCGGTTCCTGTCTGAAGGCAGCCGCGAGGGCTCGTTCGACCGGCTGCAGCGCTGGCTATGATTAGCGGTGTCTCGCGGCGGTGTGGCAGAGGCCCGTGGTTTGACGCTAACCCCTGAGGCAGGTCTGTGAAGGCCTGGGCTGGCCTGGGGCTCAGTCTCTCAGCTCCTCAGAGAGAGAAAACTGCCTTTGATGTGAGCAGCCAGCCGAAGGCGGCCTACAGGCAGTGTGGAAAAAAAAGCCTATACTCAGCCTACATTCGCACTACGTGTACACACACACACACAGTATGAGCCTACTTCCCTATCGTTTCTAGTCACATATACTCAGCTTCTCACTCGCCGTATATATATATATCTCCCCACCTCCTTCTCTCTCTCATACACACAGATTTCTGGTTTCATCCTACATGACACATCTTAAGTGCTCTAAATATTCAAAGGCGCAACAGAGAGCCATCACTGATCCTCATCCGGCGCAATAAAAGCGCACAGGTGAAAGAGAATCAGGCTCGTACTGTCAGGTGTCTAATGCAATTTATGTAAAAGTATCAAATAAGAAATAAGAAATGTAATGTTTATCAAATAATTGTGTATTTTCTGCTACTTAAATAATAGGGATATAAACATTATTCAGACACCTTCAACATTTTCTCACATTATCACAGTTTATTCGCTATAGTTTAGAAAATGGTAATAAAATATGACAAGAACTCAGAGTTAAACTGATAATGTCAGATAACTTTGATAGAAAGGGATGTAATGGATTACAATCAACCAATCAGCTGTTCAATTTAAGAACTCAATCAGATAATACCAATTTAGGTCAACCAATGACCAAGCAATGCTTCATTTTGTTCAGTCTGTGGTGTCAAAGGTCACACTGGCAATTAAAGAAAAAACACTTGAGCGAAACATGCTCAGGTCAAAGCGTCTGAATCATTTTGGTCCCAAATATGAATGGGTATATGTCACAGTTTACTTTATTTTGCTATCCTCACTTACAGAAATGAACGGTAGTGTCCTGCACACACTAGGAAAAATTATATTTGGTGTCTGAAATTATATTTTTGGTTTGACTGTATCTCATTTGTAAGTCACTTTACATAAGTGTCTGCTAAAGGAATAAATATAAATGTAAAAATATGCAATTATATGTACTGTAATTATTCATAATTACCCAGTCAATTATGACAACAATGTACATGTTGAATCACAGTGTATATGAAATCAATTTGTTTTTAAATAAAAAAATTAAGGATGCAGTTAAGGACCAAATCCTCATATTAGAATGACTTCTGAAGGATCATGTGACACTGAAGACTGGAGCAATGATGCTGAATATTCAGCTTTAACATCACAGGAATAAATTATATTTTAAAATATATTCAAACAGAAAACAGTTATTTTAAATTGTAATAATATTTCACAATATTACTGTTTTATATGATTTTTGATCATATAAATGCAGCATTGTTGATCATTAAACCACTAAATTTGTTATGCAGAGTATAAAGCAACATGTATCTCACCTCCTAAACTATTATGGGCATTTAACAGAGCAGAATTTTTTTTGGAGCTGTTTGTTTATATTATGTCCTCATGTATTGTTTTGATTCAATTTGGCAGGTTGGTGTTTATTTCTGCACCTTTCGTTTCTCTAATTGCCAGTATTGCGAGTTTGAGTTGTTGAGTCTGTGCTCTGGCGTGCGTTGCTTAATTATTAACAGTAGAATAAATGTGCGATACAGTAATTATCTTAACGAGTTACTGCTCTCTCTTTTAAAGCATCCAAGACCTTCTCTTCTTATTAGAAACGAGGCAGGGGGTCTCTTTCCTGTGGGGTACTTACGACATATCCAAAATTAGGTCCAATAAAATTCAGGAGATGAAATTGTAATATGTATCCAAAGAAGTTCCTGAGGGTGTAAAATTCAGCAGCACTCTTCCACAATGATAAAAGTGAGATGGAAAGGAGTCTAAGGTGGGAAGTCAGAGAGAAGTCACAAAGAAACCCAGCAAATGTTTTTATTACCAAAAACTTAAATATAGTAATTTTTATAGTATATAAATTATAGTATATATTATATAAATTTACGTTAAAAAAAATCAGCAACGGCCCCAGATTATTGTTGTTCAACATTCACTATCACACTCTTACTTGATCTGGACAAACTGAGTGTCATTAGAACGATTTAAGACTACAGCTTAATTTATGTCAGGAGTGCAAAATAATCAATCTGTAATTTTCAGTATTTTAAATAGAATAATTTAGTTAATTCATATTCTCTCACGTCTGCTCCAGTTTATTTGTGTTCACATAGATGCACTGGACAGCGTCCATTAGGGCTCTTAGTCCAAAAGTGCACATATTTGGAGAAATATTGATTTATTATCCCATGTTTGCGAAATATTTCATCATACAGAATATAATTTCTACTCATTTCCCACTGAATTATGCGTTCTGAAGAGCTGAAAGAGCGTTCAGAGTGTGCTCAGTCTCTCCTGTTCCTGATTTGCGTCAGCTATGACTCATTCAGTCTGGAGCTGTCAATCATTCCTGACCATAATTCCACTTATGCAATGACACTGCCCTGTACACTTCCTCGTTCTGAGCTCCGTGAAAAACAAAACCAAAGAAACATTTCTACACGTGAAACAAGAAGCTAATACACACAAGATTACAATAGTATATGATTTGTGTGTGATTTTCATGCGATTTGGGCTATTTTCATATCAATAATGCATGTTTACATTATTAATGCTAAGCTGGTGTAGCGATTAGCTGTATATAAAAGGCTAACATAACATTTCAATATCATATGACTAAAATCCACATTAGATCACGATCAGAAGTTAATACAAACATTCGGTGGTGGTTTAAAGTGAGTTTTGAGTAAAAGTGTAATATTAATCTTAAATTGTGCTATGTAGCTTGGTGCTAATTGTAGCACTGATGCACCTGTAGGAACTATTCTATTCCATAATCTAATTTGTTAAAATAATTCACATAAGGTCCCAAGAATATGCTTTTTTTGTTTTCTAGAAAGACTTCAGATAATAGGTGGATTAATGTATAGTGGGATCAAAGTGGTGTAGATGGGCAAGCCATAATGCCAGAATAAAGGCTAATAATGGCTGAATACAAACAAAATAACAATGATAAAAGAATAATAAATATTAGGTCTCATTCGCGGCAGAGGTGTGAAAGGTTCATCGAGTGAGAACAATAGAAATGTGAATGGAGCAGTTCTCCTTGCCAGACATTAGACAATAGAGCTCCGGAGATTGACGTCACTCAGCCTAAACTCCGCCATTTTGGCAGGCAATCAGGGGAGCGCTAGAACGGCTGTAGCATTGGTATCTATAGTGGTCAAAAATTATTGTTTAAACCTTACTATTTCAACATGGTGGACAGCTGCTGTGCGCCAGGATGCCAAAATAGGCGGGGGAAAGCAAAGGGGAAATCATTTTATCGTAGTAAGTTGTTGAAATGCCATGAATTTCAGTTTATTCTTCATTCTAACTACTTTTGCCTCATGTAACTAATAATAAAAATAAGTTCCCATTAAATACGATACTTAATCATGAATAACTTAAGGGCTTTTATATATAAATAACATTCAGAAACTCTAGGATATTTGAAACTAAATGAAATGAACACACTGACTTTTTGGGACTTTAGCTTATTCACCGTATCCCCCAGAGTTAGATAAGTCCAGACATACCATTTTTATCTCCGTGCGTGCCATAACTCTGTCTGACGCACCCACCGCTAGCCTAGCTTAGCACAAAGACTGGAGGTAAACGGCTCCATCTAGCCTACTGCTCAATAAGTGACAAAATAACGCCAACATTTTCCTATTTACATGTTGTGATGTGTATAGTTACATCGTGTACTAAGACCGACGGAAAATTAAAAAGTTGCAATTTTCTAGACCGATATGGCTAGGAACTATACTCTCATTCCTGCGTAATAATCAATTAACTTTGCTGCCATACCATGGGTGCATCGGCGCAATGATATTACGCAGCACCTGAAAATAGTCCCCAGCACGCTCTCTGTGCAAGCAGGTTGTCACGTTGGTTATGTTGACGGAAGTTAGCCTATTTTCAGGCTCTGCGTAATATCATTGCGCCGATGCACCCATGGTACGGCAGCAAAGTTCCTGGACTATTACGCAGGAATGAGAGTATAGTCCCTAGCCATATCGGTCTAGAAAATATGGCTAGGGACTATAGGGACTTAGTGCCCATTTACTATAGGGACTTAGTGCCCATTTACGTCAAAACTAGTTGTAACTTGCGCACAGCTGTCCTGGCAGGAAAGCTATCCGTTCCTTTATCGATACACGTGAAAAGCACCCCGGGGGCATTATAGGGATCTGTTATGTTTAATCTATTAAGTTTTGCTATGTACAGGTCTATGTCTTTTGAATTAAAGTGCGCAATGAACTCAGTTGCCTTTAAAACTCATGCTGGCACCGGCTGTTCCTGCCTGCCAAAATGGCGTCGTAAACAGAATGGGTCACGTGACCTCCGGAGCTCTATAGACTGCAAATGAGTGTTTAATTTATTAGCATCTTATCAGCCTTCTCTAAAATCTCACATGACATGGTTTTAGGAAATGCTTCATAAAAGTTTTAGAGATGTAATTCTCAGATTTGAAATGAAGCATGATCAGACTTGTGGCTTCAGCTTCATTGTGTTTCTAAGTTTCTAGAACACAGACACATCATATTTTTTACATTTCAAATATATATTCTTAATATTTTTATTTTTGTTTTTATGTTTGAGCTTATGTATCTCCATATAAATAACAGTCTGAATAATTATGAGTATTGAACTGTAAACTCTCAAGTGTTGGCTTTCTAAATAAATTATTTGTCTATTCAGAATGACTTATGAGCAGCAACCTTTTTATTTTAACCACATTTTTTGTGGTTAAAATAAATATGTCATTTTATGTCATTATATACATCCACTTGCCAAAATAGGCGTCAAAGGCGTCAAATGTATTATATTCAATATGTTCATCTTTTGTATCCATTGTAATCCATATTTAATCCTTATTTAAAATTTCTTTGAAAATCTGTTTTTTGTGTACAGAATTGTATGCGGATGCTTAGCACCTCTCAGCCTCCATCATTGAAGTATTTATGTTCAGACTCCCATAGGTGTGCTTATACTGGGGTATTGAAACATTTGAATGGGGTTTATGTGTTTCTTTTCCTTCTCGCCATGACTCAGATTGGCGGTTGCTGAGTGAATTTGCATTGATACTGGATTTCAGTCTTGTGGTGCACAGTCATGCTGTCTTCATTGAGCTCCAGTGGATCAGGGGTGTCATGGACTGACGGAAGAGAGAAAAATAGAGAGAGAGAAAGAGGGAATAGAAAACAGAAAAGGAAAAGGAAATGGAAATGAGAGAGTTGGAGAACAGCTTAGAAAACCCAGCAGTAGCAGCAGCGCATATCAGTCCCAACAGGAGTGCTTTTAATTTGACAGCCAGAGAGGAAATGGTAAGCCAGTTCTCCCCAGCCGCTGTAATGCACCATAAATTCTGTTTACATTCGCTGTTGGGGAGCTCTCGCAGTCATTTGGTGCCCAACATCTTAACGACTCTCTCTCTCTTACTAATGGTGCTGCGATTTCTATACCATCCAGAGTAAGTCATCTTATCCAAGCCATAGATTCATCCTGAGAGCGAGTAAGTCCTGATCATGAATGTCAGGCTAAAGGATGTATTTTTTAGATTGTTACTGGCAGATTATGGTAAATAGTACTCAAAGTATATCAGGAAATCTCTGAGGGCACATTTATATCCGAGTAAGATTTTGTTCCTCAATTTAAAGCCATAGACGTCGAGTTTTATTCCATTTCATCCTGTCTTGTGTCTCCAGGGTGCACAGTGTTCTGAACTTCACAGACTGACTGTCTGAAGATTGAGCGTGTGTTCGTGTTAGCAAGAGCTACTAAAGTCTGCGAATGAATCTAATACTTGTTAGCGGTGCTTGCTAAGGCAATATTAGTTCTCAGGGTTAGAGGACTGCTCAAATATCTATATCTTTTGAACATTATTTCATAGAGACTTGGCAGCCACCTAGAACACCGCATAGCAATGGTCTAAAAATCCAATCTGACCATACTAGCAGCTACATACAGTAGCAATGCCCTAGCAACCACTCATATCACCATAGCAACTCTATAAACAACTAAAAAAAACCTAGCAACTATAGTACATTGCAACACTCTACAAAACTTCTAGGCTAGCCTAGCAATGCATACAGTAGCAGTGCCCTAGAAACTATGCAAAACACCCTAGCAACCACAAAACAATGCTTTGAGCCCCATAGCAACTGTATAGCAACACCCTGGCAACCACATATCAACGCCCTAGCAATCACATATCAACACCATAGCAATTACTCAGAACACCATAGCAACAGACTACAAACCACCCTAATAGAGTAGCAACGTCCTGGCAACTACATAGCAACACCTTACAAATCACCCAGACCATCCTAACAACCACATACAATAGCAGTGCCCTAGCAACCATTCAAAACACCCTAGCAACTATAGTACATTGCAACACCCTACAAAACTTTCAGGCTAGCCTAGCAATGCATACAGTAGCAGGGCCTTAGAAACCACGCAAAACACCCTAGCAACCACAAAAAGTACCCATAGCAACTGTATAGCAACACCCTGGCAACCACATATCAACGCCCTAGCAATCACATATCAACACCATAGCAATTACTCAGAACACCATAGCAACAGACTAGAAACCAACCTAATACAGTAGCAATGCACTGACAATCACCTAGATCACTACAGCAATATAAAAACCAACCAAAACAACCTAGCAACTACATAGCAACACCTTACAAATCACCCAAACCAGCCTAGCAACCGCATAGAACATCAGTGGCCTAGCAACTATTCAAAACACCCTAGCAACTGCATAGTACACCCTAAAATTACCCAGAACCCTGTAGTAGTTTTATAGCAACATACTGGCAAACACAGCCTTTCGATCTACCCAGAACATCCTAGCAACTGTATAGCAAACCCTACAAATCACCCTGACCAGCCATAGCAACGCACTAGAAACTACCCAGAACATCCTAGCAACTCCATAGGAACACCCTACAAACCACCCAGAACAGCCTTGCAAGCACAAACAGTAGAACTGTCTTGGCAAACCATGAGAAACACCCTCGCAACTGCATAACAACCCTCTAAAACCAACTCAGAACCCCTTAGTGACGATAAAGCAACATTCTGGCAACTGGACACCAACTGCATAGCAACTCTCTAAAAACTAAGTTGGACACCTTAGCAATTACTGTATATAGCAGCATCCTATCAAACAAACTGTACAGCCTAGCAACAACTTTTGCATTGGTAAGCACTGCTCATGTATTCTTCATAGCATGTTAAAAACCTTTGATTGCTTTAATGTGACATCTCTGTATTTATTAACCTCTATATCCACACCTATGGACCAATGAAAAGACCCGGCTGTGTATGACAACAGGCCACAGCTACCCTTTACCCTGCAGGTGAAAGAGAGAGAGGTGAAAACAGTGTTGAAAAAGAGCAGCGCCACTCATTGAAATGCAGCAGTAGGGGTCCCATATAAACCCTGATGGCGAGTGGTATGTTTGTGTGTGCGTGCCCCCCTATACAGGTTGAGCTCCAGACATGTAGCCTGGAGGAGGGAGTGTGTGTTCATGTGAACGTGTGTGTGTGTGTGTGTGTGAGGAGAGGTCTCAGCGTGGGGGCACCCCAGACTGGGTTTAATAAAGCCAGCAGCCACTGGCTCGTCCTGATTAGGATGGCAAACATACCGGGTGAGCACACAGAGAGCACACCCCCATCTCCCCGGCAGCCCGTGGGTGGCCCACCACGATACCAAAACAAATGCAGCTACAGCTAGTATGAAAATACGTCCAGCTTTAGTTTTGGACTCGGAATTGCTTTGATGTGCTTTTTTCGTTTCTTAGAAAAGATTTATTTGCTATTTGCTTCTTTTTTTAATCTTCGAGGGCTTAACCTCTATACTAAAATATTGAGCTTGATAACAAAAAACAGGTAAGACCAATTAGATTAAGCCTTAAGTATCTCATTAGCTGAGACGATGAAACCTATTCATTGAATGGAAATAAAAACGCCATGTCCGACTTCATTCGTCAGTTTATGGGGTCAGTTCTGCTGACTCTTATCTCAGTAAATAACACTTTTATGAGTTAATTCCCCAGCTCCCTTGGTCCTGAGACCTCTGCACTGCAGATAACATCATTGTTTTGGCCCATTACCAGCTCTAGGTGGCTCATGATGTTTGAGGAGGTACAGACGCAGTGCTATATAAGATGACTGATTATCATTGCAAATCTGAAACCCTAATGCTCAGCATAATTAATTGGTTTGAGTAGAGCCAACTCAAATTGAAGAAATTAGTTCAATCAAATGAACTTTTATGAATATTTAGAACTTTCTTTTTCTTTTGAGTTCACAAAACTGACACATTTTAAGTAATCTGAATTGTTTCACTGTTTTGAGTTTTATGAATTTAAAATTAAAGCTTAAATTTAACTGAAACTGGGCTGGGATTTCTATTTCCCAGCATGCTTTGCCATGACACTCAAAAGGGAGAGTAAATTTAAAAAAAATTGTGCATGATTAATGTTAAGTGGGAGATTTAGAAGTGTTTAATGTTTAACTATGCTAAGTTAGAAGAGTTTCTGTTACGTGTGTTTTTTTTTTTTTTGTTGGGTTACCATAATGGTGACGAGTTGAGCATTAGCTTGGTTTGAAAATGGGTATACACTCACCTAAAGGATTATTAGGAACACCTGTTCAATTTCTCATTAATGCAATTATCTAATCAACCAATGACATGGCAGTTGCTTCAATGCATTTAGGGGTGTGGTCCTGGTCAAGACAATCTCCTGAACTCCAAACTGAATGTCAGAATGGGAAAGAAAGGTGATTTAAGCAATTTTGAGCGTGGCATGGTTGTTGGTGCCAGACGGGCCGGTCTGAGTATTTCACAATCTGCTCAGTTACTGGGATTTTCACGCACAACCATTTCTAGAGTTTGCAAAGAATGGTGTGAAAAGGGAAAAACATCCAGTATGCGGCAGTCCTGTGGGCGAAAATGCCTTGTTGATGCTAGAGGTCAGAGGAGAATGGGCCGACTGATTCAAGCTGATAGAAGAGCAACTTTGACTGAAATAACCACTCGTTACAACCGAGGTATGCAGCAAAGCATTTGTGAAGCCACAACACACACAACCTTGAGGCGGATGGGCTACAACAGCAGAAGACCCCACCGGGTACCACTCATCTCCACTACAAATAGGAAAAAGAGGCTACAATTTGCACGAGCTCAGCAAAATTGGACAGTTGAAGACTGGAAAAATGTTGCCTGGTCTGATGAGTCTCGATTTCTGTTGAGACATTCAGATGGTAGAGTCAGAATTTGGTGTAAACAGAATGAGAACATGGATCCATCATGCCTTGTTACCACTGTGCAGGCTGGTGGTGGTGGTGTAATGGTGTGGGGGATGTTTTCTTGGCACACTTTAGGCCCCTTAGTGCCAATTGGGCATCGTTTAAATGCCACGGCCTACCTGAGCATTGTTTCTGACCATGTCCATCCCTTTATGACCACCATGTACCCATCCTCTGATGGCTACTTCCAGCAGGACAATGCACCATGTCACAAAGCTCGAATCATTTCAAATTGGTTTCTTGAACATGACAATGAGTTCACTGTACTAAAATGGCCCCCACAGTCACCAGATCTCAACCCAATAGAGCATCTTTGGGATGTGGTGGAACGGGAGCTTCGTGCCCTGGATGTGCATCCCACAAATCTCCATCAACTGCAAGATGCTATCCTATCAATATGGGCCAACATTTCTAAAGAATGCTTTCAGCACCTTGTTGAATCAATGCCACGTAGAATTAAGGCAGTTCTGAAGGTGAAAGGGGGTCAAACACAGTATTAGTATGGTGTTCCTAATAATCCTTTAGGTGAGTGTATGTTAAATGTTTTATATTGCACTGTAAACCCAATCAGTTGCCTCAATTTTTAAGTTGAGAAATTCAAAGTTTAAGTAAGCAGAACTGACAGATTTTTATTTTGTACTTACACATTTTAATTGCTCTTAAAGGGGGGGGTATGCTATTTCATGCATTCTGACTTATTTACACTGTCGAAGAGTTGATTCTCATGCTAATCATGGCCAAAGTTTCAAAAAATGAGTTGGACGTATGATGGAGTACTTCTGTGGCAAATACACACAAGTTTCGAAAAGGTTTTTTTTCTTTTTTTTCGAATATAGCCATGACAGCGTATCTGTCTTTTATAAATCTAATAAAACTAAAAACTTTTTTGAGATATGAAGGATGCAGTGCTACTCTGTAGGTACTTGAGATTAACTCTTTCCCCGCCAGCTTTTTTTAAAAAAAAAGTTGCCAGCCACCTCCAGGGTTTTTGATAATTTTCATAAAAATATAATGGCCCATAGAATATTTTGTTGTATGAATATCTGAGCATGCCATATATCAAAAGAAAGAGCAGACCCTCTGCTTTTAAAAAAACAAAGTTTTTATTTTTTTATTAGTATAAACTTAGCTAGCAATAACAAGAAAATGCTAACTTGTTAATTTGCTAACATGTTAACAATAGCATGGTATAGCACTTGCTGAATGAGTGCAGCAATATAAAGCATTTAACATACTTGCTCTCAAACCAAGCCACATGAACCACTTGTCACCATGATGGTAACTCTCCAAAACCCATATTAGCATAACAAAACATTAATCACTTTTAAATCTCCCACTTAACATGAATCTTGCACAAAAAAAACATTATATAACACCTAATTTTAGCATTTACTCTCCCTTTTCGAGTGCCATGGGCAAAGCATGCTGGGAAATATAAATCCCAGCCCAGTTTCAGTTAAACTTAAGTTTGTCTGAATTAAAGTAGATAATTTCATAAAACTCAAAACAATGAAACAGTTCAGATGACTTAAAATATATCAGTTCTGTGAATTTGAAAGAAAAAAAAGTTCTAAATACTAAACAAAAGTTAATTTGACTGAACTAATTTGTTTAATTTAAGTTTGTGTGTTAGGGTTTACAGTGTGCCGTAATCATTCAGCAATTGCTATGCTATGCTGATGCTATCAAAGCATTGTGTTACCATTTAGCAATGTAGCATTTATTGTATTAGCTAGTTAAAGCTAGCCAAGTTTCCACTATAAAATATTTAAATTGAGATTTCATGATAATTTTAAGTTAAATGTATGAATTAGCTTACCCAAATATTTCAAGTTAAGAGCAATTAAAATGTATGGGTACTAAATAAACTGAACTGCTACTAAACTGCTTACTTAAACTGAATTTCTTAACGTAAAAAAATTTGATGTAACTGATTACCTCAGATGTTTTAAGTTTTACCAACTTATTTGGTCACACTTTAGATTAGGGTCCTATTGTCACTATTAACTAACTATTAACTACAACCTTTGCCTCAATAAACTCATAATTACTGCTTATTAATAGTTAGTAAGGTAGTTGTTAAGTTTAGGTGACTTGATTAAGGGATGTAGAATATGCAGAATAAGGCATTAATATGTGCTTTATAAGTACTAATAAACAGCCAATATCCTAGTAATATGCATGCTAATAAGCAACTAGTTAATAGTAAGACTTGGACCCTAAAGCGTTACATTTTTAAAATGTATTTTAAAGTGTTGAGTTTGTGTTACATCAGTTCAGTGAGTGAGATGTTAATTCAGTTTCCACTCTGACAGATTCATCAACTCAATTAGTCTTTTTTTACTAATTAATTTCATTATAAGAACCTGCTCATACGAAACATTTGTTTGTGAATTGAATTACACTAGTTTATTTTTACGCTTAGCCATCAAAAGCCAAATATTCAAAAGAAAGACAAGTTAGGATTTAGATTATCTGATGACTGGTCTTAAATTCAGAGTGGCTAACATTAGCTTTTTCTTTTGATGTTTGTTTGTTTTTTCAAACCTTAAAGTGATAGTCCATCCAAAAATGAAAAATCTGTCATTATTTGCTCACCCTCATGTCGTTCCAAACTCATTTGACTTTCTTTTTATCTGTAAAATAGAATATTTTGAGGAACAGTTTCTGTTCCCATTGACTTCTAATGTCATAAAGTCAGTGGGAACCAAAACTGTTTCCATTACAAGAACTTGCTCATAAGAATCATTTGTTTGTGATTTGAATTACAAAAGTACAATCGTTTGTATTTGTATTTATGCCTAGCCAGAAGAGCAAAGGATGCAAAAGAAAGACATGTCTTGATCTCATGAGTGAATTCAAAGAGGCTTTGGCTGCTTTATTTAATGGCATCAGTACATCAGTACTTTGCCCATCATAGAAAATAAAAGTCCTTCTAATGGCCCCTCTGTTTTCAACTATATGAGCTTACACTTTTACGTTTGAAGGATTGCAGCCTGGATAGTCTTTCCCGCAAGAGTTGAGAGATGATAACTAAAGGTTAAAGACAAATAGCATTAAGTGTTTCATTTTAACCGGCACATTTTGAAAGATTAACCGATTAGCTCTGCACTTTGCGGCACACTGCCTCATCCAGACCGCATAGATGAAGAGATTTAAAAGTCTGGAGTTGCTCAGAGAGATCAGATTACATTTAAAAGTTTTTCTACCCTCATTTAGCCTTTGAAACAACCGAGGCAATTAGTTTAGAGAGTTACTGCTCTAAGTGTTCTGTCCATCTTTAGTAACAAAGATTTTACTGCGATTGGCATGTCGTCTGAGATAATGTTCAGAATAAGAGCTGCTACTTGTCCGTCATCGCATTTGTATTCAAGACTTGACTGAAGCTTCCAAAAAACTCGCATAGTTTCTGCTGCAGATAAATGTTATGAATTGCAACCTCCTAATGAAGGTAATGCAGCCTTATTAGACCCACTCCAGGGAATGTGAGTGTTCAGATGAACCTGTACCTTGTGGCTTAACTTTCCAATTTGATTTTATGCTCTAATTTCTGGGTAGTTTGTTCCTCAGCCTACTTGCCAAATCCTCAGAGAGCTAAATTGATAGCATCCTTTGGCTTTGGGCCTTTCGGGCTGTGTCCGGGTTATGATCCAGGCCTGTGAAGAGAGAGACGGAGAGAGATAACCCAGCCATGCCCTCCAGGATTTACTGTGACTGGGGAGGGGAGACTGGCACGGCGGAGGGGAGCGGGACGAGCCCGGAGGGAGCGCAGATCGCCTCGCTGCTCAGCACTGCGAGTCTGTTTAGTATTCCTGTCACGTCAGCTGGAGGGAGCGGCATTAAATTGGGATCAGGCAGATTAGAGTCTAATATAGCCAGCTATTAAAGGCTGCAAATGAGAGTGGTGGGTTACAGCCGGAGCCTGGGCCCCTCACCCAGTCTCACAGCCTTTCTTAGTCTCTCAAACAGGCTCTACAAGGGGAAAAAATACATATACACACAGGGACACGCAAAGGATAGGAAAGGAAAGGAAAGGAAAGGGTAGGGTAGGGTAGGGTAGGGTAGGATAGGATAGGATAGGATAGGATAGGATAGGAAAGGAAAGGATAGGATAGGATAAGAAAGGATAGGATAGGATAGGATAGGATAGGATAGGATAGGATAGACTCTAAAAAATGCTGGGTTGTTTAAACCCAAATCAAATATGGACAAACCCAGCCGTTGGGTTAAATTTTTTTTATATATTTTTTTTTAACCCAACGGTTGTGTTTGTCTATATTTAACCCAAAATTGGGTTAAAACAACCCAGCATTTTTTAGAGTGTAGGATAGGATAGGATAGGATTTGATGCTATTTTGAAATAGTGTTTCTTGCATGCAACAACGACCACAGCAAGTAATGTCCGATTTGTGAACAAATGACACATGAATATATATGTGGATAAAATAACATTTCAACCCTCATTCTCAACCTCTGTCTGAAAAGATCCATTTTTAAGAGGTAATTCCTTTTAGTCTTGTCAGTAAACGGTCACTGATATGATTGGCTACACTCTAAAAAAACACTGGGTCTGGGTGAACATAGGACAGAACACATGTTGGGTTAATTTTTGGGTTGAGTATTCAACCCAGCATGATGGGTTGATTCATTTTTATTGTTGATGATTAATGAAATCCTCTAAACTTTTTAAAAATACTCCACACAACCACTGGCTTGCATGATAATTCCTTTATTTTCGATCATATTTTACAGTATAGCATATTTGATATAGTTTTTAATACATATTGCCTACATTTAAGCTTGTTTAACAAATATTAGAAGTAAAAATTAAACATTTAGAAGTAAATCAATTGTAATCGCCCAGTCTCGTCTGACCCAGGATCTGGGTAACACAAAAACTACCCAAACACTGGGTTGTTACGTCTGACCCAGGATCTGGGTAACACAAAAACTACCCAAACACTGGGTTGTTACGTCTGACCCAGGATCTGGGTAACACAAAACTACCCAAACACTGGGTTGTTATGTCTGACCCAGGATCTGGGTAACACAAAAACTACCCAAACACTGGGTTGATACGTCTGACCCAGGATCTGGGTTACACAAAAATTACCCAAACACTGCGTTGTTACGTCTGTAACGTCATTGCATAGGACAAAGCATTAACGCACCCTCACTGTTGCACGTGAGTAAGTGTTTTGAAATTATTATCCTTATAAATCCATATAAACATAATTTAACATAAACATGCATTATCAAATGTTGCTGCTGTCAGATCTAATGCAGTTGCTTACAGTTGCAATATGACTGCTTCATCTTTGCAAACTCTTCATTACAATGTCCCTCGTTTACAAAACAAATTACAAAATGTGCTGTCAAATACTCCAACACGATCTGCAACGCCACTAACAAATAAACACAGAGACACAAATAAGGTGTTTAAGCAGGACATGTCAAAGCGCTTTTACTCTTTCGTATGTCCTGTTGTCGACAGACTCAAGTGCGTAGAGTATGTCAGAAATTGAATGGGCATCTTTATATTGTATCCAGTGTAGACTGCATTACTTATTTAAAGAAACATACACTACAGTTCAAAGGTTTGGGATCAGTAAGATTTTTTGGTTACACTTTATTGGTGTCATTGTTACAGTGTAATTTGTATGTATTTAAGGACTGAGTAGTAATAATGGTAGCCCTTTATTTTACATATGTACATACTATGTTCTTATTATAGTAATTGCAATAACTGGATAATAACTAGGTACTAACCCTGACCCTACCCCTAAACCTAACCTTAACCCATGTAGCTACTTTATGTTACCTTACCATGTCGTTACATTACCCTGTGTAGTTACCTTATATTACCCAGTACTTACTCTTTAAGTACACGTATGTGCACATAATGTAAAATACAGTGCAACCATATTAATTAACAACATGTACTTACTATAGGATTAGGGTTTGGTTGAGGGTTAGTTGCATGTAATTATGCATAATTTACTGTTATTACTATGGTAAGTACAGTACATGTAACATGTACCAAAGGACACTGTAAAATAAAGTGTTAAAGTGTTTGAAGTGTTATAATGTTTTAAGAAATTGTTATTCAGCAAGGACACATTGATCAACAGTAAAGACTTTTACATTGTTACGAAAGATTTACAAAATATTTTTTCTTCTGAAATTTCATTTCATTGAAGAATCCTGAAAAAAAAATGTATCACGGTTTCCACAGTGTAAAATGTTTTCAACATTGATTATAATAATAAATGTTTCTTGAGCAGCAAATCAGCATATTAGAATGATTTCTGAAGGATCATGTGACACTGAAGACTGGAGTAATTGGAATAAATGGAGTAACAGGAATAAGTTACATTTAAAATAGTATTTTAATATATTTGAAAATTGTAATAATATTTCATAATATTACTGTTTTTACTGTATTTTTTGCTCAAATAAATGCAGCATAAAAAGACTTTTCCCCCCAAAAATTATTGTTGTATTAAAAGATGCATTCTAAAAAAAAATACCATGTATATAGAAATATTGTTCCAAAACCGTGACATCTTTATTATATGACACAAATGCAGTCAGGATCACTACAAAATGACAGCATCAAATGGGAACTAAACCACTTTCAAACATCACTAAACAAAACATCTCCTAAATCTTTTATTTTGGGATCCTGCTGTTCCCCAGTGTTTTTTATACGTTGTCCTTATTGACTTACAGCGTGACCCTTAATCATTTGTTGTGGCGATGCTGTTTTCTTGTTAACTGAATCAGCATTCTGCATGTCAGGCTAGGCTTGGCTTTCAAGAGTGAATTTTAGCTTTCATTAGGTCTGCTCTTCAGCAGAAGCCTCTCTCTGGACAGGCTTAAACCAGTGCAAACATATTCATCCTCTGATGATACAGGAAATGTTAATGCTGTTAACATGACAAATGTCAACTTGCTAGAAGAAACCTTTAGACAGAGCCTATGCCTACAATCAAATGAAGATGACAACGATTATATATTCAGCTGCTGTGTAATGTCATCTGACCTGACTGAACCAATTAAACGGGTTATTTTAAATACTGGTGTACGGCTTGCTGCATAATGTACTCTCTACTTCCTTCAGAAGATGTGAAACATGATGTATGTACCAGACAAAAGAAGACTGCAAATTTAACTATGAGACTGTAAATTATGAATAATGCAGTCATATTATTAAATATGATCTCTTTCTGTGTCCGGCAGACATCCTCTTTTCCCTCTTCTGGCGTTGCTGTTTGAGAAGTGTGAGCAAGCAACACAGGGATCAGAATGCATCACCTCCGCCAGCTTTGACGTTGACATCGAGAACTTCGTCCACCAGCAAGAGCAGGACCACAAGCCTTTCTTCAGCGAGGACCCTGAACTAGACAACCTGGTAACCACTCGCGTCTCTTGTTGCTTCATTTGTATCAAGTTCAGCTGTTTACCTGCTCTTGTTTACTTCCTGTATATCACATTTGCACTGCCCTCTGCTGGCATATTTGCACTGTTTAAATTCTTAACACATCATTAAAACAACTAGGAATAAACAATGCTTTATTGAAAATTAAAAGTCAGAGGTATTAGTCACAATGACACTCGCCCACCTCTTGCCCGTAGCTCTTTTTTTCCTTCTCATTTCCTCTAACTCTCCCCTTCATATTCATCATCTTTTCTCTTCTGTGCCCTGCAAGACAGTTAACAGTAATTAGAAATTAAGGGAAGGAGGAAGAAAAAGGTCACTGTTCATCATTACCGGGGCACTCGGCCGACTAGCGCTGCTCAGTCAATTAACTCTGCATCTGTGTGCTTTACGACACACTGGTCACACACGGGTCTTCCGTTCACTAACTCTTCACCGCGACAGTTATAGCGCCCGCGCTGTGCTTCGTTCTCGCCTGAGAGAGATGGCACTGAGCCCTGATTAAACGAGCTGCAGTAATTGGCAGATTTATCTCCTCCTTGGCAAAGCATTTTTTAGCCCATTTGGTCGTCCTTGAGTTCTGACTTTGGGCGGTGACTATTTGAATGGGTAGTTGGAACTGAAAGTTCAGTCCCGTCCAACTGTATCAGCAGAACTCGAAAGTGTTTGTAGCATTAAGCATCGCAACCAGGCAAACGGTGGCAGGGCGGCCTGGCTAGTGTTTTAAGTGTAATATAAGTATAATAAATGTGGTCCATATCACAATACTCATAATAATATTCAAAGTCTTCTGAATTCATATTATAGCTTAGTTCGAGGAACAGATGTTATTTCAAGTCTAAAATCCTCCCTTTGGTATTTAAATAAATGGAGTGTCTATTTACACCAAGTGCAAATAGTGTGCCATGTTGGCAAGTGCTATTCGCACTAGTTCCGCTTAACAATGCCTGGTTGGCCAAACAAGATAAAAAAACAGACGCACATATTTCAACATCTTCCGTGGTGTAGTCAGTAAAGAATAAGGCTTAAGAATCTAGTTTTTGATGCGATCAACCCGGGTTCGAATCTGCCTTTTGCCGAGCTCGCTCTTCTCCCTTTTCCCATCACATATCACATCAGAAAGGCATTTACTTTCAATAAAAAATAAGAAAAAATGTTCTAAAAATGGAAATAAAATGCCTAACAAAATGTTAAATAATAATAAAAGCATTTATTGGGTACAGTTAGGGGTGGGTGTAGGGAGGGCTTTTATTGTCCCATCCATTTAATAATTTTAATAAATCTAATCATTTACACTCTATGTTATTATTGCATCCTGTTAATGTACAACAATACTGAGATGCAAATGATATGTATCTGCCAAAATAGCATGTAATTACTATTTACACATATTGCAAAGAACTGCTACTTTTACATGGTGAAAAATAGAATATATCACTATTTTCTCTTAGTATGCTAATTCACTTAGTAAATAGCATCTACAGCTATTTGCACTTAGTGTAAGTATCATCTATCACTAAGAAAATATGTTATTTTCACTTAGTGTAAATAGAATCTATTGCTATTAAGCCGCTGCAGCCTTAAATAAATGGTCCCACTTTATATTAGGTGGCCTTAACTACTATGTACTTACATAAAAAAATAAGTACAATATTGTATTACAAAACAATTTTGCTGATATTGAGGTGGGATATGGGTAAAGTTAGGGAGAGGTGTGGTGGTATGGGTAAGTTTAAGGGTAGGGTTAGGTGTAAGGGAAGTGTCAACAGTGTAATTATAAATGTAACTACATAAATTAATTACAGATGTAATTACACGCAGGTAATTTAAAAAATGTAAGTACAATGTAAAAACATGTATGTACACAATAAGTGCATTGTATCAAATTATTCATTTAAATGTTAGTACATAGTAGTTAAGGCCACCTAATATAAAGTGGGTCCAAATAAATGAATGAAAAAATTAAATAATTAATTCATTGATTAATTTACTTATTTCCTTCAGGTTGTATTATCTCTTTTTGTCAGTTTTGATGCCATATTTTTAATTTAATTTTCAGTACTGGCATCTTGCAAAATCAAATTAATAAAATATAAATATTAGATTAAAAACTTAAAAATTCAAATGAAATGTTGCCTTGGCAACTAACTGAAATAAGTTGAAACTGAAGAACTAAAACTGAAATAATTATAAATTATAGCTAAATATAATTTAAAAAAACATATAAAAATGACAAAAGGCATACACCCGATGCCAGGCGCGACGCAAGTGTTTTCTGCTAGTTTCAGCCCGACACAGTTCTCATTTTTACATCCAGCGTCACGTTGTTTAAATAGCAAATGCACTCGTGCCCATCTGTTCACCCATGGGCGTCTGGTCTGAAAACCAGGTGTGTTCAGGAGCATTGTTGGCACGGTGCTATTTTGAGGAAATGAAAACGACTGCGCCATTGACCAACAAAAACCTGCTCTAAAGTCAATAGCGCAGTATTTTTTGTGTTATTTAAAGGGCGTGTTAGAAAATGCGCCTATAGGCGGTGCACAACGCATGTACACTCTGATTATTACACACACAGGGACGCACAGCAGCACACACACATGCCAAATATTAAAAATAACAGGATTCCGCTCTGGAGAAGCGTTCAGTCATGTAAATAGCGAATCCGACATGGTGCGAGCGCAACTGGCTTTTAAAGGGAATGGGAGATGAGACTCTGATTGGTTTATTGCATGTTACGCCCAAAACACACCTCACACCCTAAGTGCACCTGCGCTGTGCGCTTCAGACGATGTGCTCAGATCGGTAAAATAGGGCCCTTAGTCTAGAACTACAAAAAAAAAAATTTTTACACACAGCGCTGATTTCTCTCACAATAGGGACAGGAGAGCTGTCAGTCAATAAATGGGAAAACAAAGTAACTTGCGTTACTTGTTTGAAAAAGTAACTCAGATATTTTGTTGTAAATTTAAAAGTAATGTAACGAACAAAGAAAATGAGAGACTCGCTTAACGGTTCTTTTAAATAAAACTGTTCTTTTATTCACGTGAGCACCTGTGTGGACGATTCTCTTGCCTCACACACCAGCGGGCCTCAACCACTCGAACTTTCTCCCCAGACCCCGCCCACACATCACTGCGCAGGCACGTTTTTCAGAAGAACAGCCCATGCCTTAAAGCCCCACCACCCAGAACACATAACACATGAAAGAACATACATGCACCTAGAAAACACTGTATACAGAACATAAACAGTCTCTAGGCTTGCTACAGTAATGTGCTACTTATTAGTTAATTGGAGAAAAAAACGGTCATCTGATTACGTAACTCTCGTCACTTGCCCAACACTGTGACGTAGATGGTAAAGGCGATCCAGGTGTTGCGGATCCACCTGCTGGAGCTGGAGAAGGTGAACGAGCTCTGTAAAGACTTCTGCAACCGTTACATCACCTGCCTCAAGACCAAGATGCACAGTGACAATCTGCTACGGAACGACCTGGGCAGCCCGTATTCTCCATCACAGACCAGCCTCGGTCTGCAGCAGGTGACTGACAAATACATTCGCCCTTCAGTCTAAAGGCTAAAGGTTGTTTCTAACACATAAACACAGTGTCATATGAATGCACACACACTCACAGCAGTAACATTTACACTTGTACGAACACAAGCTCTTCTCCCGGGGATGCGAAAGGTCACATCTGGCTTGCCCTTGCTGCTCCTGCTGAACTTTTCTGACCTCTGCGTGAGAAGACTTAAAGCACACACTTTTGGATGTTTTATCTAGGGCTGTCAATCGATTATAACTGAATTAAAATGGCAATCAAATGATCAGATTATTCAGAATTAATCACACACTACTGTTCAAAAGTTTGGGGTCAGTATTTATTTTTTAAAGAAATTAATACTTTTATTCAGTAAGCAAACTGATCAAACGAGTAATATTATAAACATTTATAATGTTACAAAAGATTTCAAATAAATGCTGTTCTTTTGAACTTCTATTCATCATAGAATCTTGAAAAAAAAGTATCACAACAATATTAAGCAGGACAACAGTTTTTATAATTAATATTAATAAGAAATGTTTCTTGAGCACGAAATCTGCATCTGGAATCTAGAATAATAGTACGGAGCCCTGCACATGACATGCAGACAAAAAAAAGAAAGAATATATATATATATATATATATATATATATATTAAGAATGCTTTCCCACAAATTAAGAATTAATTCCCTCGTTTTAGTAAATTGTGATTGAACTAAAACAAGGGAACAAATTATTACAACATGACCATGATTTAGTAAAACAAGGGAATTAATTATTATATCATGCGCATTATTTACTTAAAACGAGGGAATAAATTAGTAAAACATGCGGACGTAATAGTAAGTTGTGGTAACACATATATTTTTTTGTCCTCATGTCATGGTCAGGGCTCTGTACAATAGAGAGACTTTTTTCAGAAACATTAATAAAAATCTTACCAACCCCAAGCTTTTAAATTGTATTGTATTTTCTGAGGAAAGCTCCCAAATTAAGGCCATTATATTTTGTTTGTTTTATTTCCTTATTATATAATTGATGCCTTATTATGGAATTTACAGGCAGAATTATTTTATGTAAATTGTTATTGTTTTTAAAAAAAAAAATATATATATATATATCAGAACGCTCAGAAAAACATTCGCTCAGAAAAACAGAAGAGAACACGCTGACTGTGAATGTCCTGACTATGACACACACACACACGACGCTCAGAAAGACAGAAGAGAACAGGCTGACTGTGAATGTCCTGACTATGACACACACACACACACGCGATGCTCAGAAAGACAGAAGAGAACGCGCTGACAGTGAATGTCCTGACTATGACACACACACACGACACTCAGAAAGACAGAAGAGAATGCGCTGACTGTGAATGTCCTGACTATGACACACACACACAACGCTCAGAAAGACAGAAGAGAACAGGCTGACTGTGAATGTCCTGACTATGACACACACACACACACGCGATGCTCAGAAAGACAGAAGAGAACGCGCTGACTGTGAATGTCCTGACTATGACACACACACACGACACTCAGAAAGACAGAAGAGAATGCGCTGACTGTGAATGTCCTGACTATGACACACACACACAACGCTCAGAAAGACAGAAGAGAACAGGCTGACTGTGAATGTCCTGACTATGACACACACACACACACGCGATGCTCAGAAAGACAGAAGAGAACGCGCTGACTGTGAATGTCCTGACTATGACACACACACACGACACTCAGAAAGACAGAAGAGAACGCGCTGACAGTGAATGTCCTGACTATGACACACACACACGACACTCAGAAAGACAGAAGAGAATGCGCTGACTGTGAATGTCCTGACTATGACACACACACACACGACACTCAGAAAGACAGAAGAGAACGCGCTGACAGTGAATGTCCTGACTATGGCACACACACACAACGCTCAGAAAGACAGAAGAGAACAGGCTGACTGTGAATGTCCTGACTATGACACACACACACACGCGATGCTCAGAAAGACAGAAGAGAACGCGCTGACTGTGAATGTCCTGACTATGACACACACACACGACACTCAGAAAGACAGAAGAGAATGCGCTGACTGTGAATGTTCTGACTATGACACACACACACAACGCTCAGAAAGACAGAAGAGAACAGGCTGACTGTGAATGTCCTGACTATGACACACACACGCGATGCTCAGAAAGACAGAAGAGAACGCACTGACTGTGAATGTCCTGACTATGACACACACACACGACACTCAGAAAGACAGAAGAGAACGCGCTGACAGTGAATGTCCTGACTATGACACACACACACACGACGCTCAGAAAGACAGAAGAGAACGCGCTGACAGTGAATGTCCTGACTATGACACACACACACGACACTCAGAAAGACAGAAGAGAACGCGCTGACTGTGAATGTCCTGACTATGACACACACACACAACGCTCAGAAAGACAGAAGAGAACAGGCTGACTGTGAATGTCCTGACTATGACACACACACACACACGCGATGCTCAGAAAGACAGAAGAGAACGCGCTGACAGTGAATGTCCTGACTATGACACACACACACGACACTCAGAAAGACAGAAGAGAATGCGCTGTCTGTGAATGTCCTGACTATGACACACACACACGACGCTCAGAAAGACAGAAGAGAACAGGCTGACTGTGAATGTCCTGACTATGACACACACACACACACGCGATGCTCAGAAAGACAGAAGAGAACGCACTGACTGTGAATGTCCTGACTATGACACACACACACGACACTCAGAAAGACAGAAGAGAATGCGCTGTCTGTGAATGTCTTGACTATGACACACACACACGACGCTCAGAAAGACAGAAGAGAACGCGCTGACTGTGAATGTCCTGACTATGACACACACACACGACACTCAGAAAGACAGAAGAGAACACGCTGACTGTGAATGTCCTGACTATGACACACACACACGACGCTCAGAAAGACAGAAGAGAACACGCTGACTGTGAATGTCCTGACTATGACACACACACACGACGCTCAGAAAGACAGAAGTGAACACGCTGACTGTGAATGTCCTATACAGTAACACACAGAATTATGCCAAAATGCCCGTTTTGTCTCATATTCTCATAAGAGAGTCTTAAATGAGTTAAATAACGTCTTAAATGAACTTAAAGAGTTGTGAGGAAATGAGATGCGCGTCAGATCCGCGTCATGTTCGGCAGCGGCAGATCTTAAAGTGACAGCAGCCTAATAAACCAGTCACTGTGATTCTCTCATTAACAAAGGCAACAGAGAAAATTTTTGCTTTAATAAGGATTCATCTATATTTAATTTATAATGTATGCAGGGCAATTTCTGTTGAATAAATGGCCACAAATATGACATTTATAAAATGGGTTTATGTGAAGATTGTTTTAAGTTCACTTAAATTAAAAGTTGTTATTTTTTAAAGCCTAATAAATGTTGAAATTGATATCTTTCAATGATACTGTAATGTTGAATGTCTATCATTAATGTTTCATAGAGGCATCAGTATCAGTATTAGTGTCAGTGATACTGGCCTTCATTCATAAAAACATGCCATTACAACAAATATATAAATATACTGTCTTTGAGTTGTGTCTACATTAATTTGGAGAGTAACTGTGAAATTATTACAATATAAAAATATTAAAAACTCCAATGTTTTTAATCGTGAATATTTATAATAATATATATTAAACAATATTATTTAACCATACTAACTTGTTAAATTGGCACCCCTAATGTTTACAAAATGTAATTTTCCCCAAGAAATTCAGACACTAACTACAATCTCCGCCTGCTCTTATAGGACCTGCTTCAGAACTCATCCCCATCCCTCACCTCTGTCTCCAGCACGGTAAACCCCTCTGGGATCGTAGTCCCTGCCGGTTCGCTGCAACAGAACAACGTTGCCATGACCACTATCAACTCTCAGGTGGTCTCAGGTGAGGAGGCCAATCATCAGTCCCTTTGCCCGCTCCAAATTCAGAGATCTCAGCTTTCGGAAAACAGCTTTCCTTTCCAAATCCATGACATCTAACGGAAGCAAATGCGCCTTCCATGTAATGCACATTATCTTCATTTATATAGCTCTTTCTTGTACTAAGTTTCTCTCTTTACAGCCATCTCACACATAACAGTACTTTCACATTGTGAATACAGAACGTCTAATTACTGTGAAATTGAGCTAATTAGCAGCAAAACAAGAACTCCTTGTTCTCTTCTTGAGCCGTTCCGAATACCCATTTGTTTTATTCTGACGCAGTGAACGGGAGGTGAATTGGTTTGTTTTTGTGCTGCAGGGTAATTACAGTATTTCAACAACAGGCAGGTAAAGTCTGTGATAACCTCAGTCCTGTGTCTGTTTCCCACAGGTGGGACGCTGTATCAACCGGTGGCAATGGTTACCTCACAGGGGCAGGTGTTAACCCAGGGGTTACCACAGGGAACGATCCAAATCCAAAACAATCAGGTGAGGGAAACGACTCGACAGACAACACTCACTGCAGAGAAACCGCAGGGCTGTGTCTTCACATCTAATGAAGTTTACGGACGCCCTATTTACTATTTACAAGCATTTACATGGCTTCAGACGGTTGCATTGGCATATTTTGATCTGCTTATGATGTCTATGGCCTACTAAATTAACTTTGGCCCTTATTCATAAAACACAAGCAGAACAAATTTCTGTGTAAATAACTGATAAATCCATTCATACGTTAATATATATATTATGTCATTGTATATTTACATATTTTATTCCACAAAAGTAAATTAATAATGGACTTTGCATAATTTTGTTTTTCAATTAATGTTATTGTCTTTTAACTGTTGCTTAGAGCTAAACCCGACTGGCCCATTTGTTAGCGAAACCCCTAAGGTGACGTGTCACATCAATGATCACAGATAATCTCATAATGCTTTGCTTGCTTCAAGTATAGACATGATGCAGTTTATTTAGCATGGTATTTTATTTTGCTGTCAAGTATGAGTCAGGTGAGCCAGGGTTTGACAGACAGCTGGAGCCCGTGTGGATACCCAACACTGGGCCGAGGTGCTTTACTACACGCAAGCTGGGAATAGAGTTGTGCCCGTAGCTACTTCTCCGACAAGCTTTCAGTAATAATACCGCTGCATGAAGCCTCCAATTAATTCACCCTGCTTCCTGAATCACACACTCTCCCCCAATGTGTGTGTGTGTGTATTTTGAGTTGAGGAATGGGGGAAGAACCACATGACACCCAGCTGCAAATGTAATGAGGAGGTTGTTTTTAGAGCTTGATTATTATTTATTTATTTAAAAATTTTAAAATCAGTGGGGAGCTGCTGCTTTTTATGGCTTTCAGTGGCAATGGTAGCATGAAATTAATTATCCCTATTTTCAAAGTGGAAATGTTAATTTTCCTTTTCTTCTTTTATTAATTTATTTATTCGCACACGGATCTTCTCGTAGATTATGCATTTTAAACTTCACTGAAATGTTAATATGCCAGTCTCAGAATGGTGTAAACCAAAGGAAAATAAATAGTTAATTTAGCACGCATCCTTTACTCAAACTCGCCTTACATTAATCGTGCTTGAGTTCAGAGCGTATAATAAGTTTGATGAAAAGAAAAAAATTTACAGCATTTTCTGCAGCTCTTTTAGTTGATGAAAGGCTTCTGTAAATGTACCCTCCTTGGCTTTAATTTTAGGTATCATTACTCCCATTGCGTTGCTATGGTGACTGAAGGCATTCCTGCCCCTGCCAAAGAAATGGTGACTGGCGACTCTCTTTGTTTCCGTGGCAACTCTCCCTCCCTCTCCCCCGCTCACTTTCACTTCTCTCTTTCTTCCAAGGTGAACCTGGACTTGTCCTCACTCTTGGACGGCGATGACAAGAAATCAAAAAACAAACGAGGCGTCCTTCCCAAACATGCCACAAACATTATGCGTTCTTGGCTCTTCCAGCATCTCATGGTGAGAAAAAGGATGCGTGCTCTTCTCACATTATTATAGAGGGGCTTGAGGAGTTTAAAATGCACTGCATTTCAATCATATCTGGTTCTTGATTTCATGATCTCACTCCAATGAGATAAAGACAAACATATACAGTTACCCCAGAAGACTAAAAATAAGGGCATACCATGATTTAAAATAATATTGTTTACACTGTGAAGCTGCTTTGGGGCAATCGGCATTGTAAAAAGCGCTATATAAATAAAGTTGACTTGACTTGACTTGACATTGTATCCCAATTTTGTTTTCCAGCATCCTTATCCTACAGAAGATGAGAAAAGACAGATCGCAGCACAAACAAATCTTACCTTATTACAGGTGAACAACTGGTAAGAATGGCTAGTTTGTTGTATTAGTGTTATCCACAGCAAAATGGCGCCATCTAATGGCCACAAACAAAATCACAAATCTTTTTTATGATTTGCAAAAAGTCTAATAAAAATCCTGGTGTGTCTTATATCTGCGCTCTCTCTTTCGTCTCTCTTTGAAAGGTTTATCAATGCCCGCAGGCGTATACTGCAGCCCATGCTGGATGCCAGTAATCCTGACCCTGCCCCCAAAGCCAAGAAGATGAAATCTCAGCACAGACCCACACAGCGCTTCTGGCCCGACTCCATTGTAGCTGGAGTCCTGCAGACACACGGATCCCACTCAGCAAACAATTCAGACAGTCAGTGATGTCCACATATTCTCTAATGAACATATATTATATATACTGAACACTAAATATTAAAAAAGACAAAATATTCATCATTTAAGGATTCATTTAGAGATTTTAAAAATGTGTTCATTATATTTCTGTCGGAATAGAGTATATCCGCAGGCTTAAAATCACAATTTCCAAATTCCAGGAATCTCCAGTATTTCCCACTGCAGCTATATAAATTGAAATGTATATAGAATAGAAATTATAGTTTATGTTGTTGTGAATACATATATAATATATTTATATATATATATATATAAAATACTAAATATATATATATATATATATATATATATACACACCAATCAGGCATAACATTATGTAATATTGTCTTATATCCTAATATTGTGTTGGTCCCCCTTTTGCTGCCAAAACAGCCCTGACCCGTCGAGGCATGGACTCCACTAGACCCCTGAAGGTGTGCTGTGGTATCTGGCACCAAGATGTTAGCAACAGATCCTTTAGTTAGCAACAGTCCTGTTAGTTGCGAGGTGGGGCCTCCATGGATCGGACTTTGTTCAGCACATCCCAGAGATGCTTGATTGGATTGAGATCTGGGGAATTTGGAGGCCAAGTCAACACCTCAAACTCGTTGTTGTGCTCCTCAAATTATTCCTGAACCATTTTTGCTTTGTGGCAGGAGCATTATCCTGCTGAAAGAGCCACAGCCACCAGGGAATACCGTTTCCATGAAAGGGACATGGTCTGCAACAATGCTTAGGTAGGTGGTACGTGTCAAAGTAACATCCACATAGATGGCAAGACCCAAGGTTTCCCAGCAGAACATTGCCCAAAGCATCACACTGCCTCCGCCGGCTTGCCTTCTTCCCATAGTGCATCCTGGTGCCATGTGTTCCCCAGGTAAGCCACGCACACGCACTCAACCATCCACGTGATGTAAAAGAAAACGTGATTCATCAGACCAGGCCACCTTCTTCCATTGCTCCGTGGTCCAGTTCTGATGCTCACGTGCCACTGTTGGTGCTTTTGGCGGTGGACAGGGGTCAGCATGGGCACCCTGACTGGTCTGCGGCTATGCAGCCCCATACGCAACAAACTGCAATGCACTGTGTATTCTGACACCTTTCTATCAGAACCAGCATTAACTTCTTGAGCAGTTTGAGCTCCAGTAGCTCGTCTGTTTGATCGGACCACACGGGCCAGTCTTTGCTCCCCATGTGCATCAGTGAGCCTTGGCCGCCCATGATCCTGTCGCCGGTTCACCACTGTTCCTTCCTTGGAGCACTTTTGATAGATACTGACCACTGCAGACCGGGAACACCCCACAAGAGCTGCAGTTTTGGAGATGTTCTGACCCAGTCTTCTAGCCATCACAATTTGGCCCTTGTCAAACTCGCTCAAATCCTTACACTTGCCCATTTTTCCTGCTTCTAACACATCAACTTTAAAGCCAAAATGTTCGCTTGCTGCCTAATATATCCCACCCACTAACAGGCAGTGTTAGGGTAATGCAGCACAAGTAACTTGAGTTACGTAATCAGATTACTTTTTCAAGTAACTAGTAAAGTAATGCATTACTTTTAAAATTTACAACAAAATATCTGAGTTACTTTTTCAAAAAAGTAACACAAGTTACTTTTTCACATTTATTTGACTGGCAGCTCTCTTGTCCCCATGTTGAGATAAATCGAGAGTAAGTACAGAGGCGTTGTGTGTAAACATGTTATTGTAGTTCTAGACTAAATGTGAGCATTTATTCATCTCACTTGCACAAAAAAGATTCAGTACTCCTCAAAATGAATAAAATCAGTCAAATGCAAAATCAGAATACTATGCAAACCTCCAATAATTAAATGTGTTAAATAAAACAAATATATGTATGCATTTAATCTCACTTTATTGACCAATGTCTTGCTGCTGACCTTCAATGATTCAGTTAAACCATGAGCAAAAATGACTTTAGATTGTTTTTATTAGTGAAGTAAGTGTTCAACTTTTTCTCCTGCGTCCTATTCTTCCATTATCCAGAATGGCAGCACAGCTGAAAGGTTTGTTTCAGCTGCGCCCTCTACTGTACATGTGTGAATTAGCATTTTTACCTCAGCCTGAGGCTTATTATTTCAATTTTGGTGTAAAGAGGTCTTTACATTTGCACAAAAATGTAACTTTTTTGTTATAAAAAAAAAAAAACAAGCCCAGTCCAGGTGAGAAAATGTAACACAAAAGTAATGCAACGCATTACTTTTCTTAAAAAGTAACTAAGTAACTCAATTAGTTACTTTTTAAGGTTGTAACACAATATTGTAATGCATTACTTTTCAAAGTAACTTTCCTCAACACTGCTAACAAGAAGAGATGATCGGTGTTATTCACTTCATAATGTTATGCCTGATCAGTGTATAAACATATATATATATACATACACACACACACACACACAATTATACATGTAGCAACATTTATAATTTATATATATATTAAGCAGCACAACTGTTTTCAACATTTATAATTATACCAAATGTTTCTTGAGCAGCAAATCCTCATATTAGAATGATTTCTGAAGGATCATGTGACACTGAAGACTGGAGTAATGATGCAGAAAATTCAGCTTTGATCACAGGAATAAATTACATTTTTAAATATATTCAAATAGAAAACAGTTCTTTTAAATTGTAAAAAATATTTTACAACTGTTGTTACTGTATTTTGGATCAAATAATTGCAGCCTTGGTGAGCATAAAAAAATTTAAACAATCCCAAACTTTGCTGACAGTTTATGGTTTTACATATGTTACTATAACCATATGTTATATGTTTCTGCAATTTACTAATTGTGTTTCTACGTGTGTTTGTCAGATTCTCTGGGCCTGGACGGCCTGCAACCTCTGTCCTCCGATTCCGCCACACTGGCAATGCAGCAAGCCATGCTGGGAGGAACTGACGATTCCATGGACGGCACAGAAGAGGAGGACGAAGAAGAGGAGGAAGAAGAGGGAATCGACGAGGAGGAAGATGAAGAAGAGGATGAAGAAAGCGAGGGAGGCAGACAGATGGCTCGGAGAGATCTGTGCCTCAACCACAACGAAGGACTTGAATAAAGGATCAGACAGACGGAAATGACATAATTGACTTAACTCTTACTCATCCCCATGGCAACACATCTCAACACTGCCTGAATGGTTTCCAGTGGACACTAAGTGCCATGGATTGTCCAATCAGAATTAAAGACTTGATGAATACATAAAATTCATGTTAAAGTGAGCATTTGAGAGAGGAGAGAACGTACTGTACATTGGGCCGTTGAGCAGCCGGTCATGCTACTCTCATTCATATAATCAATTTAAGCCTTACTTTGTTTATTATGTCTCTTTGGTTCTCAGGTGTCTTAGCATGACATAATGTCTACCCTCTTACAGTCATATTGATAACCATGCAATGAGTGGATGTTTTAGGCATGTTTCTTTTTTTCTTTTTTCTTTTTGTAGAGTTAACAAAATATTCAATCTTCGAAGTAAAAAAAAAAAGAAACAATCTAAATGCCTGACAGCACAATGTATGTACATTTGATAGTGATGCATTTTACCCAGACACTTCATATTTATTTTATAAACTGTCAAAAGGCAGTGGCACAATCAACAAGGATGCTGTCTGCTGGATTCAGCTCTCAGCTCTTGTTAAAAACAAACGCATGTTGGGAGACTCGACGCAGAGTGCCAAGCATCTCTTCCACGCAAGGAACAAAACTCTCGTGCCCTTCTGAAACCGTAAGGACCTACAAATGACGTTTACTGAAGAACACTGCAGGAAAAAAAGACATATTTACAGGTGCGTATCACACCCTGAAACGCCCCTCTTTATTTTATGTGAAGGACGAAACAAAAACTGTGAAGATATTTCTGAGCTTTTCTGTGTCTACAGATTTATTCACCCGTTTCTGATGTGATGTTTAGAAAAGACAGAGGATGTTTCTGAATGTTATTGCAGTTGGTCTTTGTGAAGTACATGTTTCTCATTATCCTTTTCTTGGTTGTTTTTTTAAATTGTTCTTCCAGAGCAAGTGATGATAGGGGAGCTTTTGAATTATTTGTTTGTATACATTGTTGTCATAATCTATTGTGTTTCAGTAGACCATTTTTGATAATTAAAAACTATGACTCTAGTGGACCTGGGTGTCATTTACCTATAGTACATATGAATACACGCACATTATAATATTCACCATTTTGTTGGGTTCTTATTGTGAACTAAAGCTAAACCTATTAAAACATTTTGGTAACACTTTACAATAAGGCTTCATTAGTTAACATGAACTAATGATGAACTGTACTTCCACAGCATTTATTAACCTTTGATAATGTTACACGAATAAACAGTGAACAGCTGTATTTTTATTAACTAACGTTAACAAAGATTATGAAAAATACTGTAACAAATGTATTGATCATACATAAAAAATATAAATAAATGAGACCTTATTGTAAAGTGTTACCAACATTTTAGTTAACTAAAGTAAAATATTAAATAGTTAGAATATTAAATAAATTAGAAATATTTCCTTGGCAAGTTGAATCACTTAAATTACTAACTGGAAATAAATAAAAACTATAACTAAACATAATAGTAGGCTAATATTGTCTGTATTTAAGCAGGGAAAATTCTTAATTTACACAACATAAACGCAGTATTGTTTGGAACTATTTACTTCTGGAACTGCTTATTATTATGTTTATTTTAAGAATCATAATGTTCATATAAATAATAAATACGTGTATTTATGTCTGTATTGGCTAGGGGTAACAAAAGGATTGCAGCTTTAAGACTTCCTGGAAAGTTACTCAAATCGCTATGTTACTATAATTTTTGAAACCTAAATAACTCTAACCTAAAAGGCAAAGTTAGGCTTTATGAAAATCTCTAGCTGCCAAACAAGGAATAAAAATAAAACCTCATGATTTTTAAAACCCATTCATAGCCACTGGCGTCTACAGCTCTTTTTCCATTGGTGAATATTTTTGGCTGACTAAACACCTTCCATACGCATATAGAAGTGTTTAATTTATGCAGCAATTTCTGGATGTTTACTCAGATTGCAAACTCCTCAATCTTTGCAATCTTTGAAATCTTTGTTTCTATTAAGTTACACTTAAAGGGATAGTTCACCCAAAAATGAAAATGACCCCATGATTTACTCACCCTCAAGCCATCCTAGGTGTATATGATATTCTTCTTTCAGACGAATACAATCAATACAATACAATGTTATATTAATAAATGTTCTGGCTTTTCCAAGCTTTGTAATGGCAGTGAATAGGTAGTTCTGTTTTGAAGTCTATAAAAGTGCATCCATCCATTATAAAAGTGCTCCACACGGATCCGGGGGGTTAATAAAGGCCTTCTGAAGCGAAGTGATGCATTTGTGTAAGAAAAATATCAAATTCATAATATTTCTAATTCATGACCGGTGTTTTGTTTTGTTCTATCCTCTGCGCTTCTGCGTTCGTGAATACACATGCGTCAGGTCAAGGGTTACTCTTTCGCCGTAAATCAATGTGTACGGCCGTCTGCCGGAAGCTAGTTTAGTTTATAAAGTTTTAAATGTGGATATTTTTCTCACACAAACCCATCGCTTCGCTTCAGAAGGCCTTTATTAACCCCCTGGAGCTGTGTGGAGCACTTTTATAATGGATGGATGCACTTTTTTGAGCTTCAAATTTTGGGCTGTCATTCACTCCCATTATAAAGCTTGGAAGAGCCAGGACATTTTTTTTATATAACTCTGATTGTATTCGTCTGAAAGAAGATTGTCATATACACCTAGAATGGCTTGAGGGTGAGTAAACCACCATGGGCTAATTTTCATTTTTGGGTGAACTAACCCTTTAAAAGTTGTGCATTGTGTTCAAATTAATATCCTTTGGGCATTAATGGGTTAAACAGCCTTCTAAAGAGCTCTAAACTTTGTGAAGGTCTGTATGCATCTGAAATAACAGTGTTTTTGTGGCAGTCCAGTACATGCACTCTTGAGCATGGCTGCACAGGCAGGGCCGGTCAGGGCTGGAGAGTATAAATAACCCGGGAAATGACAGAGGCAAGAAAAGCCACATAGCCGGGTGCATTTGAAGTGGATTGGTGCCACTGGGCTGATGAGCATGTTAGGGAATTCAGTGGATCTGCAGGCCATCTCCACCCTCTCTCTCTGCTTTCTAGCTCTTTTAATTACCCTGTAACCCCAGCCCAGTTCAGCCTCTCATTTTGCCCAGACCTCCTCCAGTATTTAAGATCCACGCCAGCATTCCTCTCCTCTCCAGCCTCAGGACCAGTTTACTGCTGGATTGATCCACAACACATTCCTCTACTGGACAAGGAACTCATAAGGTACTGTAAGAGCAACTGTACAATTTTTAACCCCGGGTCATTCTAAACCATTAATACTGGGTTAGGAATTAATGTATGACGTTACCCGTTTAACGTTCGTGTTTGTAGATTAAGTTATTATTTGCATATTCGAGGGATTGGTGTCATTGATTGCGCCAAGCACGTGACTAGTGTCTCGCTCTTATGGTGCTTATACATTCCTGAAAGTACCACCAGATTTGTACTGAATAGTCTTTTCGGACCACAAAAGTAAGAATACAAGTCTTCTTCACTCAAACGAACTCGTTTTTAGTTTAACATTTTGATTTTTCCCCTCAAACAATGAAGCTTGTGACAGATTTAGTGACTACAAAGCTCATCACTATTTAATGAGGTACACGCTATTTCTGTTTATGATTGGTTGTCTATTGCTCCAGGACATTGTTTCATATTCCCAGGACTAAAACAGTGCTTAACCTGGGGTTAAACACGTTTAAAAAGACGACAACACTGTGTTGTATGCAGTTAATAACAGCTCAATCTAATAATCGTTAACACTTGTGTGTTAAAGTGGCAGTGCATCAAAGGTTTTGGTTAATAAGAAGTTGGAAAGCTGCTAACGTATTTAATGGAAGACATAATTACTGTTTAATGTAATCATTTCATGGGAGGCTTGATCTGATAATTTATCATGCAAGTAAGACTAATCATTTATTATATGTGTTTTTGTATCACTTGCTATTAAACCATCATCAAAGCGCTTCTTGATGATTTAAAGGCACAATATGTAAGATTTTTGGATCAAAATATACAAAAACCACTAGAACAATGTTATTTGTTGACTTATGTACTTACATTATCCCAAATGTTTCCAAGAATGTTTAAATCCAGAGAAATAAGCAATTTTAACCAGGACATGGTCCGTGCGTCGCCTATCAATGACATCATACCTGCGTTGCCCTCGGTTTCCGGTTTTATTTTGTAGAAACCATGGAAACACCAAATACAGGTGAGCAACTGTTTGGATACATTCATCGACAGAAAACTAATCATTGGTATATAGCTCAACACATTTATTGTCTTATTGTTTAAATCTGGTTGTCCATGCTCCATGCGAATCTATGTATTTATCACATCACTTATATAAGGCTATAGTAGATGTAGGGATGAAACTTTCACGTTTAACATGACTTCAGTGTCGATATATTAAACTTGAGACTATTGAAATTGATTTCTAGACATTGTAATGTAATTTTTTCTGCAATTTTTATTGTACGTGTCATTGTATTAAAACCCCCCACCCCTCAATCCTGTCCCACCCACTTTTTAAAACGAAGTTACGCCACTGTTCAACACACTTCAAATAATGTGTCTAATATGATAAAACAGCGCTGCGTTACCCTACATACGCATTAGCGGAAGAAGCGGATGCGCTCGCCTGTGGCAGAATAAAAGCGCCGCGAAATCAAGGCGTCATCAAGCTACGACCTCTAGTGGCGAAAATTACATATTGTGCCTTTAAGTTGGCCCTTATGCATTCATATTGATGTCAGCGGCCTTGTTTTGTGTCAATATAAATGAAAGCACAGGTGATTAAACCAAGAAATACCTGTTTGCTTTTCTGTTGTCGTCCACAGTTGGCAGGATGTCTATCGCCAACACGGCCGCCCAAGCGATGCTCTCTGATGCCCTGCTGAGGGATATTAATGGGGACAGTCGCATTCGACACCTGGAGCTGGATTTGCCATTGGATAAAGTCATCAAGTTCATTTCTGTGGGCCTGCCGCTCCTTCTGGTGTCCATGGCCTTTGCCAGAGAGATTTCTATCGGTTAGCAGCTTTTTTCCTCTCCCTAGTCTTCCGTGCACAAATCACAGGGCATCAGAGCGACACTGGCACTGCAGTAATTTCACAAACCCTTGAGTTAATTGACTGACCATTAGCTTGAGGGCTGGGCTGATGGAGCGCTGGATGTAATTAGTGTTCATCTGAGGTGACAGCGCTATCTCCACTGCTTAGGAAGGGAAACGGTAGTGAAATATGAGAATTAAGCATCTGCTAATGATTATTAGCAATTTATATGACATCGCAAACCAACTGGAATTGCTTTCAGGGGAGATATCTTTAGTGACTAGAACGATATGGGTGCCAATTGCTGGCTGTAAATGCCACCAACTTGAGCTTTCCTGCCAACAGTGCTTTGGAGAGAACTGTCTGTTTTGTGTAGGCAGTTGACTTTGAGGTTGCAATCAGTTCCTCTGGAGCTGGTCTGCAATCAGCTCACACAGATGTTAATTGGCATGAGGATGATTAAGAGAGACGTGTAGAGATGACAAGGGTCTGTAATTACAGTCAGTCTGCTCTTTCCCAGCTCTCTATTTCAGACTAACGAGAAGATATGCTAATTAAACGGAGACGTGCAAGGCAAGCAGACTCTCTGATTCTCTCTGGCACTGAACGTGGTCTGACAACACTCAGGTTATTTGGTTAGGATATGTCAACACAAACTTTACAGTGGAAAGGAAATTATGTCACATGCTAATGCCGGTAGCAAAAAAGAATGCAGGATACATATATTAGGATTTTAAGTGTGTGTGTATATATATATATATATATATATTAGTGCTCTCAATAAAAAAAAACTAATTAATCACTCATTTTTTCTGTAATTAATCGTGATTAATCATGAGTTTTAAATGTTTTTATATTGTAATAATTTTACAGTTACTCTCCCAGTTAGTGTAGAAACAACTTAAAGACAGTATATTTTAAATATTTGTTGTAATGGCATGTTTTTATGAATGAAGGCCAGTATCACTGATACTAATACTGATACTGATGTCTCTATGAAACATTAATGATAGACATTCAACATTACAGTATCATTGAAAGATATCAATTTCAACATTTATTAGGCTTTAAAAAATAACAACTTTTAATTTAAGTGAACTTAAAACAATCTTCACATAAACCCATTTTATAAATGTCATATTTGTGGCCATTTATTCAACAGAAATTGCCCTGCATAAATTATAAATTAAATATAGATGAATCCTTATTAAAGCAAAAATTTCCTCTGTTGCCTTTGTTCTTTGATGAACATTAATGAGAGAATCACAGCGACTGGTTTATTAGGCTGCTGTCACTTTAAGATCTGCCGCTGCCGAACATGACGCGGATCTGACGCACATCTCATTTCCTCACAACTCTTTAAGTTCATTTAAGACGTTATTTAACTCATTTAAGACTCTCTTATGAGAATATGAGACAAAACGGGCATTTTGGCATAATTCTGTGTGTTACTGTATAGGACATTCACAGTCAGCGTGTTCTCTTCTGTCTTTCTGAGCGTCGTGTGTGTGTGTCATAGTCAGGACATTCACAGTCAGCCTGTTCTCTTCTGTCTTTCTGAGTGTCGTGTGTGTGTGTCATAGTCAGGACATTCACAGTCAGCCTGTTCTCTTCTGTCTTTCTGAGCGTTGTGTGTGTGTGTCATAGTCAGGACATTCACAGTCAGCGTGTTCTCTTCTGTCTTTCTGAGCGTTGTGTGTGTGTGTCATAGTCAGGACATTCACAGTCAGCGCATTCTCTTTTGTCTTGTCGCGCTTGAATAGTTTAAAAGCATTTGCATGACTAAGAGTGTGATCATATAATGTAGCGCTAGCCAAAGGATGACAGAAAAAACAGATGCTGCGTTAATTGCGTTAAACATTTTTAACGTGTTAAACTGAAAAAATTAATTGCATGCGTTATATATATATTTCCTGTGCTTGCTCTGAAGCAGCAATAACCAGCAGAAGCAGACCAAATATATTAACACTGTCATATCCACCATGCTAAAAATCTTCAGAGAGTTGTCATGATATGTGTGTAAACAAAAAATCCGAAATTTTCAGTGTGGTCTCAGAGTTTTGGAGCTCACTGTATATTTATTTGCATAAATAGATTGAAATTGAAACTTTTAGGAAACTCAGATGTCTATTAATATCTCTCCTGGTTTAAAGCACTTTGGTATCATATAATTTGCAGAGATGTTCTGTGGAGCTCAGTTATCCATAATAGCCGTGGGTGTGGGGCATGTTGTGCTCAGTCAGTAAATTGGAGGTTGACTGTAGGTTTTGGAGGGTGACACAGATGTTTAAGTGGTCCATATAAAGTAGGCTGGGTCACACCCTCTCTCCCGCAGAAGGGTGTTTCCTGGCTGCCTTGGCGGTTTCACCATCTGTATCCCTGGACAAGATCTAGCATTATTACAGACATGCCACCCAGCGCTTGCCCAGATTCTCCACTTATACAGCAACAAGTGATGCTAGAACACTGTCATTTATGTCTCAGCATGTTCACTTCTCTGTTTTTTCCTCCCAGGTCCACAAATTAGCTGCTTTCCTCCCAACAACTTCACAGTAAAGCAGGCAGCATATGTGGATACGTACTGCTGGGACTCTCTCATGCACCATGAGTTTGACACAGATGGGAACTTTGAAGAACGTTCACTGTGGGTACATAAAGTAAGTAATAACATTCATAAAATGAGACCTCTTTAATAACTTAAACTCAACATTTCAAGCATAACCCTGTTAATTCAGCTCAGAATATCTCACATTGGGTGTCTTTGCCGACCTCTTGTGGAAAAAAGTAATATAACATGATTTTTCATGACTCTTGCCACTAGATGTCCTTATAGCTCTATATGGAGCAAATGAGCTGTTCCACTGGGACCTAAAGTCAGTTCTTGGGGGTCAAATTGACCCACAAGCGAGGGACTGATTTGTTACCTTTTGTTCCTCGGATCCAGTCAATTTTGTATTGGTATTGGACAAAATGACCTGAGGGACGGATAAATAAATGCATCATTTTTATTGAATAAGTAAAAAAAAAATATGCATAAGTACAATAAGTAAATAAATATTAATATTATAAAATATTACATGTATGTATACGGCTGTCTATATAACAAACTGCCTTTCGATAACAATAAAGTAAAAAGTAGATAGATAGATAGATAGATAGATAGATAATACTGTACTAAATTGCTTTCTTGCTTGTGCAGATGTTTCCATACTCCTTATTGGTCATGGCCATGATGATGTACCTGCCGGCTCTGATCTGGCGGCATCTAGCCGTGCCCAGCCTGACCTCTGACCTGTTTTTCATCATCGACGAACTGGACAAGTCTTACAACCGCTCTGTCCGCCTGGCCCAGAGCATCCTGGACCTAAAAGAGCAATCAGAAAACCCACTACAGTTTCAGACCGAGCTTGAGAGGTATATGCAATTTTTTTAGTGTGAAGTGTGTAATTTCCACATTTTGTTGTTGTTGTTGTTTCCAAACATTAAACATAAAATCATTTTATTTTTGTCTATTTTAGAGCCAAGCGCAAGCGGTACTTTGAGTACCCCCTGCTGGAGAGATACATGCAGTGCAAGCACGGCTCCTACTTCCTGGTCAGCATGCTCTTCCTGCGAGGCTTCCTGCTCCTGACCTTCATGTCCGCCTCATGCCTGTACCTAATCTACTTCCACCTCTCCGCCTTTCTACAAGACGAATTCAGTTGCTACGTGCGCACGGGCCTCCTCCGCGACCAGCCCTGGGTGCCTGAGCTAGTTCAGTGTAAAATGACTGGCCTACTTGTGTTCCAGGTCATTAGCGTAGCTAACGGTGCTGTCTATGTGCTGCTAGCTCCTATTGTTCTCTTTAGCCTGATGCGTTTGTTCTGCTGGGACACGACCTTCCTCTCCCTTTACGAGGTGCTGCCCGGATTGGGGCTCATCAGCGGTCAGAAACTGGGCTGCCCGCTTAACGATCTCAACGTGCTGCTCCTCTTCCTGCGCGCCAACGTAGCACAGCTGCAGTCGTACGGCCGCCTGAGGGCCGTGTGCTCCCTCGCGCCTCCTCGATTAAAGGGTTCTAAGGGTGGGCTGACAGAAGAGCAGGCCGAAGAGGTGGCAGAAGCCGCCGAGGAGCTCGAGGAGGAGATGAGAGAGGCCAGAGAGGAGGGGAAGCTCAATCTAGTAGACATCATGACTGTGCTGGGAGCAGCCAGAGGAAACGCAGTGAACTGTCCAGAGCAGCGCCCTCTTGTGGAACAAGACATGACGCTTGGTACAGTCACTCTCATCTATACACTTAAACGCATCCTGCTCGTTGGCATTTTCGTGGCTGTCATATGGGACGTTCAGAAATTCATCAAAGTGACATAGGATGTTGAAAACCAAACATTTGTCTGACTATGAAGATCATTTTGTGTGAAGATAATGTAAAAAATGACTGCCATTTCTTGACGAAATGTAGCATTCTAGCTTCTCACCACACATTGTGTTTATTAATTAATTTGGCTCATTTTAACCAATTTTACCATATTTTCATAACTAGTTTTACTGAATTCCACAGATTTTGATTTAAAATCAGTGAAAAAAAGTCCATCTGGGCCTAATTCGTACCATCAGTTCTAAAGGAGGCTTTAATGAGGAACAAATCTTAGCATCCGCATTGTGCACTTTATTTAACACAAAAGATTTTTCACACTTAAAGGGTTATTTCACCCAAATTCTGTCATTAATTCCTCACCCTCCTGTCGTTCCAAACCCGTGAGACCGTTCATCTTCTGTACACAAATTAAGATGAAATCCTAGAGCTCTGACCCCACATAGACAGCAATTTAATTACCACTTTCAAGGCCCAGAAAGGTAGGAGTTCTACGGCAGAACGGCGGCTCACCACTGGCCGACGCTGTTCATGTGAGCACAACGGCGCATGCGTGTGATGCTGACACAGGAGCTGGCCAATACAGAGCCGCACTGCACTGTGTTTACTACGTGAACAGTGCAAGAGACTGACACAGACTAGAGGAAATTGTTGAATAAAGTTGCTATTTTTGCTTGTTTTTTGCACACAAAAAGTATTCTCGTCGCTTCATAACATTAAGGTTGAACCCCTGTCATCACATGGACTATTTTAATGATGTCTTTACTACCTTTCTGGGCCTTCAAAATGGTAATTAAATTGCTGTCTATGTAGGGTCAGAAAGCTCTCAGATTTAATCAGAAATATCTTAATTTGTGTTCTGAAGATGAATGAAAGTCTTACAGGTTTGGAACAACATGGGGGTGAGTAACTAATGGCAGAATTTTTTCATTTTTGGGTGAACTAACGCTTTAACATCCCCAAATTGATGCCCCTAACAGCCCTCTCTGTCTCTTCACAGAGCCTAACCACCAGGGGTACCATGAGTTGAAGGAGACTACAACATGTTGTTTTGCCTAAAGCACCAGCAATGGACTGAACCAGCACTGTCAAAGTGTAGAACAGCTAAACCTCTGAGATGACACTAAGATGAAGATAGTGACTAGAACATCCAATAGCTAGAACTCCTCTTAGTCTGTATTTAAATCCAGACTTAATATAATCCCTATGGATCGCTTACACAAATCATCTCAGGAATAAAAAACCCAAAGTCTGTACTGACAATTTGAAAAAGCCTCCCATAGCAAGCCTTCATAAACTTGATTTTTATATCTTTATTTATTCTTTTCATTCTTATTATCTGATGTGAGTGGATTCCATACTTCTTTGATAACTGGATTCTTTACTTGACCTTTTGTTATCTTTTGTAAGTAGGTGAAATAAAATTTGTTTTTATTTATGCATTCTTTGTTCATTTCCATTTAAAAGTTTGAGGTCAGTAATTTGAAAGAAAGAAATGAATGCTTTTAATCAGCGGGAGCAAATAAAATTGATCAAAAGTGACTGTAAAGACGTTTATAATGATTTTCCATTTCAAATTATATTTGTTGTTTTGAACATTCCATTCATCAAACAATCCAGAAAAAAAAATGTATAATGGTTTCCACTAAAATATTAACTGTTTTCAACATTGATAATAATAAATGTACACTCACCTAAAGGATTATTAGGAACACCATACTAATACTGTGTTTGACCCCCTTTCACCTTCAGAACTGCCTTAATTCTACGTTGCATTGATTCAACAAGGTGCTGAAAGCATTCTTTAGAAATGTTGGCCCATATTGATAGGATAGCATCTTGCAGTTGATGGAGATTTGTGGGATGCACATCCAGGGCACGAAGCTCCCGTTCCACCACATCCCAAAGATGCTCTATTGGGTTGAGATCTGGTGACTGTGGGGGCCATTTTAGTACAGTGAACTCATTGTCATGTTCGAGAAACCAATTTGAAATGATTCGAGCTTTGTGACATGGTGCATTATCCTGCAGGAAGTAGCCATCAGAGGATGGGTACATGGTGGTCATAAAGGGATGGACATGGTCAGAAACAATGCTCAGGTAGGCCGTGGCATTTAAACGATGCCCAATTGGCACTAAGGGGCCTAAAGTGTGCCAAGAAAACATCCCCCACACCATTACACCACCACCACCAGCCTGCACAGTGGTAACAAGGCATGATGGATCCATGTTCTCATTCTGTTTACGCCAAATTCTGACTCTACCATCTGAATGTCTCAACAGAAATCGAGACTCATCAGACCAGGCAACATTTTTCCAGTCTTCAACTGTCCAATTTTGGTGAGCTCGTGCAAATTGTAGCCTCTTTTTCCTATTTGTAGTGGAGATGAGTGGTACCCAGTGGGGTCTTCTGCTGTTGTAGCCCATCCACCTCAAGGTTGTGCGTGTTGTGGCTTCACAAATGCTTTGCTGCATACCTCGGTTGTAACGAGTGGTTATTTCAGTCAAAGTTGCTCTTCTATCAGCTTGAATCAGTCGGCCCATTCTCCTCTGACCTCTAGCATCAACAAGGCATTTTCGCCCACAGGACTGCCGCATACTGGATGTTTTTCCCTTTTCACACCATTCTTTGTAAACTCTAGAAATGGTTGTGCGTGAAAATCCCAGTAACTGAGCAGATTGTGAAATACTCAGACCGGCCCGTCTGGCACCAACAACCATGCCACGCTCAAAATTGCTTAAATCACCTTTCTTTCCCATTCTGACATTCAGTTTGGAGTTCAGGAGATTGTCTTGACCAGGACCACACCCCTAAATGCATTGAAGCAACTGCCATGTGATTGGTTGATTAGATAATTGCATTAATGAGAAATTGAACAGGTGTTCCTAATAATCCTTTAGGTGAGTGTATGACTGCTGAAAATGCAGTGTTTCATCAAAAAAAAAAATTACATTCTAAAATAGCAGCGGCTATTTGCACTAAGTGAAAATAGCATATTTTCTTAGCGATAATTGCTATTTACGCCAAGTGCAAATAGTGATAGATGCTATTTACACTAAGTGAAAATAACGATAGATTCTTAGTGATACATGAAGTGAAATAGCATACTAAGTGAAAATAGTGATATATTCTATTTACACCATGTAAAAGTAGCAGTTCTTTGCAATATGTGTAAATAGTAATTACATGCTATTTATACTTTATTTTGGCAGATACATATTATTTGCACCTCAGTATTGTTGTACATTAACAGGATGCAATAATAACATAGAGTGTAAATGATTATATTTATTAAACATTTCGTTAGGCATTTTATTTCCATTTTTAAAACATTTTCTTATTTTTTATTGAAAGTAAATGCCTTTCCGATGTGATATGTGATGGGAAAAGGAAGAAGAGCGAGCTCGGCAAAAGGTATCATCAAAAGTGGTCCAAGGAAGGAACAGTGGTGAACCGGCGACAGGGTCATGGGCGGCCAAGGCTCATTGATGCACGTGTGGAGCGAAGGCTGGCCCGTGTTGTCCGATCAAACAGACGAGCTACTGGTGCTCAAATTGCTCAGGAAGTTAATGCTGGTTCTGATAGAAAGGTGTCAGAATACACAGTGCATCGCAGTTTGTTGCGTATGGGGCTGCATAGCCGCAGACCAGTCAGGGTGCCCATGCTGACCCCTGTCCACCTCCGAAAGCACCAACAGTGGCACGTGAGCATCAGAACTGGACCACGGAGCATATATATATATATACTACATAAACTGAAAATATTTCAAGCATTTTTACCTGAAGAATAGTTTAGCTTACGCACTCTTGTCCTGTACCTTAGAGAGAAATATCACCTCCTCCTATGAGAATAAACTTGTCCCATAATTGCCAGACTGTCTGAAGTTTCTATTCCCGTGAGAGCTATCAAGGAATTGAAACTCTGAATCTTATGTTTTAAAGATGTTACTTTCCCCCTTCTTCAGTGTGAAGTTTTACAGTATCTACTTAAAGTTTCATACATCCAAGCAATGGAAATGTGTAACTGACATATTGGGAGCGCAAAAATAAAAATACAGTACATCCATCTTAACGACAATAAGCTTGTGAGACATTCCAGTCAAGATTTTGGAGATGTAGGGCAACAGTATTTTTTTTTTTTTAACAATATTTATAGCAAATCACCATTATTTTATAGTAAACAAGACTGTGGCTAGTTGTCATGTGTAAAACTAGATAATTTTAGTGCACTCCCATCACAAAAATTCCAGTATCATATTTTTGCTACAGCTCCTGAGTTAAAGCCACACTGATACACAATCAGACAGGAGTATAAACAAAGGCAGATTTTAACCAAAATGCTGTACTTTGTTCTCGGGATGAGGGTATTGTTAAAAACTGTCAGGTTGGGGCAAGTTATCACACTTATAATATATAGACATTGACTTTGCAAAAATAGCCCTTCTTATTCAGTGGAGAAAAAGCCCAGTGTCCCTTATGTCATTTACTATCAACAGCCTCTTCCTGTTTTTGCTGTGGCTCATTGAAAGTCTGTTTGGAGAGATGCTACCTTGTTCCCATGCCCAGTCCATCTGCTGCCCTCTCTGCGTGAGATCCATTTGCTCAGCACCAATGTTTGATCTTAAAGACGCTTTATTCTCACAGTATGGCCACAGACGGAACCCGAGGAGGGCAATAGGCAAAACAGTCTGGATCTTATTGAGCAAGTGAAAATTAGATGCCGGTCATTTGAATCTAATAAACAATTTCAACTCAGCCATGAAAGGGGTCACAGCTGCTCATATTTACATTCGGTACCGATGACCTACATGATGTTCTTTTTTTGCAGCATCATATACTCGTACAACAATTTATGCACTTGTTATTTACTGTAGTACCGACAGAGAGGAAGGGTCACCCGAGTAACACACCATCTTTGTGACACAAGCCGGTTTGCCCTATGATCAGGGTTGAGTTAATGAGCCTGCTAAAAGCCAGGAGAAACTCAATTAGTTTGATGGAGGACTGAAGCAGAGATCTGCCCGCAGGATTTCATAATGGTCTTCTCAGGGGTGAGAACCGAACTGCAAATACTAAATCAGCTCTAGAGAAGAGAAGCCTGAAAGGGCAAAAATACAAAACTGGAGAGAGTCATTAGGCCTTTATGCTACAGGTGTAGCCCACTCATTAACATGCAACAGATAAGACTGGAAAGCATAAAAGACCTTGATTCATCAGACATTGATAACTGATGTTTGGTCTACTGTAAAAGGGATTTTAGAAGAAAACTATTTCGACTATGTCCACATGAGGGCAGGATTTAGTTATAAATCAAATGAAGATTAATATACAGAAACAGGATTGCAGATTACATAGAATTTCTTCAATATGCATATCACCATCATCTGAAACCTATTTTTTAACATTGTTCATAAACTCTTTGAAGCCAGATGTAGGCCTAATACGTGTAATATACTGAATAAAGTATAATGCAAATTATATGTAGATTCTAAACGACTTTTGCAGCTAAATCATTTATGCAACACTCCAATTAGAGGTGCACGTAATAAGGACCACGTGACTATTTACGTCCGACGTAAAAGAACATTGGTTGAAATTAACTGTTAGATATAACTCAACAATAATGACAAAAATAGCACCTATTTAATTGGAAGACAGCTTGGTTATCCCCTTTAAATAGGCTATTGTATTAATAATAAAACTAAAGAAATACAAACATTTTCAAATGTAAAATTGTCCAACGTTTTTGGAGAGAATAGGCAGGATTTATCTTTAATTTAGTAAAGATTAAATACTATTTTACATTAAAGGATATTATTGTATATTATAAAAACAGGTCTTGAATACATTGTTAATTTATTTATACTGCTGGCAAAATTTTATATACATAAACAAAAGTGTGTAAATTCATCCCCAAGCTTTAAGGTGTTTATAGTGGAATTTGACTCTTTTATGTCTTCTCTGAAATTGTAAAAAAAAAAGTCATTAACATGTTTAAAATATTATGATATAATTTTTGGATCCCTTGCCACCAATTAATGCCACACATTGTTGTGCACTACTGTATGTTATGCTATGTTTGTTACTTGATATATCTTCAATAACAATACATAAATAAATAAATAATGAACTGTTAGAGTTCCATTATATTCAATATGAATAATTTGGATATATGCATGTATTATTTCAATGAAATATTAATTAATTATTATTTTACTTTTACATATTTTATTATTTTGGGGAAATTCCACATACACACTGTCAGAGTCAAAAAAAAAAAAAAAACCTGTCAGTGTCCAGTTTTTTTCATGAGAAGGACTAGGGTGAAGTCAGCTAAAATGGGCCAAATAAGGTTGTAGCATCATATCCCTTTAAATGTTTTTTTTTTATTTATTTTTTTTACAGCCAATCACATTAACTGATCTTGCATCATGCCTGTGGAGAACAGAATACTTGAAAAAGACGTAATATTTTTCATGATTTTTGTTATGTACACTGCATATTATTTGTATAAATGTGCACTTTTGTATATCGTCTTAATAAAAAAGAATGATCACTAGTTTTGACCCACAGAGGGCGCTGCTCGCGTCAGGAGCTGATTGCACTAGTTGTTATGGAAAGGCCAGTGAAGGCCTACAGGTGTGTAGTCAAGGCGTCGTCATGGGCTTCAAGGTAAGGTAGTTTACTTAAAGATGTTGAGTAAACTGTAGCCTACATTTGAACACTGTATGGCAATTGATTAATGCTATAAGTAAGGATGTTATTATCTACTTTAATATCAATATTCAATGTACTGCCAGTGTTCACGGATGTTGGATGCACACTTGTTTTGTTACAGTAGCAAGAAAGTTTGGGGTGGTACTATGTGTTTGTTTATCTAATGGTAGAAGAGTGTGTTCAGCAATAATCTTGGTCTATGTACAAAATAGGACCCTATACCCTATTATACAGTATATAGCCTACTCTGCTATTTGAGTGGTGTCCAAAAACCATAGTGGACATTATCGAGTGCACTATTTCAGTCCCATAATGCACCGCAATAATGAGAGTACAATTGATGCTCAATGGGTAGATGCTAAAGGGATAGTTCACCCAAAAGTGAAATTTCTGTCATAAGTTAGTCATCCTCATGTCATTCCAAACCCATAAGACCTTCGTCCGAGAGATTTCTGAACAGTGGTTCAACCTTAAAGGGATAGTTCACCCAAAAATGAAAATTACCCCATGATTTACTCACCCTCAAACCATTCTAGGTGTATATGACATTCTTCTTTCAGACGAATACAATCGGAGTTATATAAAAAAATTGTCCTGGCTAATCCAAGCTTTATAATGGCAGTGAATGGGAGCCCAAAATTTGAAGCCCAAAAAAGTGCATCCGTCCATTATAAAAGTGCTCCACACTGCTCTGGGGGTTAATAATGGCTTTCTGAAGCGAATCGATGGGTTTGTGTAAGAAAAATATCCATATTTAACAAATTATAAAGTGAAATAAGACCTTCTGTATTCAAAAAAGCGCAAATGACGTATGATGTAGGACGTAGCGTAAGCGCTTTGAACTGTGAGAGGCGTTACACTTTCTGCGTAAGTTGAATATGGAAGGCGGTCTGGCAGAAGGTATTTTACTGGGCTGCACAATATATCGCAAATGTACATATCGCGATATGCATATCGCAACAGCACGCAATATCTGAATGATTTTAATAGGCTACTTCAACATTGTGAAAAGTGTACATTTTAGGTCGACGCATATAGCACAGAATAGACTGGGCACACGACTGTTACTTATGTGACTTGCTTGACGTTAAAAAGAGTTATTAAACGCAGTAGCTTGCGGAAAACATCTCCTTGCAGTCTCGCGCTGTCTGCTGTCTGACACACACACCGAAACGTGCTCACAAGCCGCCTCTCTGAAAGCATGTGATCCCTTCAGTTATGTTTCGTGACTTGTTACACACTCGAACTGTCATATACACACACAGTTATATCAAAATGGCTGTCTTGACGAGTATTAATGTAAACACAGTCGGTTATGCTTTAAGTGAACACTATCAGTTGGGGAAAAAAACTAAATGCGTGTCAATAGGATCCGTGCATTAGGTCTAAAAGTGACAGCCTGCTAATACAGTAAACCTGCCGCTGTCTGTCAAACAACAAAGGAAAGAGAGAACATTACTCAGTGCTTTTGGCTGAATAACCTTTGTAGCTTTATTATGTATCAGTGTATATTTAATTCATGTGAAGACTACTGTTTTTAGTTCTTATTTTTAATAACAAATGTACATTAAAATAACTAAAATAATCGTCCACCCCCAGTTCAGGTGTCTTTGTTTACCTGGATGTTCTGATGTTTTAGGTTGATATAACTATGCTACCCAAGTCAAGCAAAGAGTTAAATTTTTGGCATTAAATTTTTTGTTTTTTTACATTGATGTTAAAATTATATTGTCAGATCTGTGAAATAAATTTTTGCTAAAACACTGCTGGTCACTTTCAGAAGATGTAGCGATGCTTTCTTTTCCCAGAAAGAATGTGAAACACATAAATGGTATATAATTTAAATGGATTTTACACACTTAAAGCAATATCGTATCGCATATCGAATATCGCATTATTTAACAAGGTATTATCGCATTTTTCTTCAATATCGCACAGCCCCACTTTATAATGTGTTAAATATGGATATTTACACAAACCCATCAATTCACTTCAGAAGGCCTTTATTAACCCCCCGGAGCCGTGTGGAGTACGTTTATAATGGATGGATGCATTTTTTGGGCTTAGAATTTTGGCCTGCCATTATAAAGTTTGGATTAGCCAGGACATGTTTTAATATAACTCTGATTGTATTCATTTAAAAAGAAGAATGTCATATACACCTAGAATGGCTTGAGGGTGAGTAAATTTTTGGGTGAACTATCCCTTTAAGGTTATGAAATGACGAGGATACTTTTTGTACGCAAAAACAAAAATATCAACTTTATTCAACCGTTTCTTCTCTTCCATGTAATTCTGTTGAAAAAAGTTATTTTTGTTTTATTTAGCGCACAAAAAGTTTTCTCTTTGCTTCATAACATTAACTCTTTCCCTGCCAAACACGGAATTTTCCGTTATTTGTGTGAGAACGCTTCCCTGCCCTGTGTTTTCACTGTTATACGCTAGGGGGCGCTATTACGCACCTTCTGAATGAGTACAGAATCTCCTGATCAAAACACACGTGAGGAAGATGCTGTAAAACAAGCGATCGTATGTAAGCAAGGGGGAAATCCAGCACCCGTACCTTCCATAGGAGCAGCCATTGCTAACCAAGCCATCACCTGCTGTTAGCTGAATTCCCATTCATTTTGGCATCACTTTGACAGCGAATAACTTTACATCTGAGGCGTTTAAAGACTCCATTTGTCCATTGTTTATTTCTAAAGAAACACGACAATGTATAAAAGGCTCCATTACCTTGTATCTTACACTATCGCCCCGTAGATTGCGTCATAACCACGCGACTCTCTGTCGCACAGTAGAGAAATTACCGTATAGACAGGAGGAGAAGCTCGCAGGCAATCAGGCGTTACATTTTAAAATAAATAAATACTATGCAAAATGACAAAATAATTAATCAGGATATTTAACAAAAGTTGCTCACGCTCTCCATCTCTGTAGGATTTGGTGATTCAGATTTCACTTTGCACTAGAAGACTTACAACTGTCAGACAGGTTGCTCACGTCACATCTACGTCGTCAAGCTCAGTCTGAGGCTGCGCAGTACGCTCAGCCATCAGGAAGTGAGTGCTTCTAATTGACTTCACTTTTCTCCGTTGAAGTCTATTGGGTCGCTGTGTCCATTTCTTTTACTGTCTATGTATGTAGATGCATATGTAAAATAACGTGATCATCAACATTAAACATCATATAAATCAAAGCTATCTAATGTTACTGAATGAAATGTCGACCCAGGACGAGCTCTAGGACTGTGCTAGCATTAGGGGTGTTGATGGACTCGATCTACTCCATCTGTGTTTTGATCATCGCTCTGAATTTGTTCTGAATGCAGTTTTTGACAACAACGTGATTTTCTCAGCTTTTTGTTCAAAATGTAGCTTTTTATGAAACTTACCCATAGTTAAGTGTTGATAAAAAAGGAATGCATGAAGCTAGAATAAAACAGAAATGAAACAATTTTTTTTGGTTTAAAAGAAGAGGGTCAGCTCTTTCTTTTGATATATTGCATGCTCATATTCATAAAACAAAATATTCTATGGGCTATTACATTTTGTGAAAATTGTCAAAAAACTCAACTTTTTTTCAAAACGCTGGCGGGGAAATAGTTAAGGTCGAACCACTGGAGTCACATGGATTATTTTAACAATATCTTTACTACCTTTCTGGGCCTTGAAAGTGGTAATAACGTTGCAGTCTATGTATCTGAAAGCTTTCGGATTTCATCTAAAATATCTTAATTTGTGTTCCGAGGATGAACAAAGGTCTTATGGGTTTGGAACGACATGAGGGTGAGGAATTAATGACACAATTTTAATTTTTGGGCGAACTAACTCTTTAAACAATATGCACTGAGCAAATGAATTCCCACATCTCGATAGAAGTCGTCCGCATCCCTTCTGCTGCACTCGCCCCCTGTACCCTCATTCACTATTCCCTACAGTGGTGCATTGAGGTGCATTATGGGATGGAATGAGAGCACTCCAATGTCCACTATTTTTTCGGAAACCTACAAATGGCTGTTCAAATGGGTAAATGGGGTGATATTTTTTTTTTTTTTTATTCCAAATTCAAGTGGATTATATTAATGGAGTAATGTAGGGAATAGTGAATGAGGGTATATGGTGCGATTTCGGATAATGAACACTTGCACGTAATGCTGAATGATTAATAATGAGGAACACCATGCAAATAGAATATAAATGGGTATAAGTCACACATACTCTTTCTTTTTCAAACAGAAGACGAGTGACATTGAAATCCCACCTCTAATTACACAGAAATTCTTGCAGTCATTTATCTGAAACCACTTTCTTGAGTGATTCATTCCCATTATCCAATTAAGGCACAACACGTTATGGCTTTCAAATTCCCATCTTTCTCACTCCTTGCATTTGTGGTCCACTGACATTTGTTCCCATGATTTTCGTTCTCCTCTCCGGAGAGCTTGGTGAGAACAGACGGTGGGATGGAAAACGACAGCCAATTATTCCACTCGTCAGCTCGTTTGTTTCCTTTTGTATCTGTTGTTGTCGTACTGAACCAAAGGTTGAGCGTTGCCAGTGATTTCTAGCTAATGTCCAATTACGACTGATGTGGGCTTTTTGTGCTGGTATCAAGGGAAGTGAACCGGTGTGATGGATGCTGCGCATGCCATGTGGGATGAGCTGGAAGCCGGACTTTGTTTGCTTAGGCCCAACATGATTTAGTAATGGATCTCTAATCTTGTTGAGAGAGGAGAGCTGTGGGGAAAAAAGAGGCAGAGAGGAAAAACAATAAGCAAGGACCTTTGTCATGCTCTGCTGCTGCCTGGGAAACCTTGATTACAGTTGTTTAAAAGCTGCTCACCACAGCTGAAATAGAAGGTGAAAAGTACCTAGACCGTAGCACGACGTACATTATTGGGTCTCCAGTCCACATAAGCTGATGACAAGATTGATAACTCAGACCTTGTTTTTAAGGAGCTGCTGCTTTAAAGGGATAGTTTAAAAATGAAAATTCTGTGATCAATTACTTCCAAACTCATAAGACATTTGTTCATCTTCGAAACACAAATGCCCCTCCATTGAAAGTCTATTCACCAAATACGTTCATAAAGAGATCGTAAAATAAATCCATATGAATCAAGGCTTTCATTCACATATAAACATTGATCAGGGAACATAGAGCACTCAAATATGGTAAACGGAAGCTCAAACGTACTTACTTGACATGCGAGAACAAACCTCATTGGTTCTTGTCACTCAGAATTGTGAGATGTAGCGTCAGAATTGCGAGGTGTAGCGTCAGAATTGCGAGGTGTAGCGTCAGAATTGCGAGATGTAGCGTCAGAATTGCGAGATGTAGCGTCAGAATTGCCAGATGTAGCGGCAGAATTGCCAGATGTAGCGGCAGAATTGCCAGATGTAGCGGCAGAATTGCCAGATGTAGCGCCAGAATTGCCAGATGTAGCGCCAGAATTGCGAGATGCAGCGTCAGAATTGCGAGATGCAGCGTCAGAATTGCGAGATGCAGCGGCAGAATTGCGAGATGTAGCGGCAGAATTGCGAGATGTAGCGGCAGAATTGCGAGATGTAGCGGCAGAATTGCGAGATGTAGCGGCAGAATTGCGAGATGTAGCGGCAGAATTGCGAGATGCAGCGTCAGAATTGCGAGATGTAGCGTCAGAATTGCGAGTGAACTGAAAGAAAATGGCAGTTTAATTCAAACACAGACCATTTTTGTAAGTTAACGGTGTATTCCAGCCTCTGAGCCGTGACAGCGCAGAGAATGCGTGTTATCTAAGTGGTGTAATGTCAGCCTGTATGGTGGGAGAAGCTGACCTTGCAGTCATTCAACAAAGCAGAAGGGAAGGTGAATGACAGGCTGCTTAGAGCTGTGTACAAGGTGAAGATATTCCCTGCTTATTCCCAGCGGCCTCACATCTGTGTGGAGGCTGATAATAGGCAGTGAAGAGGAACACCTGTTCACATGACTCATGTGAGAGCTAGAGGAAAGAGCAAGGTTGGGTCCAAAGTCACAACCGCTAATCATTGAGAACTGCTGAAAATGCATAATCAGAGTCCCGACAGACCCTGTTCAGTCTACACAATTTAGTGTCTACACAATATAATGTGGTATCATATACCGTAAGTCCAGTTTTGGAGTTAGTGACGTGATAATAATAATAAAAATGTTATTTCATGAATCAAAAATTCTGTTTGATTTGTATTATGGGACATAAAATAGATATTTCTTAAAATATTAAATAGGGATTATATTTGTTTAAACAATATAATACTTTAAATATTCTTCACTATTTATTATTTTTAATAAATGTTTTTAATTTATGCACCATAAAAAAGCAAAAAAAAAACATTTGAATATACAAATATTTTTTAGGATATATTATATTTTAGTCAAGTCAACTTTATTTATATAGCGCTTTTTACAATGCAGATTGTTTCAAAGCAGCTTCACAGTGTTAAACAGGAAAATAATGAACAGATTTTGATTCGGCTGTACAGCCGCTCTGGAGAAAACGGTGATGTCATCAGCTCATTTCAATTATCATATATATTCAAGTAATGTAGTTGATATAATTTAGTTTAGTAATTAAATTTATTTGGATATTTATTTGAAAATTTTGTGTCCCCAACTGAGCAAGCCAGAGGCGACAGTGGCAAGGAACCAAAACTCCATCAGGTGTCCTAATGGAGAAAAATAAACCTTGGGAGAAACCAGGCTCAGTCGGGGTGCCAGTTCTCCTCTGGCCAATTAACAAACAGTGTATGTTTATTATTTTGGCAGCCTTATAGGTCAGAAGTAATATTAGATTGGATTATTCGAAAGATCGGAGGCATCACACCGGGTTTATTGAGGATGGCGTGTCAATTAAACAATTATTAAATAGGAATATTCGAAATATCGGAGTCATCACGCCGGAGATGGATCCATTGAGGATGCAATGTTGATGAGCAATTTCAGAGGGTAGACTAATTGACACGGTCTCTGCAGACACTTCAGGGATGAGTTGGTAATGTCTGGGCGCTGGTCCACCATCTGATCTGGATACGGCCCAGATCCGGCTGACTGCAGTAAACCTCGGGATAAACAGAGAGACTAACATTAGCGTAGATGCCATTCCTCTTATGATGTAACGAGTACATCAGGTGTTATGGGAAGTGTTCCCGGTTCCGGCTGACCTAGTTAATGCAGCCTAACAATTTGAATAAAATATAAATTAAAATGTTTTATGTGTATGCCATAGTAAAGAGATGCGTTTTTAGTCTAGATTTAAACTGACAGAGTGTGTCTGCTTCCCGAACAATGCTAGGAAGGCTGTTCCAGAGTTTGGGTGCTAAATAGGAAAAGGATCGACCGCCTGCAGTTGATTTTGATATTCTAGGTATTATCAACTGGCCAGAGTTTTGAGACCGCAATAGACGTGATGGAGTATAATGCGTTAAGAGCTCGCTCAAGTACTGGGGAGCTAAACCATTTAGTGATTTGTAAGTAATTAGCAAGATTTTAAAATGTATGCGATGTTTAATAGGGAGCCAGTGCAGTGTTGACAGAACCGGGCTAATATGGTCATACTTCCTGGTTCTAGTAAGAACTCGAGCTGCTGCATTTTGGACCAGCTGCAGTTTATTTATTAAGCGAGCAGGGCAACCACCCAGTAGAGCATTACAATAATCTAGCCTTGAGGTCATGAATGCATGAACTAACTGTTCAGCATTTTGCATTGAAAGCATATGCCGTAATTTAGATATATTTTTAAGATGGTAGAATGCAGTTTTACAGATGCTAGAAACGTGGCTTTCAAATGAGAGATTGGTATCAAAGAGCACACCCAGGTTCCTAACTGACGACGAGGACTTGACAGAGCAGCCATCAAGTGTTAGACAGTATTCTAGGTTACTACATGTGGAGTTTTTTTGTCCAATAATTAAAAATTCAGTTTTTTTGAATTAAGTTGCAGGAAATTACTAGTCATCCAATTTTTTATATCAGCTATGCATTCCGTTAATCTTGTGAATTGGTAAGTTTCGTCAGGGCGTGAAGAAATATAGAGCTGAGTATCGTCAGCATAACAATGAAAACTAACGCCATGCTTCCTAATGATATCTCCCAGTGGTAGCATGTACAGGGTGAAAAGCAACGGTCCTAGCACTGAGCCCTGCGGTACTCCATACTGAACTTGTGATCGGTGTGACATCTCTTCATTTACTGCTACAAACTGAAAACGGTCAGATAAGTATGATTTAAACCATGCCAATGCAATTCCACTAATGCCAACATAATTTTCGAGTCTATTCAAAAGAATGTTGTGGTCGATGGTATCGAATGCAGCGCTAAGATCGAGTAACACTAACAGAGAGATACAACCACGATCGGATGATAAGAGTAAATCATTTGTAACTCTAATGAGAGCAGTCTCAGTACTATGATGTGGTCTAAATCCTGACTGGAAAACCTCACACATACCATTTTTTTCTAAAAAGGAGCATAATTGTGAGGACATAATTGTGTGCCTTTTCTAGTATTTTTGACAGAAAGGGTAGATTTGAGATTGGCCTGTAATTGACTAATTCTGTAGGGTCAAGTTGCGGTTTTTTAATAAGTGGTTTAATAATAGCCAACTTAAAAGTTTTCGGTACATATCCTAAAGTCAAGGATGAATTAATGATATTAAGAAGAGGATCTATGACCTCTGGAAGCATCTCTTTTAGTAGTTTAGTCGGTATAGGGTCGAGCATACATGTTGTTGATTTTGATGATTTAACGAGTTTAGCCAATTCTTCTTCTCCTATAGCAGTGAATGAATGTAATTTTTCCTCAGTGACACTACAATGCTCTGTCGGATGTGATACAGTAGTAGACGGCTGCATGGTTATAATTTTTTTCCTAATATTATCAATCTTACAAGTAAAGAAGTTCATAAAGTCATTACTGCTGTGCTGTTGGCAGACATCAGAAGTTGAAGCTTTATTTTTGGTTAATTTAGCCACTGTATCGAATAAATACCTAGGGTTGTGTTTGTTTTCTTCTAAGAGAGTCGAGAAATAAGCAGATCTAGCAGTTTTTACGGCCTTTCTGTATGAAATCATGCTCTCTTTCCACGAAATGCGAAAAACTTCCAGTTTTGTTTTCTTCCAGCTGCGCTCCATTTTTCTGGCTGCTGTTTTAAGGGCCCGGGTGTGCTCGTTGTACCACGGCGTTGGACTATTCTCTTTAATCTTCTTTAAGCGCAGAGGAGCAACTCTGTCTAAAGTGCTGGAAAAGAGAGAGTCAATAGTTTCTGTTGCAACATCAAGTTCCTCTGGGCTATCTGGGATGCTGAGGAGATGAAACTGATGAGGAAGTTTATTTATAAAGAAATCTTTTTTTAGTAATATTAGTATAATATTATTTGTAAACAATGGTAACACTTTACAGTACTGATGTGAAGCATTTGATTTCTACATTTTAACATTAAATGTTAGCATTTGTTAATATTTTGTGAACTACCATCATTTTAATAATCATTAACCAAGATTAGTAAATGCTGTAAAAATAGTTTTTAATTAAACATTTAATTAAATAAAATGAACAAATTATTGCAAAAGTCTTTTTGTCATTGACCCAAGAAAATCACTGATATTATTCTCTACACTGTAAAAAATTATATGATCAATACGCTGTGACAACATGTTTTTACATTGATTTAACTCATCAAAATAAGTTAAGCATTTGCTTAAATAACTTTGTTATACAAGATTCAACTAATATTTTAAAAGTCAGTTTAATGTAATTTAAGTTGAAATAACTTAAACATCGAAGATGATTGTACTTAAAAAAAAATATATATATTTTACAGTGGGTTTTGTGCGTTATCTCAGAGATGAAAATGAGATAAATGTATGGTCTTCAATGATCTGAATATATGCCCTTGAGAAAAACACTAGTATTTGTATTTTAAGTTTACAGAAGTTTAATGAGAATATAATACATTTTTAGTGAACAATGAAGGTGTAAAATGATCAGTTTTGACGTTCCACTGCAGATAATAAGCAGAACGGTACATATCATCTTATAATTTTTCTAAACCACACCGTTTTCAATATGTGAACACATATTTTTCTTATGTTGTAATGTTTCTAATTTCTCCCTGTTTGCCCTACATGACTATTTTGCTGCAAATGCAGAACAGGAATTAAACTGACGACTTTAACTGCTGTGATATAGTGTGCATGTTGAGAGATTGGCCACATGCCCGACTCTCAGCAGTCACAATAATTCTGAAAGAGATTCTGCAAGTGTGTGTGCTTATGTGCGTGAATGTACATGTATATAAGCGGAATATTTCCGTGGTCGTGTCCCGCAGACATCTGGAAGAAAGCAGCTGCTCTGGGCTCAGAGGCGTACACTTGTGATTTACAAAACACGTCTGCAAAACCTTGTGCCGTACAGCTGGGTAAAAAGACAACAAGTGGCGAACAGCTGTCATCACCAGAAGCACTGCTCAGTGTAAGGTTATGAGATTTACACACAATTCATATCTTGTCTACATTTTGGCCATAATGTTTCAGGATTAAAATAGTCCCAAAAAAAAAATTATAAACACAGAAATTGCTTGATCATATTTTAATTGTAAATAATTGGTATAATTATAATGGTAATATAGTTATTTAATAATTATAGTTTAAATACAATACTGTTCAAAAGTTTCAGTAGTCAGTAAGTTTCTTATGTTTTTTTTAAAGAAGTCTCTTATGCTCAAGGCTGCGTTTATATGGTATACAAATACAGTAAAAACAGTAAAATTTAAAATCTATTAAAATATAATTTATTCCTGTGATCAAAGCTGAATTTTCAGCATCATTACTCCAGTCTTCAGTGTCCTTCAGAAATCATTCTGATATGAGGATTTGGTGCTCAAGAATTTTTTCTTATTATTATTGTCAATGTTGAAAACAGTTGTGCTGCTAAATTTTTTTGGAGACTGATGCAAATTATTATAAATTTTTGCATTCTTTGATAAACAAGAAGTTCAAGAGACCATCAATTATCTAAAATAGAAATCCTTTGAAACATTATAAATGTATTTTGATCAGTAATATGTCCTCACTGAATTTTTGGAATGCCTTTCTTTCTTTCTTCCTAAAAAAAAAAGAAAAAATCGTATCGACTTTTGAGCGGTTATTGTACATCGTGTAAAGTTTATAATTTTTGAGCTGCAGCAAAGGAGATTTTCATTAAATTACAATTAAAAATTTGTTCTGTTTCTCTCACAAACCACAGGTTTGACTTCAGAAGACTTGAAACTTTTATGATAGTTTTTCTGTTTGTTTGTTTGTGTTTTGCTTGATGAACTATGGTTACTTTCAACTGTTATTGTATGGAGTATATATTTTTAAAATGTTCCACACACACACATTGTATTGTTTTATGGGGATTTTACTATAGACATAATGCTTTTTATGCTGTACAAACTGTATATTCTATCCAACACACACACACACACACACACACAGAGCACGAAGGTTTGGAACATAAGAATGAGTATGATGACAAAAATGTCATTTTTTTGGGTGGGGGGTGAACTATCCCTTTAAGGGCTGAATCTGCAATGCCAGTAAGCCCTTCAAGCTTTTACGCTTAAAAAGTACTGGCCAGTCGAGCACAACAACTGCAGAGAAGCACCTGCATGTCATGCTTTGATGTCCTTTGATAATAATATTTCCCTGAAGTGGCGTTTTAAATGAGGCAAAAGCTTTTTTTCTCTCTCTCTCGAAAGTCAGAAATGGTTTTGGATAATGTCATGGAAAATTCAGTATATCAAGAAGTGAATGCATTTAAAGGATTCCATTATTATGGCCTTAAACTGTTTACTGACTATCTACACACATTCATAAATATAAATTTGAGTTTTGCTCCAAGCGGTAATCCCAGACTGGCCAAATGCAGTCAAGCGGGTCAAACGTGTCACACTCGTGTTAGATAAGGCTTGGCAATATACTTCTAGTGCCTGTAGAGTTTTGTGTGTATATATCTGAGTGTGTGTGTTCGTGACTTAATGCTGATAAAAGAATAAAGATAGCCGAAACCCGTCCACCTCAGCCTATAGTGCTGTGAACACTAAAACAACACATTATGTTCACATTAGGTCACTCTTTAAATAGCTTCACAGGCTAATCTTCACTTGTAGTACTAAAAATAGCCACCAGACAGAGCAGTTGCTCAAATTATACTGTCTTTGCTAAAACAGAACAGTATAAATAGTCGAAATGGTGGAAAAACTTGCATGGATTATTTAATTTGTAGATAAAAGCAGTGAGTCTTGTTTATGTGAGACCTTTTGCCCTCACAGTAAATACATCAAATCATGTAAAAAATAAAAAAGACGAGACAGAAAAAACCCCCAAAACAAAATAACAAGTCTTTGGTACGCTAATTGCTCCCAGAAATACAATGGGATGTGGGTGTGCGGTCGCCTTGGTAACAGTGTGCAGACATTCTAGATGAGATCCATACTAGGAAAACAGGGAAAGTAAGTAGATGAGACTGCAAGGCCGTGTCAGGGAGCGCAGTGTAGCTATTGTATGACAATTCAAATTTATTCATAAATGCTGTCAGAGTCACAAGGAAGTTTTTTTTAAATATTGTGTCAGATTCAAATGTATTATGATGAAACTGTGAGATATCGGGACTGATTATGATAACAGGGTTTTTTATTTAGCTTTGTTAAACTAAATCAGAAATTATGACTTTAGGGCTGTCAAAAGATTAAAAGGATTATTTTTATTTATTTTTTTAAGTTTACACATTCAGTTTAACACATTCAGTTACTTTTCAAGAACACAAAACAGCACAAGATGTGAAAGCGTTGGGTTCGGAAGTCAGGATAACACTTAAGACATCTAATTTGCACTTCTCCACAATCATGGATTGTTTTTCAATCTCTATTTTCATCCTCTCAGCCATTCAAATAAATGTCAAACTTAATGCAGTTATATTACAGACTCTGAATTCCTCAATGTTCTTGAATCTGATTGGATGCTCGTTTGTGAGTCTTGTTTTTCCACCCACAGTATTGATTGTCTCTAGCTTTGATGTGATTAATAACAGTAGTATCCTGCATAATGTGAGTTAACAGCACTTTTCTGATTTGGTGTTGATGAAGGCAGGGCCGTAACCATAGGCATTGAGGGAATAATTGGAAATGAGTCTGACCGAATTGTCCCCGCCAATATTTGATATTTCTTAATGCTGCTCACCATTACGCACTACTCCGTTTGTTGTTAGAATGGCAGACAGTTTAAAAATGTACATCAACGGTCTAACAGCGCCTGTCAATATCAAAATGATGGCCAATCAGATCAAAGAAGGTGGGGCTTAATGTTTACTGAAGATGAGTGTGAATTCTAGCACAATGCTTTGTTTTTACAATAAAAGCGTGCGTTCGTGGTAAGTAGCGATGGATAGGTTTAATGTCCATTGTTGGGTGTAATTAGTTACTGTAATTTAATTACTTTTCCCTTGAAAAAGTAAAGTAAGGGATTACTCTTATTTTTTGTTTAATTTAATTAGTTACTTCACAAGTAATTGAACTAAATACTGACTGTAGAACAATTATATATACAACAATAGTGGAATTAACATCAAAATTTAAAGTCTAACTGTAAAATGCATGTTTTTATCTATCCTTCTCACATTTGTAATACTTTGGTCAGGTAATAAGAACAATTAATGTAGTTTTATATTATGTATTTGAATGAATTAAAAGAGCCATTTCATGTCTATCCTTGAATCGCTTAACTCGAGGTTGATATAGGATTTGGAAAGTAATAAGTAATTAAATACGTTTTGGAGAGAGTAATTTGTACAGTAATCTAATTACACTATTGAAGATGTAACTAGTAATTAATTCTTTTTTTTAGAGTAACTTACCCAACACTGTTAACGTCATGCAAACTACTCAAATTTTTATGTAATTTCGTCATTTTGAATTGAAAATATTTAATCATTTAAATGAAGTCATTCATAACTGAATGTGATGAAACAAAAGTGTTTTTTGTTGTTGACATATTAGACATACAAACAAGTGTGACTGTGTGCATATTAAAAAAAAAAAAATTAATTCACAACTAGGCTATAATTAGACCGTGTACTTCTTTTACCGTTCTTATTTATTCTTTATCCCCTTCTTCATAATCGTTTCATCATTTAGTTTCTCTAAATAAAAAACATCACCCCCCCTTTAAAAAACAAACAAACTCTGGTCCCCCCCAATGTTCAAGACATGGTTATGGCCTTGGATGAAGGGGTACTTGAGCCTTATTGGTGAAGCTGTGGGGGTACATACAGCAAAAATGTTTAGCCTATAGCTTTTTTGGAGTGAAATGTACAGCAGCTAGGATCTTTCCTGTAGTTAACAAAAACACCAGACTGTGCTCAGTAGGGCAGAACAGCATGGGCTGTTTCAATTTGTTTCTTAGTCAATTTTTTTTCTTTTTTCTTTTTGCCCAGACCTCTCGAGAAAATATTCCATAATCAATATAAATATGCATTGATTTTGTTCTGCTATATGAAAACGCCAATAAGTAATAACAGCAGGAGCCAGCCATGCAGCGTAATCAGTAATTGATTTAACGAGCAAGAGGGCAGAATGTATGGTCATTAATAACATCGTTTTACTTTGCACTACATAGTGCACACGTTGTTGCTGTGCTGTCCAATCATCTTGTGATATATATATATATATATATATATATATATATACACACACACACACACAGCACTGTGCAAAAGTCTTAGGCACGTTGGTATTTTCACACGAAAAATGTTTTTAAGCCAGTTATTTATATCTTTTACTGTAGTGTGTCAGTAGGAAATATCAGTTTACATTGCCAAACATTCCTTTTGCAATGAATTGTAATAATTGTAATAAATTTTTTTTTTAATGCACAAGAAGTCTGACAGCAGCCGGTATGATCTGATCTCACCATCATTGAGTCTGTCTGTGATCACATGAAGAAACAGAAAAAACTGAGATACGCATACATACATTAACAGGTGAAGTGAATAACACTGATTATCTCTTCCTCACGGCACCTGTTAGTGGGCGGGATATATTAGGCAGCAAGTGAACATTTTGCCCTCAAAGTTGATGTGTTAGAATGATTTGAGCGAGTTTGACAAGAGCCAAATTGTGATGGCTAGACGACTGGGTCAGAGCATCTCCAAAACTGCAGCTCTTGTGGGGTGTTCCCGGTCTGCAGTGGTCAGGATCTATCAAAAGTGCTCCAAGGAAGGAACAGTGGTGAACCAGCGACAGGATCATGGGCGGCCAAGGCTCATTGGTGCACGTGGGGAGCGAAGGCTGGCCCGTGTGGTACGATCAAACAGACAAGCTACTGTACTGTAAGTTAATGCTGGTTCTGATAGAAAGGTGTCAGAGTACACAGTGCATCGCAGTTTGTTGCGTATGGAGCTGCATAGCTGCAGACCAGTCAGGGTGCCCATGCTGACCCCTGTCCACCGCCGAAAGCACCAACAGTGGGCACGTGAGCATCAGAACTGGACCACGGAGCAATGGAAGAAGGTGGCCTGGTCTGATGAATCATGTTTTCTTTTACATCATGTGGTTCATGCTTACCTGGGGAACAAGGCAAGCCGGTGGTGGCAGTGTGATGCTTTGGGCAATGTTCTGCTGGGAAACCTTGGGTCCTGCCATCCATGTGGATGTAACTTTGACATGCACCACCTACCTAAGCATTGTTGCAGACCATGTACCTTTCATGGAAACGGTATTCCCTGGTGGCTGTGGCTCTTTCAGCAGGATAATGCTCCTGACACAAAGCAAAAATGGTTCAGGAATGGTTTGAGGAGCACAACAGCGAGTTTGAGGTGTTAACTTGGCATACAAATCTCATTAGTAGAGGGGCCATAATGTTATGCCAGATTGGTATATACACACACGCGCACATATATAAACACAAACTTTTATGTTAGATGTGATCAATAACGATTCATCGATTTGACAGCCCATATATATGTTAAAGCTCAGCTCAAATATTCATTCATTACAAATAAAAACTCATCAACAAATCCTTCCAGGTAATTTCACCTCATCTATGCAAATCACATCTACCTCTTGCTGTTTTTATCAATTTAAGAGTAGCCTGTATAAGATGAGTGATTGTCTTTGCCATGGAGTGTTGTGGGGTTGCTGTGCCGTTTCACAGACTACTGTATGAAATGCTTGTGTTCCCCTGTTGTTGATTTTTGACAGTTGGCATGCTTCTTGATGTAGTGGGCTTATTTTTTTTCTGACTTTTTATAACTGCAGGACTGTTAATTGTTTTCTTCTTTGTTTTGTTTTAGGAAGTGATTTCTGCTCAGGAGTGCCTTTGTGCATGCTGCGAAACTTTTATTTCTGGCTAATGATGAGCCGAGACTTTCTGATCTACCACCTGTAGTCTCTCTCTTGTAGTTGGCATTTTCAAGGTAAGTCTGCGCCTTTTAATGTTGCTTTAATCTGTACAATTACTGATTATACCTGATCAATCCAAGCAGAATGTAAAACTTTGAAGCATTTGTGGTTCAAAATTGGCTGGATGAATGTTCAGACCCTCCCCAAAACTTATTTGTCCTGTTCGTTGTGCTGCATGTTAGCCAGAAGCTGTGGTTTGGTGACATTTTAGGACTTCTTTTTTTATTATTAACTGATCTGTCCATAATAGCACCCTAGCAGCCCATCTGAACATCAAACGTCAACTTTAAGATAGACTTAAGAGAAAGGAAAACAGTTGGCTTTAGTTGAGATATGTAAAACTCCCACTGACTCTAGAATTCATAAAACAGTACGTCAGGAGCAGAATGTCTCGTTATAATTCAATGTGCAAATGCCTCTTTAATTTACGCTAGCACCCTGGAAGACTTTTGGCTTGCTGAGCCATTCATAAATCAGAGTCTCGAATGTATTACAGATACGTTTGTGCTGGCCACAGGATAGAAATCTAACATTTTTAATGAGCAATTACCTTATTTAATGGGTTGTTTTATGGTTCGTTCCCAAAAGAACTGGCATTAATTTAAATCAATAGCTCATCTGTGGGACTAACATATCCCTTGCTGTTTCTTTGACAGGTATGCTAATATCAGCCGAACATCCATTAAACTAAGTTTGCAAATTCACTTAGCATTTAAACTCTGCTGCGTGAAAAGGTCTAGTTTCTTAATGAAGTAGAATAAACATAAAACAAGGCCATTTGGAAAGTCCTAGTTTTTACATTTTCTAAGCATCAGCATTATTGCGAGTTCCAAATGCAGGGGAAAACTAAACTACAAATATCACATCAGTAGACATTTAGGGCCAGATTTACTCACAGCTAGCGCCAACGCAAACCCTCTTTTGGCGTTGAACTACTGTTAGGATTTACTAAAGACAGGCAGTGAAAAATTAGCGTTGAAAAGGCGTGGACAGGGTTATTTTTGCAGCTGACCTTATTGCATATGCATTTGTAGGAGTTTCCCTTTCAGATGCAAAATGTATGGGAAGAGAGTATTTAAATCAATCATGCAAAGTGGTTTACTAAGTTTTGCGCTTGTCAATTTACGGGTATTTGCGCCATTTTTTACCACCCCAAAAAAAGCATGTCTTAAACTGGACGCTAATTTGCGCTGCTCTTGGTAGGTTGTGTTGGTCATTATGGAAATGATCCATCTGTGTCGGTGTTCCTTATTTTGCGTGTCGTCAGTAGATCACGAGCAGAGCTTTCCACTCCCATCTGCGCTTTTTTGGAATTGCGCTCTCACGCTAATTTGCCCTGTTAAGTAAATCAGGACATAGACATTTAATTTGTGTTGTGTTTTTATGTTTACATGTTTTATGTTTTATGTTGAAGCAACATCAAAACACTAGCTACGAGCTACTTGGTTTCTATGTCTCTGTTTTCATGTCTTGCTGACAATGGTATAATGGTATATAGTGGGAGACCCAAGTATTGATGATATTTGTTTCATTTAAGAGTTTAAGAAGCCATTGGTAGTAAATATCATAATTGTGGTAAACATCATAATTGTGGTAAACAGCCTAACCTTGGTGGACTAACACAAACAAACGGCATGGTCATCTGATGTACTCATAACCAAACTTTTGCTGCATCCCAATTCAGAGGCTGCATCCTTCGAAGGGTGCATTCGAAGGCAGATTGTGTCACCGTGGCACGGCGAAGGCTGTCCCAATTCGAAAGTTCCTTTAAATGCGTCCTCCAAATGCGTCTGTCGTTTTCCCGTGACTTGAAGTATTCAACAGTATACAATGGTGCCCCAGAATTCATTGCGTGCCAGCATTAAAAAATGTCCTGGCTCTTCCCAGCTTTATAATGGCAGTGAATGGGAGCCCAACATTTTAAGCCCAAAAAACTGCATCCATCCATCATAAAAGTAATCCACACGGCTCCAGGGGGCTTCTGAAACGAAGCGATGGGTTTTTGTAAGAAAAATATCCATATTTAAAACTTTATAAACTAAAATAACTAGCTTCCGACAGACGGCCGTACACATTGATTTACGGTGAAATAGTGACTTCTGGCAGAGGATAGAGCAAAACAAAACACAGTCACAAATTATAAGTCTAAAACGTCAGAGGAGCTTGAGTTTGTTGCCCAGCCTATTTGTTTAAACTGTAAGAGGTGTCAAAGCTTACACTTCTCCTACATCGTGTCAGGAGTTACTCTTTTAGACAAGTCGACTTGTGTAGGCCGTCTGCCGCAAGCTAGTTATTTTAGTTTATAAAGTTTTAAATGTGGATATTTTTCTTACAGAAACCCATTGCTTTGCTTCAGAAGGCCTTTATTAACCCCCCGGAGCCGTGTGGATTACTTTTATGATGGATGAATGGATGCACTTTTTTGGGCTTCAAAATCAGGACCCCCATTCACTGCCATTTATAAAGCTTGGAAGAGCAATGATATTTTTTAATATAACTCCGAGTGTGTTCGTCTTATACACCTAGGATGGCTTGAGGGTGAGTAAATCATGGGGTAATTTTCATTTGTGGGTGAACTATCCCTTTAAGTGTCTCGTGATCCAAAAATCACTACATAATTGGCGTCCCTGGGTGGCGGAAGGCGAAATCACTAATGTATATTTGGTTTTGGGATGCATTTAACACACACACACACACACACACGTTCCCTTGTGTGGGCTGCTGCAGTATGTCGTTTTTGTAATGGCTTTGTTAGCAAGGGGTTGCAGCAAAAATGAAAATAAAGGGCTGGATCTATTTGCAAGTAGTTTAAGGAAAACAAAACTCAGGTAAACATTTATTTGGGAATCAGAAAACAAAAACAGAATAACCACTATTATGAGACAAGATCTGACAAAGAAAGTAACAAACACAGGGATATAAATACACAGGGAAACACTAGTAGGGGCTAAACAAGATAATTAACAAGACACAGGTGTAACACATATGGGCAAATCAAAAACCATGGCAACTAATGAAACATGAACTTTGGATATGTTTACACAACAACAATGTACTAAAAACTGTTGTCAAAATGATTCCCGTTCACACAGATCTGCGAAAATGACTAAAAAGTCTGTATTATGCATGCCAGGTCAGTAGTTGGCAATGCCACTGTCAAGAAACAAGTAATGCGCATGACGGCACAGCCTTTACAAATCAAACAACTCAACTCAAACCCAGATAAGACATGACAAGCATCTGATTGGTTGAGATACTGTTGCTCTTTGTTTGAGACAGGCTAATTATGTGTCACTGGAAACTTGTTTCATGATGCTTGGAACCTGATATTTTTGTCATATAATCGAATGATTCTCATCTTCATCAATATCTCCTGGTCTGTATTTGATGATCAAAGGCACAATATGTAAGATTTTTTTGGATTAAAATATCCAAAAACCACTAGAACTATGTTATATATTTTGTGGACTTATGTACTTACATTATCCCAAATGTTTCCAAGAATGTTTAAATCCAGAGAAATGAGCAATTTTAACCAGGACACGGACCGGATCCGTGCGTCGCCTATCAATGACATCATACCTGCGTTACCCTCGATTTACCCTCGGTTTTATTTTGTAGAAACCATGGAAACACCAAAGACGCTTTAATATATGATGTGTTTTATTAGACAGGTGAGCAACTGTTTGGATCATTCATCGACAGAAAACGAATCATTGTTCTCCAGCTCAACACAGTTAGTCTTATTGTTTAAATCTGGTTTTCTTGATTTTACCATGTTTTACCGTGGCTAATATCGATCTATCTCACTGCAGTGTGAACAAGTGTCTCATACTTGTACGCACAGAGTAGCATTATAACGTAACTTTCAACACACTCAAATGTATCTAATATAATAAAACAAAGCTGCATTCGAAGAAGCGGAAGAAGCGGAAGAAGCGGAAGAAGCGGAAGAAGCGGAAGAAGCGGAAGAAGCGGAAGAAGCGGAAGAAGCGGAAGAGCTCATCTGCAGCATAATAATAGCTCTACGACATCCAGGCGTCATCAAGCTACGCAATTGTTTTGAATAAGCGACCTCTAGCAGCGAAAAATTACATATTGTAGCTTTAAGTAATAAACATGAGCAACAGGATTTTGGTCCATTGAGTCTTCAGTGTGGGTGGGGCTACCTAGCGTGACATTGCAGAAATATAAGAAACTGACAAAATATGTTACTAGTGTAGGAGTGTAGGGCATTTGTAGACAGGCATTTTTGAAGTGTAACTTTTTCTTTGCCTTTGACTTACCAAAGCGTACAATGTTCCCCAGTGGCAAAAAGGCGCTGTAACTGCAAAGCAAGTTAGTTATGGTACATTAGATGTATCACAGCAGGAGTTTTCTACATAACACATGGTGAAAAATCTATTAGTAATGCTGGTTTTTATGGGGGGCCTCCTGTGTGTGCATGTGTGTTCATTGCTGCTTTGGTAGCCTGGAATGCATGATTATTCGAGTCCCCTTTACCCAAAGTGACATTCAGTGTAATCACACCACACTCTGAGTTTTGCCCATTGTGCACTTAATTATTAGGTTAGACACTGTTGATTATATCTGTCCAACCTGAAAGCGCAACGTCACATGTCTCTGTGCTAGTGTGCTATTGAATGAACCTAGCCATTGAGGATGGATCGCTTTTTTTATCCGCAAACTTGCCGATACTTCAACCCGAGAAAACTTCAGAGAAATTGAGTTTGTCACACAGCTCCAGTCTCCTCTCCAAAATCCTAGAGTGTTCACACAGATTATATTCAATACAAAAAGACTGATGAATGGCACTGCAAAGTTGATCTAAGCGTTGGGTTTTAGCCGAATGGCTCAGCGCGTTCATGATTCATCCGAGGTAGCGCTGATTTGGACAGCCGTCGGGTGTGCTCAGGTGTCAAAGAGTATGTGTGGCATGTCACCAAGCTCATCTGGAGAGAGTACGAGCAGATAGTGACCTCAACTGAAGGGCTGCACAACTGAGCAAATTTATTTGTGAATTATGCATATAAGAGGAAGTGTGCCACTAAAACCTGAATCCCAATCAGCCAGCTGTGCAGAAACTGAGAAAAACATCCAAGAATGCAATTTTGTTTTCCAACTTGGAATGGCTATACAAGTGCCTCTCTCTGTATCTCGCTGCTTCTTCTCCACTTCATTTCAGCAAATTTACTGGTGTGAATGTTATAGTAACGGAATTTCCTCAATCACCCAGCAGCTGTAAAAAACAATGTTGAACACAAGCCATGCTGGCCGTTAGGATATTTCACACAGCAATAGACTGGAACCACAGCAGTATTGGGCCATTTTCTTTAGCCAAGTTATTTCTTTTTTGTCATTATAAGAGACAGTGTGTTGGTTTAGTTAATGTTAACACGTTATTGTAAGTTAACAACATTTGTGATGAGCACTGATAAAAACTGTATAGCCTGTATAGCCTTTTGTTTTTATTTTGATACCCCCAATATTAATACGTAAAAGTTATATATATATATATATATATAAAACATTTTTTTTTGAAAAGACTCTTATGCTCAAGGCTGAAATTATTTACTCAAAAATACAGTAAAAACAGTAATATTGTGTAATTTTAATTTTAATATATTTTAGGTAAAGCCTTTCTATAATGCATTTTAAAGGTATATGGCAAGCCATATTAACATTTAATCATTAAAACAAACTAGTATCTATTTTAATGCTACTAGTACTTATTTTTTTAGATACTAGCATCTAAGTACTAGTACTTATTCATTAGCTGCTTTTTATTTAGGTACTAGTGCCTATTCTTTAGATACTAGTACCTTTTTAAAAGATACTAGTAGTTATTCATTAGATACTAGTTCTTATTTTTTTAGATACTGGTACTCATTCATTAGATTCTAGTGCCTATTAAACTTGTACTAGTACTTATTTATTAGTTACTAGTACTTGTTATTAGATACTAGTACTTATTCATTAGCTACTAGTACTTATTCAATAGATACTAGTACTTATTCATTAGATACTAGTACCTATTAAATAGATAATAGTACTTAATTATTAGATACTAGTATTTATTTCAAATGTTACTAGTATTTTTATTAGTAATTGTTTAAATTTATTTTACTAGTAAGATTTTTAATTGAACTCTACAGTGGCCATTCTTGAAATGTTACTAGTTACAATTTTTTAAAAAAGTGTCTAATAAATAAGTACTAATATCTATTGAATAAGTACTAGTAGCTAATGAATAATTACTAGTATCTATTTAATGGGTACTGGAATCTAATGGATGAGTACCAGTATCTAAAAAATAAGAGCTAGTATCTAATGAATGACTACTAGTATCTTTTAAAAATGTACTAGTATCTAAAGAATAAGCACTAGTAGCTAATGAATAAGTACTAATACTTAATGGAATGGATACTAGTATCTAAAAAATAAGTACTAGTAGCATGAAAATAGATACTAGTTAGTTTTAAGGATTAAATGTTAATGCATTTTGCATTATATCTTTCGGAAAACAATTGTAACCAAAGTTAAAATACATTATAATATTCACAGATTCCTTGTTACATCTGGTTGTTTGTCGTGTTTTAATGCATTATACTTTCTAAAGGTGTATATAACTGTGGTTACAATTATTCATGAGATCATGCAATGCATTATAAAGTGCATTACAAGGCATAATTAATGCATTAAAATACTTTTATAATGCATTATACATAAAGGCTTTAAGTAAAGTGTTGCCATATTTTAAAATGTAATTTATTCCTGTGATCAGAAAGTTTTATCGGAAAAAATATTATCATCACAGTTAAAAAATTGTATGGTCTGTTACTATATAATATAATTAACCATACAGTTGTTATTTATTAGATCATCCAATTTGAGAATGGCATGCAAAAATAATTCTTTTTCACTATAAATAAATTCTGATATTTAAAAAGCAATTAATCATGAATTTATTTGTCTCACTATTTGCTAAGCCCATCCTAAAGAGCAAAAGAGCGTCTTGTTTAGCTCAGACATGCAGCTTGTAATAATTTTCTTGTTTTCAGCTCCTCTTCTCCAGAGGACAGGCATCAGTTCCACCAATAAAACCTCTCTGTTAGTGTGAACCAACCTTATAGCCACCTAAATTAAATTTCCCGTTGTTTCATTTCTGTTTCACATGTCCAGAAAATTAGGTGAGATTTCTCAAGAGAATGACAGTAGATGATATCTGGCAATAATAGCGTTTATGTGTTTTGTTGGTCCTAGAAAAGAGAAGTTGATTGTTTCACAGACCTTTCTCTGACACCGCAGCTTAATGTTTCCATGTGTGTGCCTTAATAATCAGAAATAATGTCATTATCAGTGTTCCTGTTATTATTGTGACATTTGTTTTTTCTGCTGTCATTTGTTATACGTCCTTGAATGCAAATGCTAATCAGTCTGTCAATCATGCACCAGCATTAATGAAATGGTGACCTATTTTTTTAATGTTTGCTTGCAGAGTTGATGTTCGCTGACTTTTTAAATGCAAAAACCAACTCTTGAAGTCAGGCATGTTAATTCAGGTTAAAGGATTGCATATCTTGTGCAGACTAAATAACGCATATAAATCAGTTGTTTATGTTTTATGATTCCTGCGGGATTCATAATTCTTTAGTTTACATCTCAACTCATTTTTACCTTGGAAAATAACAAGCTCTAATTCCAGGCATTTTTGTTCCAGGCATGTTTCCTGCAGTGCACAGCATTCATAATTGCACCAAATTCTTGTTATAAAACACACATTTTTGCAACAAATGCTGTGAGGCAACCGAACCCTTTAAAAATAAATAAATGCACAATTCTGACACGTAAAAACAAAGAGGTTTGAATTAAACTTCTCAAAAAAGGTTTGACTGTGCAGACATATAAATTCACAAGTTTCTATTTATCTAGACGACAAATTGTGTACCTGTCTGACACACTTTGGCATAGCCAAATGTTCTCGTCTGTAATATTGTTTGGGACGATTACATATCCACAGCTTGATTTGTGAAACTTGATAATCTTTTCCGCATGTTCTTATAAAATAATTGTTCTACTCGGGATGTTCTTCTAAATTGGATGACAGCTTCCCCACTGGGTGGGCATGATGAACTCTTGCCAACAGGGAGCAAACTAAGCAAGCAGAAAATGTCATTACAGCTCGATTTGAAGGCCTCATCTGTCTCCCTGTCAGCAGGCTTAGCCGCTCCTACCACAGAAACTTCAAATACCTGTAACAAGTTTAAAAAGTAATTTTCAATTTGTCTTTAAATTCCCAAATGATGTAACATATTTGAAAAGGTTTGGGAGGCACAATGGTTTGATTTCGTTAGGCTCAATATTCATTACAAATCATTAAGACCGTTTTCTTGCTGAAGTTGGAGTTTTTTTGTAATTATAAAAGTTGTAATTAAACTATTAGCCTATTTGATTGATTTTGCATCTTAAAACTATTGTGCTGAAATTTATTGAAGCTAATCTTGCATTCTGAAAGTCTTGTAAACAGACCAACAATAGGTCTGCCCAAACATTTTGTTATTCCAGGCGGAATCCTCATCCTGGAAAATTATCCTGGAAATTATAGAATTCAGCACTGACCTTCACGTCAGAGAGACATTGGATGGGTCTTATCCCAGCAAGCAATTTTGCGTTTAAAAGATGTCTATTAGCACACAGCTCTGACATCTAGGCTAAAACAAGGCAAAATTTGGACTGCCAGTGAAAATTTAATAGACGGCTAACCAAAGCCAAAGAATAGACTAGTCATCTAGAACATGAACATGTCAAAGAAATTAAACCAAACACCTTGTAATCACTTTGCTTACATGATGGAATATCAAACATCTAGCAAGTTATTTTGTCAAAAATGACATGAAACCAAATTCAAGATTATGAAGGTTACTAGAAGTGGGTTACTCATAGCTGGTCAATATCAGGTCTATAGTTAACCGAGGAAGTGAAATGACGGCTTTGGCTTGCTGGGATCTTTTGATCTAATGTCTTGAGGCAGCAGAAGGTCCACCTGAAGTTCAAATCCCAGTGAGGATCCTGAATCTGTTGATGTTTTCTAAAACACAAGGCCTGCAGCAAAACCATAACCTTTAGTTGGTGTCGACTTGACCTTAACTTGAGAACATAAGACCGTTCTTAATGGTGATCAGTATGCTAACATTTCTGATTAGCTCTTGATTAGCTATTCCTATATGGCAGTAGTCTATTAATATATTATAATATGCTTTATTTTAAGGTCATACTGTGGTAGTCTGAGCAGTTTCTCTTCGCAAACAAATTTAAAGTTTGAGGATATCTCTAGTTTCGCTCATTGATGACACGATGATCCAATCTCTCCTTCAAAAAGAAGTGAGAGTGAAATGCTAATTGAAAAGAGGGACAGAATAGAACAGAAAAGTAGTTTAAAATCTGAGGTCTAACAGACAGTGTTTGGGTCCCTTAAATGTGTGTATTTAGCTGCGTTTCCACCGCAGGAACTTTCCCCAGGAGTTAGGGACTTAACTCGGTGTGTTTCGACCGCAGGAACCGGGGTCTAAATCAGTGGTTTTCAAATCTGTCCTGGAGGCACCCCAGCCCTGCACATTTTGTGTGTCTCCCTCATTTATCACACCTGATTCAACTCATCAGTTTGCTAGTAGAGACTGCAAGAACTAAATTGGGTGTGTCTGATAAGGGAGACATACAAATTGTGCAGGGCTTGGGGTGCCTCCAGGACAGGTTTGAAAACCACTGGTCTAAATAAAGTTCCGGGTAAAGATTTTCCTCTCAAAATGGCCCTGCTTGCGAGGTAGTACTTTATAAAGTTCAGGAACTTTCGGGGGTGGGACTTTGGCGCTGAACAGGCTGATTTTGTTTGAGCTCACACGGCATTTTATTTCAACCTAAAAGTCTGTTGCGGTGCGTGCAGTAAGAGTCGTTTGCTATTCAAATCAACAATGGAGTTAAAAAAAATACGACCGATGGACCGTCGACGAGGTTTGGGCTTTGTTTATTTGCGGAGGACGAAATCCAGTGGGCTCTGGAAAGTCGCGCGCAGTCCTACATCACCGGACTAATATTCATGGTACTTTAGACCGCGATGGAAACGCAGACAGCAGCAGGTCTGGGGGGAAAATAGTTCCTGGGAGAAATTGTTCCGGGTAATTTTGGTGGAAACGGGGCTTTTGTGAACACTCTTCCCCTCCTCTCCATTCAACTCAAAGTCAGCGGTCTGAATTCAAGAGGCAAATATGTGCTGTTGTCAAGACCCTAAAACTATTTCTGTCATTCTACATTAGGTCTGCCCTTTCTCCTTAGATCAGCACACATGCAGAAATGGAAAAACTTGGTTGTTTATTTTTGGGAGTAATGAAGGAGTGATCTGAATGGAGACAATCAAATGTCTCATTACTGTAAGGTGCACTGTATAGATCATATAATAGAGACCCGTTTTCTTTTCTTTAAATCACCATGGAAAAAAAGGGTTTCTGAGAACTTGAGTCATTCAGATGTGTATATACAGGGGTTGGACAATGAAACTCAAACACCGGCCAATAAAGCGTTGGAGGATTCACGCCTACATATGCGTTGCCTGGTGGCCAATCTTCTCTGGTTTTACATTCCATCAGTAAGAGCCGAGTGTGAAGGTTGAATTAGTGGAGCAATAGCACAGCTGTACATAAAATATTGCAATCCACACAAAATAATGGGAGACATATCAGAGCTCAAAAGAGGACAAATTGTTGGTGTGCGTCTCGCTGGCTCATCTGTGACCAGCAGTGGTGGCTGGTGCAAAAAATTGCTTTGTTGTACTTTCATTCTATTATAGTTTCATAAAGTTTAATAAAGCCCAATATAAGTTTGCAAAAAATGTGATCTTCAAAATATTTATTGATCATACATTTTTTTTTTAATCTTAATTTTAATTTTATTGACAACATATTTGTCAAGTTGCAGACATGACTGAATGTATGTCCAGATGAAGAGACCTATATTACTTGTCTATTTTAATATAGTACATACTTCCATAAAGAGACACTTAAAGACTAAAGACAAATATTTTATTTGAAAAGAGACATGTCAATTGTATATCTATATATCATCTAGTGTTGTCAAAAGTACCGACTTCGGTACCAAATCGGTTCTGAAATGTAAAAAATGTGCCTCTTTGAGCGCTGTTGAGCAGGAATCGTAAACACCTCTGACTGGCCATTGTACTCGCGCAATAATCTGATATGTCTGTGATTGGCTACAATGATCAATGCACGGAAGTGTTTGAAAGCGGGAGCAGGAGCGTTTGAAAGCACAAGCAGGCAACTGTATTCAAACGCTCTCTTGTGTATCTGTGTAAGTGCTCTGTGAAAAGCGTCATTGATGTATATTTACAACATGTTTTTGAAGCGCTGATCATTGTAGCCAATCACAGACATATTTGATGAGCGTGTGAGCACAATGGCCAATCAGAGGTGTTTACAATTCTGCTCAACAGCGCTCAAATTTCAGTACCAAAGTCGTTACTTTTGACAACACTAATATCATCTACACAAGCCATTGTGATTGGACCCCAATGATAGCCTCAAGTTAAACTGCATTGTTTCATTGACCTTCTGTGTCGTTGCCCACAACGCTTTGTTGACAGGACTTTGAAATAGCAAATGGGGAAACCAATAAAAGGCATGACTTACATCGCATCTAGCTAGCCAACTCCAAGCTCCATGATCCTTATTTATTTCTTTATTTGAACACCTTGTAAAAGGATTTTTTTGTAAAGATAAAACTCAAACAAAAACAAAACTTGAATTTAAATTAATCTCGGAAGAGATATTACCCCTACTTGAGAGTCGAGAACGGTCCAATCACACAAGGCCAAAATATATAAAAACAATATTGATTCGCTAAAATCAAAAGTGAAAGGGTCTGGGGCGCAGTGCTCTGTGCAAGTCAATTAGAGCTCAGCCTCAAGTCACATGTGTTTCAAAAATGTACGGACCTAATAGACATCCATTTGACCGGCGCCCTGCACACAAAACGAACAAAATACATTTTTTTTTCTCATTTCTAATGACTACCAGTCGAATAGTATGACTTAATAATGTTATTGAAAGGGATGTCCAGGTACTCACCTCACCTCGACTGTCCTGTTTCCACCAAAACTGTTCGTCGGGAGTCAATATTCATGGTCGGGCTGCTATAGCCAAAACTTGTGCCAATGCCAGTTTCAGTGATGCCAACCGTGCAAATCTTGGACTGTGGACAATGTGAAACATGTATTGTTCTCTGATGAGTCCACCTTCACTGTCTTTCCCACATTGGTGGGAGTTACGGTGTGGAGAAGCCCCAAAGAGGCTGAACACCCGGACTGTTGCTAGGCCTGAAGCACGGCAGTGGATCAGTGATGGTTTGGGCTGCAATATCGTGGCATTGCCTACTGTGTTTGATGGACGCATCACTGCCAAGGACTATCGAACCATCCTGGAGGACCATGTGCACCTAATGGCTCAAACATTGTACCCTGAAGGGAGTGCCGTGTATTAGCATGATAATGCACCAATACACACAGCAAGACTTGTGATAGAGTGGTTTGTGAACATGAAAGTGAAGTTGAACATCTCCCATGGCCTGCACAATTTCCAAATCTAAATCTTTTTGAGCCACTTTGGGGTATTTTGGAGGAGCAAGTCAGAAAATGTTTTTTATCCACCAGCATCATCTGGCCACTGTTCTGGAGAGGAACGGCTCAAAATCCCTCCGGCCACTGTGAAGGACTTGTATCTGTTATTCCCAAGACGAGTTGATGCTGTGTTGGCCGCAAAAGGAGACCCTACACCATACTAATGAATTATTCTGGTCTAAAACCAGGTGTTTCAGTTTAATTGTATGTATATATATGTAGGTTTTGAAAGAACAATAAATACATAAGCGCATACATTTGCTGTGCTGAAATCACGAATGCAATTTTTCTTAAATTATATTATCAGCATAACAATTTGAGTAAATGCTGTGTAAAAGGTAGGGGATGATGCCCCACTTTTAGAACAATGTGCATTTACGTAAAAATTCAATGGAATGGAATTACTATGTAATTCGTGTTAGCTCACTACTGTGGCCTTTTTCAGTGCATTGTGAGGTAAACTGTTTGATAATATTAGTGTTTCTCATTTCTTTATCCCGAAACGCTAAAACTGGCACCATTTTGGAGAGAATTTGTCTCTTTTTAATCTCTATTTTAACCCATCTCTGGTGTGTGATGCTGAACTCTCGTATGAGTTTCTAAATGTTTTTGTATTCTTTGCCCAGTTCTGAGTATTGATATTTTATGTGCTACAATAGCAAATAAGCTACTCTTTTACGCTTACTCAAGCAGTATGTTGTACTCCATTCTCACTCACACTAAATTTTTTGGAAAGTAATGGTACTTTTACTTAAGTATAATTTTTTTCAGGATTCTTTCCACCCCTGATATTAGATCATGTTTCTTATTTATTTTTACTTTTTTATAAAGTGTAGTGATGAGAATGATGCTGAAAGTACAACAAGCCCATTCTCAACAGTTTCCGGTGCTGCTAATGAACAAGATGCTCTGCGCTTACATTAACACGGCATGACTGTCTGAGATAGCAGATGCCTTGTGCCACAGCTGAGGGACGTGTGTGTGTTTCTCAAATGACACTCGAGTGGCGGCTCAGCAGAGAAATCTCTAAGCTGGATGAGACATCACATGTCAGTAATCAAAGAGAGGCAGAGAGATTGAGGGCAAGACAGACACTGAGAAATGATGGTACAGGCTTGGCAAAGGGAAGGAGGGTGAAGTGAGGGATTGGGGGAGTGATGAGGGATGATGATGATGAAATGATAGGCTGGGGGTTTGGATGCTCAGATGGCTTAAGACAGCCAATCGGCCCCCCCCAGAGAGGTGGGAGCCACAGTGGTGGTCGCGTCTCTGTTTGTACTGCTAAAACATCGTGCACACACACACACACACACACGCACTGCTCTGAACCGATTCCATATTTCAGACAGGCACACCAAATTCTTTTCAAATTCATAGTCACATTTGCCTCAAATGATCCAATCACAAGCTGTCAGATATATATATATATATATATATATAACACTGATCTGAACCGTTTATACCTAGCTCTGACAACTTGTGATTGTGAGATATATGTAATATAACAAGTTTGTATAAGCTTTTACTTTAATATTTTCAATACTCAAAACTTATTTACATCACTTAGTTTCTACATTTCTAATTTTAATTTAAGTTTGCGTTTTTTTTTTTTTTTATCGAATTACCCAAAAGTGATTTTTAATAGTTTTAGTTAACGATACCAACACCGGTTCAGACTGGTTTTGTGATCTTTTGTGTAAGTGGGGAGTAAACAGGATTTTTTTTGTCAAATAAAAACTCAAATCTCAAATAAAGGATGACACAAAGTTAAGCCACCGTCACACTGCACTTTTCGTTCCAATGACTTCCATTCATACGCATGCGAAAAGAACGGAAATGTAAGCTCTCGCAAAAAGTTTCGCATTCCACTGCGTTCCAAAGTTCAAGTTTGGTGACCGAATTCGCATCACGTGAAGATGCGTGACCAGTAGAAGATCGACGTGACCTATTAGCTGAATTAAAAGAATGATATTTTTGCAGTAAAGTCGAGTAGATTGTATTTTTTTTTTTTTTTTTTTACATTTTGGGTGTATTACTATTTGTTATATGTTGAATTCATGTTTATAAAAAAGAAGCTTCAGAACGTGACGTCATATCACAACCATTGCAGTGTTAATTGATTTTGTGCAAAATGAGACTCCTGGTGATGGATAAACTGCCATTGCATAGCAGCACAGATACAAATGATAAAACACTTGAGAGGTGACTTACAGTATTACACTCTTGTGCATTCAATAGACCTTTGGCCATTCATGGTCTTGAAACAACATAAAATAAGATCCAAGTAAGCTAGTATGTCTATCTATTTTAGCAGATTATTTGTGATCTGATGCCTATTTATAGCAAAGATTCTAAAAATGCATATTAATTCTGGACCACTTTAACTAAGGTCTGTGACAGTCTAACCTGAGAATACTTATTGTACCCTTTGAGCAAATGTAGACTTGTGCAGCTTGTTACAAGTGAATTCTAAAAAACATAAATTCGATTTTAGATTTGCTCACTGAGGCTGGCAGCGTTAAAATGTTCCCTCCCAATTGCCCAGAGCTGAATACACTAACTCCCAAAGCAATGTCTAGCTCCCCGACCCTCTTATTTCCCACTTTTTTCACCCCCCCCACCCCCTCAGTTTACACCCACGATGCTTTGGATTTGCAGAGATTCAGACTGATTACTGATGTGTAAGATAAAGTGGCTGTATCAAGCACAATTTCATGAGCTGGCTTTTATTTCCCACAAGGACACGAATCATCTGAGGTGTTTGGCTTGTTTTTTTACTTTTCATTTGCCAGTGCTCTTCTTCCTAATTTCCTTTTTAAACCTTTGGAAAATCTTAGGTTAAGTAAATTAGTTGGCCGTCATATGCACAATTTATTCTTGCGGGCTTTGTCTAGAAGCTATAGTTCTGTCCAAAAAATTTTTTACCCTCATTGTAAAACATGTTGCACGCTTGAAGAGGAGGTGCTAGAGGAAGTGGACGGCTTCCCTATATCTTGGCAGCATAATTGACAAGCATGGGGGGACAGATGCGGATGTGAGAACACGAATCAGCAAAGCGATAGCAGCTTTCCTCCAACTGAAGAACGTCTGGCGATCCTCTGAGATCGGCATCAACACCAAGACCAGGATCTTCAACACCATTGTGACGCCTGTCTTGCTGTATGGTGCTGAGACTTGGAAAACCCTCACCACTAGCATGAAGAGAATCCATTTTCATCAACACCTGCCTTAGAAGGATCCTCAAGATCCGCTGGCCAGACAAGATCAGCAACGAAGAACTGTAGAAATGAACGAAACAGCAACCCGTGGAAGATGACATCCTCCAAAGACGCTGGAGGTTGATTGAACACACCCTCCGCAGGCCCGCAGACAGTATCACAAGGCAAGCCCTCACCTGGAACCCCAAGAGAGGCCGACCAAGAAACACTTGGCGCCATGATCTGGGCCACACGTAGGGGGAAGCTGGAACGCTTGTCCCAGCACCGAGACTTCTGGAGAAAGCTTGTTGCCCTGATGGGGCTACAGGCTGAAAAACAGCAACAACGTGTCATATGCTGTTTTTGGTTACAAACTTTATGTATTTCTTTTGATGCAACAAGCCAACAACAGTTCATAGTGACCACATCTGTCGAGTCCATATGTCAGCTAATGAATCAGATTTTGAACAGATTTTTTTTTAGCTGTTCATTCCAATAGACCTTAGTCATGTTAGATAGATGAAAACGAGGCTGTAAGGAATAGACTAAGGCTGCATTTATAAATGCATTTTTTTTTTTTTTTTACTCTAATTAACTTTACTTTACTTTTACTTTAATTAACATAGTTAATTTCAGTAAACTTAAGTTTTTTACATAAGGTTAATTCAATGCCATTTAGTTGAATCAGGTTAACATTCTTAATTTTGAACTATTAAGTTCAATTATTCTAAAATGAATATCAAACAAAAACCTAAACAAGTAATGCAGTTTAATTTACAAATTTACAAATGATATCTAACAAGAAAACCTTTTACAAAATCTTATTGATTAGCCAGAAGATGGTTTTGTTACATCCATGGCGTGCCCAAAGTAGTTGTTTTTTATTATTAAAACAACTTTAATTGTTATTAGCAGGTCCTCACCACAAGCACATGCTCTACACCTCACCACAATGGTAACCTCCAAAAACACTAACATAACACAACCTTTTAAATACCAACATAACAGAACATTAAACATTAAAAAGTCTCTCCATTTTCTCACCTTGTTAAAAATGCATAAAATAGCACTTTATTGAAACATTTACTCTCTAAATTCAGAATGTTTGCAAAGCATGATGGGAAGTGAAAATCCTGTTTGATTGGGTTACTTGATTGAAACGTGTTATTTCAAAATAAAAACAAGTTATGTTAAAGACTAACGGTTTTAAGTCAATATAACATGAAGCAATTACATTTGAACCAGAAACCTAATATAATGGTGTAAAATCAAGATGAATTGCTTCAATAAAGTGAACAGCATCATAAAATCATATTTTTGAGTGAAATGTGGTTTTATATCCGATACATATCTGGACATCCGATTTGCTTCTAAACACGAATATCCAATTCCCCTTTAAATTCCAAGCCACTACAAGGCGAGGACGATTCTGTGTTATGAAGCAGATGTGCTTGTATGCGCTCGCTTGCAGCTTTTTTTATTGAGGTGGAAACTTTATAAAGAAAGAAATTGTGCACTACTGAATCGCTGCACTACTGAAAGCTACATTATATTTCTCTGCAATGAGGTGATAACTTCACTGTAATTAACCCAACAAGCTTCACTAATAAAAGGCTACTTGTGCTCTCTCTCTCTTGCTCTCATTCATTAAAAAAATTTAATCTTATTTCACTTAAGAATTCTAAATCTAACAAGCTGTAGATAAAATAACAAACGAAAATGTATGTTATTTTCCTGTCCGTTCAGTCAAACATCCATGACAGCTGTTCTCTTGTCCATGCTGGCAAATAATCATGGCCACCTGACATGACTTATATAAATAATTGTAATAATACGGCCAGAGGGTCTACCATGTGCACAGTAAAGTGATCACTGACAATCATTTTTGGCGGAAATTAATGTAAACGCAGATATCGGATATCAGTCTAAAGTGAATGTTATGGTCAAAGGATTGGATCTGTGCTTTAAGACTTGCAGTGTAAATGCAGGCTTACAGTATAAAAGCACACACTTTATAAAGTTCCTAGATCATTTTCACAACTCACAACTTTCAAAGCTGTTTTATGGAGTTTTTAGGTTTTCACAGCTGAAAAATACATTGAACGTTGGTAATTCTTTCTGTCACAGCCTCATTTTCATTCCTGTCAAAAAATACATTTGGTGTTACCCTGCCTACACTCTTAAAAATAAAGGTTTCAAAAAAGGTGTTTTTGCAGCGATGCCATAGAAGAATTTTTTTTTTGTCATTGAAGAACTTTTCAGTGAACAGATCTTCTTGGGCCCTGTTTACACTACTGCGTTTTCCTTTTAAAACAGCATTTTATAAATGAAAACGATCCTTGTCTATACTGGCGTTTCAGAAACGATCTATGTCCACACTAAACGACTGAAAACGCATGACTGTTCATGCACACTGGGCATGCGTGTAAACAGTTGCTCATGTAGGCAGCTGTAGTATTATAAACTGCACAATGGCTGCTAAAAAGGACCACAAAATCAGCAAAGCATGCAGTTCTGTCTCCGTGTTATCGTTTATGTGGTCGTCGAGGCTGGTATGTAACAGAGCCGTTGAGAGAGACGGCTCAGGGCTGCATTTCCCAAAAGCATTGTAAGCCTAAGTTGATTGTAGAACAATAGCCACCAATGGTCTCTACGATCAACTTAGGCGTGCAGTGCTTTTGGGAAACGCAGCCCTGGTCTGTTATCGTGTTCCGATAGCGTAATGTGGGCAGCCGTGCCTTAGTCTCAATTTTGGTCCGTTTACACTGAAACGCAACCCCGCTGTTTTCAAACTAAATCAGGATCTGCAGCGTTTTCGAGATGAGTTATGCATTTTAAAATGAAAATGCACTAGTGTAAACGGGGGCCTTGGTTTAAAGAACGTTTTAATAATCTGAAGAACCCTTTTCCACTATTAAGAACCTTTTGGTGAATGGAAAAGTTTCATGGATTTTAAAGGTTCTCTTAATGGAACCATAGCCAATAAAGAACCTTTATTTTTGAGAGTGTACGGTCTATGAACCAATGGATTTCCAAATTAGACTGAACTTCAACTCACTGATTTAATGATCAGCAATTCTCAAATTCCAGTGTGTTCTTCATACAAAGCTATTGCTTTATTTATTTATTTATTTATTTATTTATTTATTTATTTATTTATTTATTTATTTATTTACAACTCCAACACCTCATTGTCATTATATACCATCGTTGTAAGGACAAGAAATGTCAAAAATTTCTTCAAAATATATTTTTCACAAAAGGAAGATGAAACAGCTTGAGGGTGAGTAAATGACAGGATTTTCATTTTTGGTTAAACTATTCACTTAAAGGCAGCAGCTTTTCTCCAGATTGCAGTATAATTTATTTATTATTGCTTATTCATTATTTTAAAGATGAGCTGTTAGTCGCTTTGAAAAGAAAGCATAAATGTAAATAAGATTTGTAAAGATTTAAAAATCCAAAGATGGAATCTGGAATTATTTGACTCCACCTTAGGGAGGAATCGCACGCTGTCATGGCAACCAACACATAAAGGTGTGTAAACAGAAGTAACATGTCAGTCTACATCCTTTCAAACAACCATGTTGAAGTACGCAAGTTACTTTTTATGTAAATAAGATGATGTTTTGTGATCCTGGGGATGTTGTTTCCCTAAGGTGTGTCTTTTTACATCTCGTCTCCCCCGTGGATTCATTTTGGTATTATTAGGGTGGCATCCGAGTAGTCGGCACTAAAAAAAATGTCCATCTCGGAGTTATTTTTTTAATAAAGTGAATAGTTCACATTGTGTAGGAGGATTACTGACAGCTGACAATACTTTAATATACACTCACCTAAAGGATTATTAGGAACACCATACTAATACTGTGTTTGACCCCCTTTCGCCTTCAGAACTGCCTTAATTCTACGTGGCATTGATTCAACAAGGTTCTTTAGAAATGTTGGCCCATATTGATAGGATAGCATCTTGCAGTTGATGGAGATTTGTGGGATGCACATCCAGGGCACGAAGCTCCCGTTCCACCACATCCCAAAGATGCTCTATTGGGTTGAGATCTGGTGACTGTGGGGGCCATTTTAGTACAGTGAACTCATTGTCATGTTCAAGAAACCAATTTGAAATGATTGGAGCTTTGTGACATGGTGCATTATCCTGCTGGAAGTAGCCATCAGAGGATGGGTACATGGTGGTCATAAAGGGATGGACATGGTCAGAAACAATGCTCAGGTAGGCCGTGGCATTTAAACGATGCCCAATTGGCACTAAGGGGCCTAAAGTGTGCCAAGAAAACATCCCCCACACCATTACACCACCACCACCAGCCTGCACAGTGGTAACAAGGCATGATGGATCCATGTTCTCATTCTGTTTACGCCAAATTCTGACTCTACCATCTGAATGTCTCAACAGAAATCGAGACTCATCAGACCAGGCAACATTTTTCCAGTCTTCAACTGTCCAATTTTGGTGAGCTCGTGCAAATTGTAGCCTCTTTTTCCTATTTGTAGTGGAGATGAGTGGTACCCGGTGGGGTCTTCTGCTGTTGTAGCCCATCCGCCTCAAGGTTGTGCATGTTGTGGCTTCACAAATGCTTTGCTGCATACCTCGGTTGTAACGAGTGGTTATTTCAGTCAAAGTTGCTCTTCTATCAGCTTGAATCAGTTGGCCCATTCTCCTCTGACCTCTAGCATTAACAAGGCATTTTCGCCCACAGGACTGCCGCATACTGGATGTTTTTCCCTTTTCACACCATTCTTTGTAAACTCTAGAAATGGTTGTGCGTGAAAATCCCAGTAACTGAGCAGATTGTGAAATACTCAGACCAGCCCGTCTGGCACCAACAACCATGCCACGCTCAAAATTGCTTAAATCACCTTTCTTTCCCATTCTGACATTCAGTTTGGAGTTCAGGAGATTGTCTTGACCAGGACCACACCCCTAAATGCATTGAAGCAACTGCCATGTGATTGGTTGATTAGATAATTGCATTAATGAGAAATTGAACAGGTGTTCCTAATAATCCTTTAGGTGAGTGTATGTTAAGGATTTAGAGTGATTACATTGTTAACTTACTTCAATATTCCTATTCAAGCAATTGCCACCATCATACGTAGTGTATGATTAAGGTTTCACACAGCTTGTTTTTGCACAGTTAAGATGAGATAACTGTTTTGAAATAAATCAAAGAGAGGAAGTGAAAAAAGGATTTATTAACCATGGGAAAATATTAATTCTTCTAAGTTGTCTTTTTAGGCTGCCAAAACTGTGGCTTTACAATTACATGTTCCATCTGCCTCTTCCTCTTGCCAAATTAATTTAGGCCACTTTTGCTAATGCCCGTGCATTCAGATGACAAACTGGCAGCAAAACCAGCATGAAGAGGCTGCAGGAGAGTGGAAATAAAGACAGACCCAGAGTTTGCCTTAAATTCGACCATGTTGGGACTCTTTGTGTGATTTCAGCACAAGGATTTTTTTATTCAGATGCTAAATCCTAATCAGATAAGTTTGACAATAATTGAACCTTCTATTTGAAGGTTTTACTATTTTAAACATGATTAGCATGCCAAATTGATCATTAGTTTCAAAAGTATTTATTTTTTCTGATTTTAAAATGTATAGTAGATGTGGAAAGGGATGAGGCCTTGCATTTTGTTCTTTGATCAGGGATTTTGAACAACAAAGTAATTTCAATCCTTTATGCTGTTTTTTCTTCTTCTTCTGTGAAACAAAAGTATATATATACACAGACGCATAGAATTCATAAAACTCAGAAATCGCCCCCATACCCTCAAAAAGGGCATTATTTTAGGGGACAAACATTTGTAGTGGTGTCCAAAACCATTGTGGACGTTATTGAGTGCACTTATTCAAACCCACATTGCACCGCAATAAAAAGTGTATAGCCGATGTATGTTCAATGGCTGTCCGAATTCACTCACTCGTTTTCATTCACTCTTTCAAGTGAACTGTATTAGCGGACTAACGTAGGGAATAGTGATTGAGGGTTTTGGGGGCGATTTTTGATTCAGCCATAGACTTGGTCAGTGTTGTGTCATAGCTGGGGGCATGGCCTGGGGGTGGAGTCGGCGTGGGGGGAAACAGTCCATTCCCCCTCACTGGAAATGCATGGTGTTACCCAGTATAGCCTACGTAAAATCACTTCTGCCGCTCGACAGCAAGATACATAGAACTGAGTTGTATTGGGTCGAATTGTCCATACAGTATCTGTGACTGGACAAACGACCCAACAGAATGGCCAAAGGTGTCATTTTATCATGAAAATGCATGCTTCTTCCCCAAATATCTATGACATGCCTACTTCATAAATCACCCAGTCTTTCAATCAAGTGTTCCTGAATTTAATGGATTTAAAGTATGTATTACATACATTTAACATTAAAACTATTATAAATCTTGTCTTGTGCTATGAAATGGATATTTTTTCTGAATATGCCGTGTGCAATACAAATACGTTTAAGTATAAGTTTGTTTGTGCTATAAACAGGAAATACGCCGAGTCTAATGTCTAATATATGTATTTATAATGCAATGATAATCAACATAGCCTTTATCACTGTATAGAATATCATTTCTGCCTCATTCTGTGATATGAAGACACGTCAGATCACAAAAGCAAGTTATTTCAAACACTCGACTGACATTATGAAGTGAGTTTGGAGTAAATGCGTCATTAAATGTTCTCTTTCATTGGACATTTCATTGCCTCGCATATACTAATTTAATTAAAACTTTGCTATTTTATAATTGCACTAAGCCACTCACGATTTCAGTTTGAATCACAAACATGAGCCCAGCCCTTCCTATAATGAAATAAAGAAGACTTTTGAATGTTTTGTATATCAATAACCTCATGCATTCTGTGGCTATGTGATCGCTCATCGTGAAAAACTGCTTTAACAATAAGTTGACTGTTTTTTGATGCATTTCTAGTCCCGTGACAAGTATGACTATATTGCCGTTTTTGTTAAACAAACTTTTCCATTGCAATGAATGAAATCTCTTATTTTTCATCTTTACAATAATACCACCATCATGTAGTGCAAATGTTTAATTGTAATGGACGTATTGCACAGGCTTTCGGAATTGATGAACCGCTCCGTCTGTTTATTCGGCAGTTTTTTTACTTATTAGAGGTGCAGAATCTACTCTTATAAAACAGAATTTTTTTCCGATGTAAACTCTAAAAATAGATCAACGTTTAAGAGCAAACATGTTGAAGATTAACCAATGGGCTGTCGATTCATTAAATAAGTTATTTCCTCACAAAAGCTCTTTTCCATTGACATCCATTGTCTTCCATGCGTACTGCAGCGTTTTCGGCTAAGGTTGAAGGCTTGCCTTCAAGTGGCTTTATGACACTGCAGGAAATCCCAGTTGCAGAATAAAATGCAGATAGAGACGTTTTGACTGATGAAACATGAAGACAGACAATAAACATATGATTGGGACAATATATGGTGTTTTTCTAGACATCTCGGGTATTTTCATAAGAATAAACTCCAGTATATTTATAATGCAATGCTAATCAACATAGCCTATATTACTGTATAGAATATAATGTCTGCCTCATTCTGTGATATGAAGACACGTCAGATTACAAAAGCAAGTTATTTTAAACACTCGACTGACATTATGAAGTGAGTTTGGAGTAAATGCGTCATTAAATGTTCTCTTTCATTGGACATTTCATTGCCTTGCATATACTAATTTAATTAAAACTTTGCTATTTTATAATTGCACTAAGCCAATCACGATTTCAGTTTAACTCTGGTTAATAGTGCAGCCCTGGATTAACCTCACACACAAACAAGCACACAAAAAACGCTCAATTCACACAAACAAGCAGCTCTGTCTCACACACATGCTACTGTGGTAAATTTATTCATTGCACAGACTGATTTTTTTTGTAGCACGTGTGACATGTATTTCACACTGTATAGCACTGATATGGTCTACTTTTTCCTTTATTTCCCCACAGAAAAAAACAACATACGGTTTTGAAACATTGAGGAAATAGTGAAAAAATCAATTATTGATTGAACTGTTCCTTTAACTTTTGGTCAAAGTCTTTGATGGTCATTCTGTCATTCTCTTTTTATCTGTTTACGTTCTTCTCTCTCCTTCAGGGGTGAAATGTGGTTGGTGAGGCTTGTGCCATCTGTGTTACTGCTGGAGTTTATAGCTCCGCAGTAGATCAAACACACATCGCTGAAGTCCTGAAGAGCTTGCACACATGGCCATGTACACACATAGTCACATGCACACAAATATACAATTGCACTGCTAGGTTGCCTTGATGGAAGCTGGTCAATTTGTAACTTGAGCACGAAACTCACAGCATGGCTGTCTGAGAGGATGATAGGAAATAACTGTTTGGGTATTCTTTGAATGGTTCCTTGTCTCATTTAACTGATGCAATATTAGATTTGAGAGGCAAGAGGCTAAAATGCATCTGAGAAACAAAAGTAATCTTGTTATAATGTAACAAATGATAGTGGTGCTTGAAATTGCTTGGAAGTATTTGAAATCAGAACAAAGCAGTGGCTTTTCTATAAAGTAGGGCTGTACATTATAGAAAATTGTCAATCTCTGTAAACTAGGGTTAGGTATCCAAAAGTGTTAGTCTTCCTGGTTTCAGTTTCAGTTTGTGCTTATATGACTATCTTCCTCAAAAATGTATGTAATGTAAGTGTAAAAATGTAAATAAATACACATTAATTAAATAATTAAAAAGATATTGATACAAGTTTATCGTCATTTTTAGCACAGGCCCAAAAGTGATTGTTGTGATGAGGTGTGTTATATCGATATTTCATTAGCCTGAACACAATGAGTATCGTTTCATCCTGGACCAAAAGTATGGAAGCTTGTTTCCGCCACAAAATGGTAATTGTGACTTTTTATCTCATAATTCTGACTTTTTTTCCTCGCAATTGCAAGAAGAATTGTGAGATATAAAGTCAGAATTGCGAGTTATAATTTCCGAATTGCGTGTTAGAAAGTCAGAATTGTGTGATTTATAAACTCTCGCAATTCTGACTTTATAACTCGCAAGAAAAAATGTCAGAATTGCGAGATGTAAACTCGCAATTGTGAGATAAAAATTATCTTTTAAAATGTTTTATTCTGTGGCGAAAGCAATCTTCCACACAAAAGGCCTCATTCAGCCGATAAATTTACCAAGGCAACTAGGGCCAGATTTACTAAACACGGCAATTCCACAAAAGCGCTGATGGGAGTGGAAAGTTCAGCGTGTGATCTACTGATGACATGCATATTAAAGAGCACAGACACAGACGGATAATTTCCATAATGGCCAACACAATCTACCAAGAGCAGCGCAAATTAGTGTCTGGTTTAAGACATGCTTTTTTTGGGCCGTTAAATAATAGCATGAACACCAGTAAACTGACAAGCGCAAACCTTAGTAAATCAGCTTGCATTTAAATACTCTCCTCCCATAAATACTGCGTCTGAAAGGGAAACTCCTACAAATGCATATGCAGTAAGGTCAGCCGCAAAAATGACTCTAGCTGCGTCCGAAATCGAATACTTCTCTACTATAAAGTATGCGAAAAACAGTACGCCAACAGAGTAGTATGTCCAAATTCATAATATTCGAAAAATCTGTCTCTTAAAATGTGTAGTCATCTATGCTGTCTGAAGGTGAAATCACCTTAAAAAGCAAAGATATCTGGGATGTAGTTTTAGAAGGTTGTATGTAGACCCTTAACACTTGGCACACTAACCTCAAAAAACTTGACAATTAACAAATGTAAAAAGATGAGCTCACAACACACAAAAACATAAAATAACAATGAAAAAATTGTGTTATACATGTAATACATGTTACTCCAGTGAAGGTGGAGTCATGTTATCCAAGTATTTGATATCCATTCAAATAAAACAGCTGCTGGATTGTGGACACAGGTGTTTTTTTATCCTAGGTCACAGCATGTAAACTGCTGTGTGTGTGTTTGTGTGTGTGTGTGTGTGTGTTTGGTCAACACAGAGTTGATTTTAAAGTAAAACCTTTCTCATCCCACAGATGTCTGTAATGGGTGTGCCATTTATCGAACAACAACAACTAATGTCATCTTTGATATACCAGTGTTTTGACTGGGATTTCAGAAAAGCTATTGAACGCATCGTCCTTTTGGTACTAGACTTTCAAAGCATTTCAAAGATCAAACACCATTTTACCTGGAATCTTCAGTTTTTAGGCTTTCATGTCAGGGATATTATTAAAATATTTGGGGTTACTTGAGGGTTTAATTGTCAGGTTCAGTTAGATAAGTGATTACATGACTGAGAGAAAATGTCAGTAGTTGAGTAAGGTTTTTACTTGTACTTCTCGAAGCCCCTGAGTAACTTAAAGACCTTCTGTGGTGAAAATCAGTCACAGAAGTTTTTAATGTTGTTTGTGTGTCTATGTGGGTTTTTTAATATGCTTTAAAGGGGTCATGAACTGCGTTTTTTTTTTAAAATTGTTTTATGATGTTTCTTGGGGTGCACTTATAATGTTAGAATGCTTTTTACATCAAAATTTTCATAATTTATAAATAAAAGGCATTTTTCCTACCCTGATTTTAGTCTTCTGCTCTGAATGCTCTGTTTTAAGTGGTGTGTCCGCTGGGAGACTTTAGTGTAAGCACCCACTGCTGTGATTGGCTAACGTCTTTGCATTTTAAATAGTATTACTCCCTCTTTTAGCTCGTTTTTACAGTTACAGCTCTCATGGTTAACTAATCGTGAAAAGTGTTCCATTACATTTAGATCTATGGCATTATATTAAGATTGTGGCATGAAAGGTTGCAGTGATGATCATTGTAGCCGATCACACACATGCTGAGCGCATGAAAGCAGCGATCTCGTCATTGCAACTCAGTTTCTGTACACTAACAAATGCTTTTATCTTCACTAACAGTGATATAGTTAAGAGATTCGTTGAAAACGGGAGTCACTGATAAACACGTCACTGATAAACTCTCTGTGTGATTGACAGGTTCAGCGCGTGCTGCTCAAACGATTGCAAAGGGAGCTTTCTTTGATCGCTTTCTTTATAGAATTTAATCACTGTTAAATAACAGATTATTTCCATCCTCCTAAGAGAAACAACGCATGTTGATGTTTAGTCACTGGTCTGATTTACTGACAAAGAACATCTGACTACATGAATCATCAGGCATTAGAATGAACACAGTTACTTACATGTTGCATTACTGTTGAACCCAATCACTGCACAATATTTTGTAATCCTCAACGGCATGTTTATTGCTTTGTAGGTCGATGGTTTAACACTAGGCCTATGTTACATGTGCGAATCGGTGGGCGGGGCTAAACAGGCAGTGATGAAGTAGGCGTTGATATTCTTCTGCTGAGGCGGTGCTTGCCTCCCTTTGACGTCATAGATCCCCACTTTGAAAAACCTGTCGTTTGCTGAGCCTGGTGTCTATAAAAGCTTTTCTTTGACTAACAAAGAAGTTTTCAGCTCTGAAACTTACAGGATATTCTTATATTACCATGACCTTTTATATATCAAAAGCTCAAGGGAAAGTTGATTTCTCAATTCATCACCCCTTTAAGGCAAACCATGTGCAAATTCATAAGTCACCACCATTACTGAATATTTTCTCTTTAAAACTGCAGTGAACCAAAGACAGTCTCAAAAACACGGTTTGAAATCGCTGGTGTTTCTGGCTTCACAAACTACCTTGTAACAAATCACGTCAGCGTGTGGGCGGTCTTTATATCATTAACTTTGAAGCAGGGGAGTCTCAAGAGAAGCAGGTTATTTTCTGTTGATATAAAAAATTGGGTACATTTAGCAATATAGTGGGTAAATTATGCATATGTGATGTACACTCACCTAAAGGATTATTAGGAACACCTGTTCAATTTCTCATTAATGCAATTATCTAATCAACCAATCACATGGCAGTTGCTTCAATGCGCTTAGGGGTGTGGTCCTGGTCAAGACAATCTCCTGAACTCCAAACTGAATGTCAGAATGGGAAAGAAAGGTGATTTAAGCAATTTTGAGCGTGGCATGGTTGTTGGTGCCAGACGGGCCGGTCTGAGTATTTCACAATCTGCTCAGTTACTGGGATTTTCACGCACAACCATTTCTAGAGTTTACAAAGAATGGGGTGAAAAGGGAAAAACATCCAGTATGCGGCAGTCCTGTGGGCGAAAATGCCTTGTTGATGCTAGAGGTCAGAGGAGAATGGGCCGACTGATTCAAGCTGATAGAAGAGCAACTTTGACTGAAATAAACACTCGTTACAACCGAGGTATGCAGCAAAGCATTTGTGAAGCCACAACACGCACAACCTTGAGGCGGATGGGCTACAACAGCAGAAGACCCCACCGGGTACCACTCATCTCCACTACAAATAGGAAAAAGAGGCTACAATTTGCACGAGCTCACCAAAATTGGACAGTTGAAGACTGGAAAAATGTTGCCTGGTCTGATGAGTCTCGATTTCTGTTGAGACATTCAGATGGTAGAGTCAGAATTTGGCGTAAACAGAATGAGAACATGGATCCATCATGCCTTGTTACCACTGTGCAGGCTGGTGGTGGTGGTGTAATGGTGTGGGGGATGTTTTCTTGGCACATTTTAGGCCCCTTAGTGCCAATTGGGCATCGTTTAAATGCCACGGCCTACCTGAGCATTGTTTCTGACCATGTCCATCCCTTTATGACCACCATGTACCCATCCTCTGATGGCTACTTCCAGCAGGATAATGCACCATGTCACAAAGCTCGAATCATTTGAAATTGGTTTCTTGAACATGACAATGAGTTCACTGTACTAAAATGCCCCCCACAGTCACTCAACCCAATAGAGCATCTTTGGGATGTGGTGGAACGGGAGCTTCGTGCCCTGGATGTGCATCCCACAAATCTCCATCAACTGCAAGATGCTATCCTATCAATATGGGCCAACATTTCTAAAGAATGCTTTCAGCACCTTGTTGAATCAATGCCACGTAGAATTAAGGCAGTTCTGAAGGCGAAAGGGGGTCAAACACAGTATTAGTATGGTGTTCCTAATAATCCTTTAGGTGAGTGTATATTACGATGTTATAATGAACTATGTGACACTGGACCACAAAACCAGTCATACGGGTCCATTTTTTGAAAGTATACTAAATGAGGCAAGGGTGTAGAGTTACATTCAAGCTATTTTAAGGCATGACATTTTTTTCTCAGGAAAAAAAAAAAACATTTAAATATGTCATTTTGGTGATCAAAGATGAGTTTTAAGTGATAAAATGATTGACTGCAGGGGGACTTTTATTTTCATGACATTTCTAATCAATTTCCCGAATTATGTAATGTATAATACATTTACCAAGAATATTTATTTATTTATTTGGGTCGGTGGGGACGCTTTTTTGGGCCTATGGAGGTTTAAATATTCTTTGGTTACTTAAAGATGTTTGAAGGGCAAATTAGTTCATAATTTTATTTTAATCTCAGATAAATTCATCATAAGTTTAATTACGTGTCATCAATATTCTGATTCTATTGAGCTGTATTAATCATCCAAAAAGGCTTGTCTACAGCTCTCAAAGAATATGTCCTTGTCAAATGTTAGTACCGCGAACATCAATTATGATTCATATCAGGACCGCAAGCGGGACACTGTGAAATGACAATCTAGTTTATCTGTGGTCTTTGGCTTGTGCTCTGTTACTCACAGAAATACACTCTTCTCTCAAAGAATGGAAAGGTTTGGTGGCATTTGCATCACATTTTGATATACATCAGTTTGATAAGCTCTTTACAAAATATGGACCATATTTCCAGTGTGAGTTATTGTTGTGGGTCGGCTGGTGAATGTGCTATATCGCGGTTGGCCTCTTCGGGACACTGCACAGGTAGGGCACGTTTTGAATTAGCCTGACAGTTTCACCATTAAAAATTTGCATTTCGGTGACCTTGCTGGATTTGATTTAGTGTTTGGTTAATAGTACTTGCAGTGCAATTCAGACTTGTTAAGAGCTTGGGTAATATTTCGATTAAACCCTCTGCTTTTGCTCATTTTTAATTCATAACTTGCCAGTAAGAGTGCAATTAATATTCAAGGAATTCATGACATTCTCTGGAAGTGAGATCACACTTCTGTCTTGAACAGAGTGCAGTGGAAGTGAGCATAAGAGATTGTCCAAAGGCATAAGTGTTGCAGCTCTTCCACTTACAAACCCTGCGGCAGAACAGCGAAATATTTGTAACAAAATCATCTCGTCCTGACGGAAAAGCCAGCTTAGTGCACAGTGAGTAAACTGCAAAGTGGTTTGTGAGGTCAGTACTGTGAAAATACTAAGGTACAGTCAGATAATACCATGGTTCTTGATTATCATATTCATTTTCCGTGGATTTTTAAATGTAGCCTACCCTGAAGTTTTTCAAAGTGGTTGTGCATAAGGCTGATAATAACAATTCTGTAAAATATTCATCATCACCAAACTTACCTGCAGAGCCACATTTTGTTATATTTGAAACTATTGCTGCAGTCAATCATTGATAGACTTACTCATCACACTCTGTGCCTTATATAATCTAGCCCCATATGACTAAAGAGTACATCAAATATTTGAGTTTGAAGCCTGTATGATTGAGTTGTGTCTTGGACTGCTCGCTAAACACAAGACTCCCTTTTTAGTTGTCAGAGCTGTTGCACATGCTTGTGGCACATAAAAAGCCACTGTACTCTCGCAGGACAAGTTTGATGCCCTGATCTCATTCCCCTTCTCTTGCTGTTACTTTATGGCAGGGGTTCCTGACATGTTTCTTCAGCTGAACCTATGTGACCTAAATTATATTCTTCAAGTACTTCATAAACTGTCAAGTTACTGTGCACAAAACTACTTGTGATTTTCACAATATTTTTTGCATGCTAATTGCACAATTAAAGCTAACTGAATCATTTTATTAGATCCTGAAAAGGTTTTTTAATGGTATGCTATTTTGGTAACACTCTACAATAATGTCCTATTAGTTAAAGCTAAAGCATTAACTAAAATTATCTATCAGTGAGCAATTAATTTGGTATAGTATTTATGGTTACACTGTTTTGATGGTCCACTTTAGATATTCTGCAAACTAAAAGTAATTTTGCAACTACATTTGATCTCTCATTAGAGTATTAGTAGACTGTTAGGTTAGGGTTTGGGTTACATGACATGTAGTTGCAAAGTTACTTATAGTTAGTAGAATGTCAAAAGTGGACCATTGAAATAAAGTGTTATTGTATTTATTGATCTTTAACATTAGTTAATAATACAACTGTTCATTGTTAGATATACAGTGCCCTCCAGTAATATTGACACCCTTGGTAAATATGAGCAAAGGCTGCTGTGAAAATACATCTGCATTGTTTATCCTTTTGATCTTTCATTAAAAAAGTATCAAAATTCAAACAAAATTCAAATTCAAACCTTTCATTGAAGTAAAACAATTCAAAGTGGGGGGAAAATGTTTTTCTAGTTCACGTTAGCCACAATTATTGGCACCCGATTATTGCAACCTCCTTTTCCCAAGATAACCGCTCTGAGTCTTCTTCTATAATGCCTGATGAGTTTGGAGATCAGAGCCCATTCTTCCATACAGAATCTCTCCAGATCCTTCAGATTCCCAGCTCTTCTCTTCAGTTCATCACTCATTTTCTATAGGGTTCAGGTCAGGGAACTGGGATGGTCATAGCAGAAGCTTAATTTTGTGCTCTGTTATTGTAAGAATCGGTTTTACTGTTAAGACAAAAGCTGAAGATCCAACCCCCTGCAATAGAACAATAAAACTCACAAATCTGGAGAGAAGATCTCACAGAAAGAGTGTAGGACATCGGCCTGCCCAAAACCTTCTCCCCCTCTCCCTCCTCCCTTCCCTCCCCCTGATTCAAGTCACAGAATGCAGATATACCACAGATGATGTATCTTGTAAATCTGTTGTTTTTCCCCTTTAATGTGTGGTATCTTTTTAAAGGTCTCAGTGCGATTTGGTAAAATGGTCTCAACTTCACTGTAGTCACTGGTAGGATGAGAAAGATTGAAACATATGAGAATTATGTTCTCCCTTTTTGAGTGGTCTCTTCAAAGATATCTGATCCTCTCCCCCAAACTAGGTGTTGTGTTGCAAATATTTACAAACCCTTTGTTCTGGTCTGGGTATTTAAGGAAGGGTAGCAGAGCTGCCATTGGGGAACATTCTGTAGCCAGAGCCCCCATGCAGTGCTGCGTCAGTGTCCGAGAGGCACTCACACACACTGTGTGTACTGTGCCAGATATGATAACTCTTTGAAATTATTTTCACATTACTTTGTAATTGTGTTTTATATTTTTATGCTAAAAGTTGTGTACCATGGATTCATGTTTAATTGTTTATTTTAAGTCCTGTCTGGCCAAAATAAATGTTAATCTTGATTTATCTTGTATTATTCTGAAATCATTATTTTAGTAGTGTCGCATGCAGAGTTTTGTAGGAGTTTCCGCAAATCTTTCTGTCAGGGCAGATCAAACCGAGGACCCCACGACCGGAGCATGGAGCCAAGCGTGAGGGGCAATCTGATTCCTGACTGTCACTGTTATTAACAAGTTGCAGCTCTCGTGACTATTAATAAAATCACGCTTTTTGTTATGAGTAAACGTGTGACTCACTTAAAGGTAAAATAGTTCACTCTGAAATCCTCTGTAATATCAGAACTGACTAATTTGTGTACGTGAGGTAATGTAAATTAGCGAGCATTATTCTCTGAGCGACTCCGGGTCCCATGGTGGAACGAATATTTGAAAATAAGAGATACTAAGAAAAATCAACGATCCAAATTAAATCACAACGAATCATCAGCTGTTAAATTACAAACGTAACAAATTGAACGAAGTCACATAAAATTGGAGTCAGATCACTTTATTCATGGAGTCAGATTTAAAATTAGATATTAATAAATTAAGTGAATTGAACAGAAATGCTGAAAAGGCTTACACGCAGAATCCTTCAACCAGCTGCTGGATTCCGTTCTTCTTGGGCCAGTAGGTGGAGCCTACATTATCATGTTAGTTCATGTTAACTAATGTAGGTAACTAACATTAACAAACCTAACCTTATTGTAGTGTTACTGAATTTTTATTATACACAAAATTATACACTCACCTAAAGGATTATTAGGAACACCTGTTCAATTTCTCATTAATGCAATTATCTAATCAACCAATCACATGGCAGTTGCTTCAATGCATTTAGGGGTGTGGTCCTGGTCAAGACAATCTCCTGAACTCCAAACTGAATGTCAGAATGGGAAAGAAAGGTGATTTAAGCAATTTTGAGCATGGCATGGTTGTTGGTGCCAGACGGGCCGGTCTGAGTATTTCACAATCTGCTCAGTTACTGGGATTTTCACGCACAACCATTTCTAGAGTTTACAAAGAATGGTGTGAAAATGGAAAAACATCCAGTATGCGGCAGTCCTGTGGGCGAAAATGCCTTGTTGATGCTAGAGGTCAGAGGAGAATGGGCCGACTGATTCAAGCTGATAGAAGAGCAACTTTGACTGAAATAACCACTCGTTACAACCGAGGTATGCAGCAAAGCATTTGTGAAGCCACAACACGCACAACCTTGAGGCGGATGGGCTACAACAGCAGAAGACCCCACCGGGTACCACTCATCTCCACTACAAATAGGAAAAAGAGGCTACAATTTGCACAAGCTCACCAAAATTGGACAGTTGAAGACTGGAAAAATGTTGCCTGGTCTGATGAGTCTCGATTTCTGTTGAGACATTCAGATGGTAGAGTCAGAATTTGGCGTAAACAGAATGAGAACATGGATCCATCATGCCTTGTTACCACTGTGCAGGCTGGTGGTGGTGGTGTAATGGTGTGGGGGATGTTTTCTTGGCACACTTTAGGCCCCTTAGTGTCAATTAGGCATCGTTTAAATGCCACGGCCTACCTGAGCATTGTTTCTGACCATGTCCATCCCTTTATGACCACCATGTACCCATCCTCTGATGGCTACTTCCAGCAGGATAATGCACCATGTCACAAAGCTCGAATCATTTCAAATTGGTTTCTTGAACATGACAATGAGTTCACTGTACTAAAATGGCCCCCACAGTCACCAGATCTCAACCCAATAGAGCATCTTTGGGATGTGGTGGAACGGGAGCTTCGTGCCCTGGATGTGCATCCCACAAATCTCCATCAACTGCAAGATGCTATCCTATCAATATGGGCCAACATTTCTAAAGAATGCTTTCAGCACCTTGTTGAACCAATGCCACGTAGAATTAAGGCAGTTCTGAAGCGAAAGGGGGTCAAACACAGTATTAGTATGGTGTTCCTAATAATCCTTTAGGTAAGTGTATATCACAAACCCCTAATTCTCCTATAGGAGAGTTAATTGTCTCTTGAGAGATGGATAAGTGATAACAGTGCTTCCTAAATTTCAAACGAAGATCAAGGCAGGTATTAAACTTAATTTCTTAGGATTGGCAAGTGAAGATAGTGATTATGACAACAGGTGACTAAATCCACTCACACACCTTTTAGTTGCCGTTTAGCAGGCTGAATAGTCATCAAAGTCTTTGTCTTACAGGTGTTGAGGGAACGCTGGAGAAAAGGAATACATCAGCAAGGAGGCAGAAACTTGGGCATCACAGGAGGTAATATGTAACAATTGGTGCATCCCAATTCATCTACATGTACTACGCCCTAAAAGTATGTACTCTTTTTGTGAAGAGAAAGTACATACTTTTGAGTGTAGCACAGTGGTCGGGAACCTATGGCTCGCACCATTTACCAACAAATGATCGACAAAAAATGAGACACATCAACAGAGATCAGTTAAGAAATACAAACTGTTTAAAGTGATTAATAACGAAACATGAATGAATGACAAAGAAAAGAGCAGGATGTGCTTTATATCGAAAATAAATATTAAAAGTGCGATAAGTCGCGAAAGAGAACTGAATTCTGACAGGATGCTGTGCGCATGCTCCGAGCGCAACACGGACAAGCATAGTAGCCTTTGTCTTCAGCTGCGTGCCTAAACAGCCAAATAAACTATATAAACAAATAAAATATATAAAAAATGCCAAGTCGAGTATTCACGTAAACACAGTAGATGTAAGCACTGTGTGCGTTCTCTCTCTCTCTCTCTCTCTCTCTCACACACACACACACACACAAAAGAAGAGGATTTATGCTCATCAGTTGGTAACTCAACCTCACAGTGAAAGCCCTGCACAATTAATTCCATATTGCAACTTATTATTTGCTGCATATTTGTTTGTTTTTAGTTGTCTATGGACATAATTACTACTGTTGAAATCTTATTGGGAAAAAAACATGTTTTTTAATATTATTATTATTATTATTATTATTATTATTAATAATATATTATTTTTTGAAAAATGCATTAACCAAAAATGAAAAAATAAATAAATAAATGGCTCTTTGGTCAAAAAAGGTTCCTGACCCCTGGTGTAGCAGAAGAGTAGGCAAGCTTTGGGACATAATACATCATCTTTAACGGACAGCTCTGTCGCTTAGTTACATGTGTCCTATCATCGTTTAAACTGTCCTGTCAATCATCTTGTCACAGTTAAACTCCACATTCAATGTAATTTAATTTCCTACCGTTTCGGAGAGAAATGTAGTAGCACGCTGATCTACCAGTCGTGGGTCTTTCATGCGGAGAACTCTCCTCATGTGTTTGCAATTTTCATAATGATGCATTTAAAAGTTAATGAGCAAATGTATCTTTACAAAAGTTCACATGCTGTTGCAGATGAAATATAATGTTGATAAATATATTTTCGTCAGGTTAGATACTGATTATTAATCACTCAAACCCCTTTATCTAAACTGATAAACTGCTTTGATTGACAGCTCCAGCGATTGTAAATGGAGCGTTCTTTGATCGCTTTCTATATATAATTTAATCACACTTTAAATAACAGATTATTTTCATCTACTAAGAGAAACAATGTGAAGTTGAGCGTTTAGTCACTGGTTTAATTTACTGACACAGACAAAGAACATCTGACTGTACATGAATCATATCAGAAATCACTGATCACAGATCAGGCATTAGAATTAACATGATCACTTACATGTTGTGGCATTACAGTCGAGTCCGTAAAAGTCAAGTCAAGTCAAGTAACCTTTACTTATATAGTGCTTTTAACAATGCCGATTGTTTCAAAGCAGCTTCACCGTGTTAAACAGGAAAATAATGCAACAGAATTTGATTCGGCTGTACAGCCGCTCTGGAGAAAACGGTGATGTTATCCAGCTCATTTCAATTATCATATAGTTACAATGCGGGCAGTAATTTAGTTGAAAATTTATTTGAATATTTAGTTGAAAATTTAGTGTCCTCAACTGAGCAAAGGCGACAGTGGCAAGGAACCAAAACTGCATCAGGAGGCATAATGAAGAAAAATAAACCTTGGGAGAAACCAGGCTCAGTCGGGGTGCCAGTTCTCCTCTGGCCATCATGCCGTGTCGGTGAGGCAATTATTAGATAGGAATATTCGAAAGATCGGAGTCATCACGCTGGAGACGGTATATTGGGATGTTGTGTCGATAAGGCAATTTATTAGATGGGAATATTCGAAAAGATTGCAATCATCACGCCGGGGACGGGTTTATTGAGGATGCCGTGATGATGAGGCAATTTCAGGGAGAGTCTAATTGACACGGTCTCTGCAGACACTTCAGGGATGCGTTGGTTATGTCTGGGCGCAGGTCCACCATCTGATCTGGATACGGCCCGGATCCGGCTGACTGCATTAAACCTCGGGATAAACAGAGAGACTAACATTAGCGTAGATTCCATTTTTTTTATGATGTAACGAGTACATCAGGTGTTATGGGAAGTGTTCCCGGTTCCGGCTGACCTAGTTAATGCAGCCTAACAATCATTTAACTGATTTGAATAATAGAAATGAAAAATGTTTTATGTGTATGCCATAGTAAAGAGATGTGTTTTTAATCTAGATTTAAACTGACAGAGTGTGTCTGCTTCCCAAACAATGCTAGGAAGACTGTTCCAGAGTTTAGGTGCTAAATAGGAAAAGGATCGACCGCCTGCAGTTGATTTTGATATTCTAGGTATTATCAGCTGGCCAGAGTTTTGAGACCGCAATAGACGTGATGGAGTATAATGCGTTAAGAGCACGCTCAAGTACTGGGGAGCTAAACCATTTAGTGCTTTGTAAGTAATTAGCAAGATTATAAAATGTATGCAATGTTTAATAGGGAGCCAGTGCAGTGTTGACAGAACCGGGCTAATATCTTGTCATACTTCCTGGTTCTAGTAAGAACTCGAGCTGCTGCGTTTTGGACCAGCTGCAGTTTATTTATTAAGCGAGCAGGGCAACCACCCAGTAGAGCATTACAATAATCTAGCCTTGAGGTCATGAATGCATGTACTACCTATTCAGCATTTTGCATTGAAAGCATGTGCCGTAATTTAGATATATTTTTAAGATGGTAGAATGCAGTTTTACAGATGCTAGAAAACGTGGCTTTCAGATGAAAGACTAGTATCAAAGAGCACACCCAGGTTCCTAACTGACGACGAGGACTTGACAGAGCAGCCATAAAGTGTTAGACCGTATTCTAGGTTACTACTTGTGGAGTTTTTTTTTTCCAATAATTAAAAATTCTGTTTTTTTTTTTTATTAAGTTGCAGGAAATTACTAGTCATCCAATTTTTTTTATATCAGCTATGCATTCCGTTAATCTTGTGAATTGGTAAGTTTCATCAGGGCGTGAAGAAATATAGAGCTGAGTATCGTCAGCATAACAATGAAAACTAACGTCATGCTTCCTAATGATAGGAAGCTTGCAAAATGTCTGTTTGCAAAACCTGCGCAGAAATTGCGACTGATTTACCAAAGAATCCACAGTGAAATGTAGCGAATACAAATAAGTAATGCTCAACTGAGACATTCACATTGTTGAAAATAAATAAGCACATTCCTAGCATTAGGATCCTTTAGAATTTTATTTTTAGTCCAGTGATCCTGTATCGCTCTTCTCTACTTGTCATCTCACTAACATGCCAGTGGGCGGGGCCAAAGCTACAAAGATGAAGTAGGCGTTGATCTTCTGCAGAGGCGGTCTTTCACCATCTATTATAGGCTCATTCCACAATGAGTCGTTCTCTGGGATTGGTTACAACAGGAAGTTTTCAGTTCTGAAACGTACAGGATATTCTTATAGTATGATGACCTCTTATATGTCAAAAGAAAAGGAAAATTTGATTTCTCAGTTCATGACCTCTTTAAATACAAATGTATTTTGTCTTACTGCACTTTTTCCAATGTTTTAAATATTGAATAAAGTGTTGTAGGATACAATATACAATATATCAAGATGTCATAATAGCTTATTTAGTCTCAAGAAAATTGATCTTGATGGTTTTTTTTATGTTTACTGTTAAAACAAATAACACAACGACTAATTAAAAACACATTTTGAAGTAATTTTAGTAGACTGCATGAAATTGGTTTTTCATTGTGCTTGACTTTGATCTTGTTTTGGTGGTCTAGGGAGTCAGTGTACAGATACTGTAAAGTGATTGATGTTCTTGGAGATTTTTTTTACATAACATAATTGAACAATTATTAGATCTGTTTATGTTTATTCAGATGCATTTAGGATGGATGAGATGCACATTGTTAATCCTTGCCGCTAGAGATTTGCAGAAGCTGCCCAAGGTCACCTTGAGAGTTTTGTCAGAGTAGTGATGACTATCACGTCGAAGGGACTTCAGCGTCTTGGCATGGACCCAATACTCAGTGTTGACAGCAGGCAATTACACAAATACGAAAGGCATGATCTTTAAATAGAAGCAACATAATATAAGGGAACAGAGCAATTCCAGACGTGTCTGTCAGTTTGTGGTGACAGACCAAATATTAGGAGGCTGGCCGCCAGTTTTATTGAAGATGCTGCTCGTCTTGTTCTCTCATCTTGCAGAGCTTTGCATTAGTGGTCCAGTCCAAGCATGAAAAAGAGAGTCACCCCTTGATGACAGACAGCCAAGAGTCCCGGCCAATCAGAGCTCAGAGGGGGCGGGGCGTTCCCTTCCGCCAGCCTGCTGAGCGCGCTCCTCTTATGAAAATAATCAATGGGAGCTCAGTCTCTCTGCCGCTTTAACTTGTGCTGGATTTAAATTGCCTCCACTCCACTCCATGCCTATCCAAGGGTGAAAATAAGCCGTTTTCTGCTGTAATTACCCAGTGATCAAAGAAACCGCAAACAGAACACAGGTGGTTGTGTTTCTGTGCAGAAAAGCAAAAGGAAAGGAAGAAATCCCAGCTGCTGCATCCAGAGAACAGTTTGAAGAATGTGCAATCCTGCCTGTTTCATCTTCATGGTGTGGCTGATTGCTTTGCTTGTGTATCCAGGTACTGTTATCATCCGTTGTATGCATGCTGAAGCTGGGAGATGGTGATATTTGCTTAAACCTAAGCTGGGATATGGGGGAGGGATGTTGTGTTTCAGTAAGTAGGCAAGTATCTGTTAAGCATGGTGCATTTCAAATATGATCAAAGTTACAAGAAGTGTGCCGTGCAGAATTCCTGCGAGGTGGGATGCTTTAGAGGTTGCATGCAGCGTGAGGGTGTTTTTCACCCGAGGGACATCCCAGAGGAATGTCGAAACTCACTTCAGGTAGACTAATGGAGAATGACAGTGGAGACAAACTGAACGGAGTAAGCACAAGACATCACGCAGACACCGTTTACTTGCTTCCATGAGTCATATCAGAGGACGAGGAGTGCTGTTGTAGCATTTTGATAAGCTTATATTGCAGATATTGAAATGTCCTTTTTGTTTACCATCTGTACTTTTGATGTAGAGGAATGCACTTTTTTTATACAGATGATTTATTTGTGAGTGACGTGAGGGCATATTGCATGCTTTATAATTCAAAGTCTTTGTAATGGTAGTCTGGGAAGAAAAAAAGCTAGTTTATCTACAGGTTAACTGAGGCAAAATATTGGGCTTTTAAGCATTTCAAGGATACAACTGCAACAAAAGAACAAAAAAAAAAGGCATGAATATGAGTCATGCTCACAATAATTGAAATTTAAACCTGAAATTCTCTGACACCGCATTCACACAGAAACGCATACACAGATCAATATTCAATTTTGAAAGAAGTAGGGTTTCTCTCATTGCAGTAACCTCTTTCAGAATTGCAGAAGTGATTGCAACATTTAAAAACGAACAAATAAAGAGTTTCTGAGAAAAAAAGTCCTTCTTTCAGGGTCGCTATACTCCATTCACAAAGGTAACTCTGTATGTGTTGCGTCACATGATTTCATAAATTACCCTTTCCTTCCAGGTTGCCTAATTAATAGACTCAGCTAGTGGTTTAGAGAGGTAAATACTTCAGGGCTGGAGCCACCGGTTTGATACTTTTAATCACAGGTGGTTGTTTGCTTTGACTTAATTAGCAAACTGCTGAAACGTGTTGGCCAACCATCAAAGGGCCGCCCCTGTTTGATCACAGTTAGGCCTTGAGCTGTGATTTTAATTTCATAATCAATGGGAACCAAGAAAATATATAAATGATAATAATAATAATTAAAAAAAAAATACACTTGGAGCATTACAAGTCACAATCAAATCTTAATTTTGAATTCTGAACTCAACTTAAAAAAATTAGTTGATCTTGATAGGTTAGCATGACCCTTTTAGCCCAGTAAACTGCTTATATATGTATGTGTGTGTGTTAGGGATGCACGATTATGACAAAAAACATAATTGTCGATTATTCCCTTGAAACTGTAATTGCGATTTATTAATTCTGATTATCACAATTCACATTGAATGATGTTTTGAATAGCTTTATACCATTGTTGGAAGCAACTGGATGCCATATTTTTTATATGAAAATAAACAAGCTGAAAACAGTCTTCCTGGAAAACGTTTATTGCTTTTCTATAGCATTAAGCCTCAAATGTCAACTATACATTGGTTTGGTTTCATCTAAAAATATGCATGGTATTATAATGTTATACTTAAACTAAAATTAAAACCATGGAGAAAACCTGTAGAAAGAAAACAAAACACTCATCTTAAGTCGTGCATCGGTAATTGTAAAATTGTAATCACGATTAGAAATTCGATTAATTGTGCAGCCCCAATGTGTGTATGTGTGTATGTATGTGTGGATGGATGGATGGATGGATGGATGGATGGATATGAAGGGCCGTACAAGCCATAATTCATTATAATTCATAATTCAAGTTGTTTTAAAAAACTTGTATGAATTTCTTTCTTCTGCTGAAGACAAAAGAATATATTTTAAAGAAATGTTGGTAATCAAACAGTTGATGGTCCCCATTGACTTCCATAGTATTTTTTTTTCCAATTATGGAAGTCAATGGGGCTCATCAACTGTTTGGTTACCCATATTCTTCGAAACATCATCTTTTGTGTTCAGCAGGAGAAATAAACTCATACAGGTGAGTAAATGACAGAATTTTAATTTCCCGGTGAACGATCCCTTTAATCACTGAAGCTGTCAGTCAGCACACTTGCGAAAACTCCCAATTTAATTAGTAAATCTTATGTGCACGATAAATCTTTAAATTGCAATGTGTTTACGCTTTGTTTGTTATAATGAGTGGATTTATGAGCATGTAGGACTTATTAAACTGGCACTAAACAGATACTCGTTGCGTTTTGAGTGATATTCACAACCAACCGGTAACGTAAACACCACTACAATACTCAATGCTGCAAAATCACGTGCAGCGATCAACATGCCAGGTTGGGTGAAGCTGGGGCGACTGAGTGCGCCTATAGCAAGCCTATACCTGGAACCCGCACAAGTACCCCCCGGTTGGGAATAACTGATCTAATCCTTTGTAAAATACTCCACACAACCACTGGTTTATGACAACCTCCTTTATTTATACAGTTCTTAATACAGATTATTTTATACCATATTTACAATGCCTAAAAAAATTCCCTTCATTTAAACTCGTGTACCAAACATTTTAGAAGTAAAAATTACACATTTGAAAGTAATTTGTATGTAATCAACCGGTCTCTGTTGTCCCGTTTCCACCGTAACGATGCTGATTCTCATGCCGGAGATGGGCTCGCGTTTGGCGGGGAACTGCTCGTTTTAGACCGCCGCCCTGTGTTTCTCTCATAGCCGAAAGATGCTGAGAGTGCTTCCATAACCTGCCCATAAACAATCAGTGCACAGTTCTGAGAACATATTTCAATATCCAAAGTAATCTTTAGGAATAAATAATTTAATTTTATGCAAGGCATCAAGAGTTTCCATCATTCGAAAAGACAGAAAAGATGTTTATTTGACTGGCATCGCGTCCCTGTAGTTTGCTTTGCATTAAATACAATGATTTACACCACAGCAACGATTTTATAGATGAAATAAAACAAATACACACCTGTATTTCATCAGAAAACTGCATCAAGTCGGCGGCGCTGAGAAGCTGAACGTGATCGCGCATGACCTGCCTTCTGTTTCCATTATACACCTTCCCTTTCCACTATGCTCTCTCACACACATACATACATTCTTCTCTTACGTACACACATTTTCTTTGTTAAAAAATATATGAATATAAGAGTAAAATGTTAGAATGTGTGCATTAAAATATGTGACTATGAGAGAAAAAATATATTTATGTGAAAAGAAAATGTATGAGTGTGAGAGTGCCAGAATGAATTTCAGCTTTTACTGGCCCTCATAGATGTATGGATGTATGGATGTATGGATGTATGGATGTATGTATGTGTGTATGTGTGTATGGATGTATGGATGTATGGATGTGTGAATTACACAGGTATAGAAGTTATTATACAAAGGCTAAGACAGACATGTCCACATATTTTCAAATACATAAGCACATCATACATACACATATATTAATCAGTGGAGTGAGAGGTATCTAATATTGCCTATATCGATATTTGGTTATTTTCCAGAAAATGTATAAAAAGATCCCATGTTTTATGGTAATCTTTTAGTTTTTTATTTAAATTTTAATCATATTTAATATAATGTAATAATATTTATGGTAACACTTTAGTTTAGGGTCCAGTTCTCACTATTAACTAGATGCTTATTAGCATGCATATTACTAGGATATTGGCTGTTTATTAGTACTTATGAAGCACATATTAATGCCTTATTCTGCATGACCATATTCTACATCCCTTAATCACCCAATACCTAAACTTAACAACTACCTTACTAACTATTAATAAGCAGTAATTAGGTGTGACCATATTTATTTATTTATGAGGGCTCTTAAAAGGATGGAATGAACTTATTTTCTCTCTCTGCTGCCATTGATGTCACAGCTCAAGATAGTCACTACTGAGGTGAAGAAGTTTTTAGTGTTTTTTTTTTTTGGCATTAAATGATCGATGAGAATATTTGTCAAATACACAGACCAGGGATCAGTTTCATAAACCTAGCCATTGTCTTAAGAACTAGTCTGACCAACTAGCAGTTAGTCAGTTTGTCTTACTTTTCAGAATCAAATTAGACCAGTCTACGTTTTTATGTAACTGACTTAAAAAAGTTATGAGCAATTTTATGCAACCATCCACCGATGTTTTCATGTTGCAAAATAAACACTTTTCATTCAATTCTTTATGCACTGCTTAATACAACGTACAAGAATAAAATGACATAAGCCTATACTATAGGGTCTGTATCTTTATCATCACAATATTACATGACAATACCTTTTACTGTTATAAAAACACGGAGCATTAGCTGAACTGAAGGTGTCAGAATAAACGCGTAACAAACGTCTTCATTGTCATTGGTGAAGCCAGCCAGTCCTGGAATAGCTTCACAAATCACTTTCGCTGTTGATGGCATGTGCAGAGCCAAAATAGGGTGACATCATAAGAAGATTTTTATTGTTTTTCACACCACTTTGCATCTGAAAGATTAGATTTGTCTGCTTCTTTTAGCCATCGGTTCTAGTCACTCCACTCTGATTTGTCAGGTCTGTGATATACAACTTTGACGTACATCCCTCAATAATTTAGGCAGAAGTCGACCATCCAAAAACCAGTATCTGCCTAAAAATGTTGGCACGTGAAGCATAACATTTTCAAAGTCTCCATATAAAACTTTGATGGCCCCATTAATGTGTCATTTTTGAAAGAGTTACGTCATCCATGTTGTAACTTTCAGACCAGTGAGATTGTTCCGCCCACAGAAACAATAGATTTATTGTCAGCTGTAAACAATATAAGTAATTCATTGTGATTGACAGCTCAGTGCTTCTGGAAACTTGTGTTTGCTCCCTCAGCCTTTGGAGGCATAATGAGCCTTGAAATAACATCTTTCAGGCACTCAGAAACATCTTACAGAATCATTCTGATGGAGGCTGATGGTAATATATTTATGGAGTAAACAAAATGCAGATTACTGCTTCTCTGTGATGGTGCAGATGACAAGACCTCGATCAGAACTTCAAATAAAATGTGATGCAATTGGCATGCTAGTTTTTACACTTGGTTTGATTTGCTAGATTCAGAGTCATCTGCGTGGTCAAAAACTTTGTCGAAAGTCTGTGCCAATGATTGACCAAGTGACTTCTCAATGACACTGTGCTATGCTAAATGTTTTGCAGCTGCTGCAGGGCTTCTCATTGCAAGTTTTGATTCTGTATTAATGGATCTATTAATCAAACTGGCAGCTAAAGGACACATGCGTTCTTACTGTTCCGGTTTCCACGACAGCGAAGTGAATAAGTGTAAGAAAGTGTGGTAGAGGTCATGGATGCACTGTAAAATAAAAGCTGTGATCACTTGGAATGAGCATTGCACTTAAAAAAAAGATGGATGACGTGTTTCCACTTCTATCCACTGTACAAAAATGAAGTCAAAATATCCCGTCATTCAGAGCCGCGCTATCAAGGTCCCACTCCCACAAACTCAATCGCAAGCACAGCTGTCAGTCATTTTTATAGCATCAAATAACTAACTAAAACAAAACTTGTTGAAAAATTTAACATTTGAACATGCAACAGTGTAATTGGAATTTTTGGTTTTGCTTGTGTCCCATTCGATTACATGGAGAGGGCAGGATTTATGACCTATACTGCAGCCAGCCACTAGGGTTACATTCAAAATGTTTTGCCTTCTTTTCTGGATGTGTGCGGCACGCTTGGTTCACATTAACAGGACCAGGAGGGCTAAAGCGGATATTTATCTCTAGAATCATTATGTATGTAAACACATTTGTTGTTAAAGTAGCCATTTGACTCCTTCATGACCTGGCTTGAACTGCGATGAATGGTTTTGGGGGAAAAAAGCAGATGCAACAATAGATATAGTTAGTAACGTCATATATTTGAGAGTGCGGTTTAGCATGGTGAAAGCAGATTACCACAGTTGATAGAATAGTAAATGCTACAAATATAATAAATCACACAATTGATTAGTCGATAATAGAATATTGACTGCAGCAATTCAGTGATAAAATAAAAGATATGAAATCACATGTTTACAGCAGATCGTTTTATATGTAAAGTACATACATTCAGACTAGGAGTGTTTCTCACTGCAGTAAATGGCTCTAATATATGAAATATTGCTAACTGTAACTATTAACTTGATTTAAAGGCTATATCAATATATATTGATCATCATCAGTGAACTGTCGCCACAGCTAAAATATGACAAATTATGTTAATAATAAAACACTAGAGGACAAGTTTGTTTCAGTAGTTTGGTACTGGTTTAATATTAAAAGCTGTGTAAGGAACAGAATACGGTTTTCGATATAGCGACACTGTAAATAAGACACATTTTTATTTTATTTTATTTTTTATTTTTTATTAATTGAATTAATTTTATTTATTTGTTTTTTTTAATGTTTTATAAAAAAAAATTATTTATATTTTATTATTTTTTATTTATATTTTATTTATATTTTAGTGATAACTTTTGAAGCATTTTAACACTAAGCCTACGATTATTACTAAGCCAAATTATTTGTTTTATTTTTATTTTATTTATTTTATTTATATTTATTTGTATTTGTTTTTTTTATTTAATTTTTGTATTTATATTTAATTTAATTTATATTTGATTGATAACTTTAAAGCATTTTAACACACAGCCTACTTTTCGAAATTGTTTATTTTAATTTTATTTTTAATAATTTATAGAACACTAGAGGACATGTTTGTTTCAGTAGTTTAGCACTGGTTTAGTATTCAAAGCTGTATAAGGAACAGAATACAGTTTTAGATATAGCGTCACTGTAAATAAGATTTGTTGAATTTTTTTTATTGATAACTTTGAAGCATTTTTAACACTAAGCCTACTTTTCCAAATTATTTGTTTAATTTAATTAAATGTTTTAAATAATTAAAAGCAATTTCTTTCACGTGCAGTTCAATTTGAGATTGCCTTTTTTATGTATTTTCTGTGGTATGTGCTCCAAACACATGCCGGGTCTGTCATGCGAGGACATCCTCTGGGGTAGTTGGTATGCTCTGAGAGTGTTGTCTAATGCCCCCGTTCTACTGGGCTGTCATTTAAAATAATGTTTGTGTGACCTTGCCAGAGGTGGTGAGTGCCTCATGACAGATTCATTCCTTCCTTTTCTCTGACTCAACCTTGCATGTGCATGTATGTTTTATGTGCACATAAGTGGCTATTTGGAAAGCTCAGCAAAAATAAATAAATAAAAATAAGGCAAATAACATTGCCCCAGCCTCATACCTACTATAGACAGATAAACATTTGTTCACTCATCCTTGCACAGTCCAGGCGTGGAGGGGAGGGGGATGCAGGCGAGGCAGGCTGGCTTGCCGCAGAGCCTGGTCTCCATATGCCATCACGAGAGCCTGTGCCCTTCAAGAGTGGCATGGTTTGTTGGGCTCTGGTCATTTAGTGCCCAATCTACTCAGTAGGCCACAGCTTGGGCTGGACAGTTTCTGCTCTTGTGGAGGTTAAAGCAATTTGAAGAATTGTTTGCAGATAATGCACCCAGTGTGTGGCTTCCTGTTATCTGCTGTCTGCCTCTCCAGATTTTCACAAGTTTAGCTCCATACAGATAAGCCAATTCAACAGAAGGAAGCATAGTGGTAGACACTTTAACACTGCACATTATTATTGCAGATTACATTTCATGTTTTGTTAATACTCCTGAATCATAGGCAAATGCGACTAATACAGAGAAATGCAGTTAAAACAAAATACATGTTGAAATTTTTCAATATATTTGTTTTATTTTCAAATAAAAAAAATCACAATTGTGTAAGTTTTTTTGTTGTTGTTGTGTTTAATTTTATGTCTTTCTTACAGATTTGTTATTTAATCATTAAAAAAAAAAAAAAAACATTTATGAAAATTTGAAGTTTATGCTTTAAAACGTCTGCTACATAGGTCAGAATTCAAGGACGGCAAGAGATTTTAAGTCACTGGCACTGGAATGAAGAAACCAGCGGTTGCCAGATTAAATATTTGCATGCGGCCTGCAAATATTTTGGCATTTCTGTCAACTGATATTTCACCCACAAAGACCGTGCAAAAATCTCTCTGTAAGTTCTATTAGAAATCATATTAAACCACAACGATTTAGACATGCTGATTAAAATCGTTGCATGGACACGAACACCATGAAAGTCACCTTGTTGTTGCTGATGTGTTTATTTCTCCTGGCATATTTCAATAAAATTCATTATGTATTTGCCACCATCAATTTATTCTCATATTGAGGGTTGTTAAATTTGATGTTGAATTAATGTGTAGGTCTGGTTAAGGCTTACAAGCTGTCCACACATGTAGCCCTCAGGCATTCCTCAGCTGCAGCTTTTCCATATGTTAACAAAAAGCTACAGCTGGTCGTTAAGTGACATCTGAGATTTATTTTGTTGTATCCAAATATGCCTACTTTCATACTTTAAAGTAAGCAAACAAAAGTATGTTAGCCGAGTAGTACGTCCGAATTCAGAGTATTCATAAAACAGTATAGGAGAAAAGTACCCGGATGACCTACTTCTTTCTGCAAAATTTGGAAGTGTAGCCCATGAGGCCATGGGAGAGGATTTGTGAATGGAGGTGAAGCGACGCAAATGACGGTGTACGTCAAATGACAATTTCAACATGAAGTACAAATGTCCACAATTCATTGAAAATACACATACTCATACTACACTCACCTAAAGGATTATTAGGAACACCATACTAGTGTTTGACCCCCTTTCGCCTTCAGAACTGCCTTAATTCTACGTGGCATTGATTCAACAAGGTGCTGAAAGCATTCTTTAGAAATGTTGGCCCATATTGATAGGATAGCATCTTGCAGTTGATGGAGATTTGTGGGATGCACATCCAGGGCACGAAGCTCCCGTTCCACCACATCCCAAAGATGCTCTATTGGGTTGAGATCTGGTGACTGTGGGGGCCATTTTAGTACAGTGAACTCATTGTCATGTTCAAGAAACCAATTTGAAATGATTCAAGCTTTGTGACATGGTGCATTATCCTGCTGGAAGTAGCCATCAGAGGATGGGTACATGGTGGTCATAAAGGGATGGACATGGTCAGAAACAATGCTCAGGTAGGCCGTGGCATTTAAACGATGCCCAATTGGCACTAAGGGGCCTAAAGTGTGCCAAGAAAACATCCCCCACACCATTACACCACCACCACCAGCCTGCACAGTGGTAACAAGGCATGATGGATCCATGTTCTCATTCTGTTTACGCCAAATTCTGACTCTACCATCTGAATGTCTCAACAGAAATCGAGACTCATCAGACCAGGCAACATTTTTCCAGTCTTCAACTGTCCAATTTTGGTGAGCTCGTGCAAATTGTAGCCTCTTTTTCCTATTTGTAGTGGAGATGAGTGGTACCCGGTGGGGTCTTCTGCTGTTGTAGCCCATCCGCCTCAAGGTTGTGCGTGTTGTGGCTTCACAAATGCTTTGCTGCATACCTCGGTTGTAACGAGTGGTTATTTCAGTCAAAGTTGCTCTTCTATCAGCTTGAATCAGTCGGCCCATTCTCCTCTGACCTCTAGCATCAACAAGGCATTTTCGCCCACAGGACTGCCGCATACTGGATGTTTTTCCCTTTTCACACCATTCTTTGTAAACTCTAGAAATGGTTGTGCGTGAAAATCCCAGTAACTGAGCAGATTGTGAAATACTCAGACCGGCCCGTCTGGCACCAACAACCATGCCACACTCAAAATTGCTTAAATCACCTTTCTTTCCCATTCTGACATTCAGTTTGGAGTTCAGGAGATTGTCTTGACCAGGACCACACCCCTAAATGCATTGAAGCAACTGCCATGTGATTGGTTGATTAGATAATTGCATTAATGAGAAATTGAACAGGTGTTCCTAATAATCCTTTAGGTGAGTGTATATAGAACATACTTTTTAACAGTGGCGAAGTTTCAAAAACACTGGGTTAAAAATGACCCAATTTGGGTTGTTTTCAACCCAAGGGCTGGGTAAATACATAGACTGTAAAAAAATATGGACGTAGTGTCCGTTACGTCACCCATAGGATTCTGAAGAGCAGTTTTGAAGCGTAAAGTAGGGTCGAGCTGGCCGTTGCCATCTTAGCAGCGTGTCACCGCGCGTCACTCCCGGATAACAGAAAATGGGCAAAGAGGCGGGACGTGGGTGGAGCTGAGGTGACGTGATGCCTAACAGACAGCAGATAAATGGCTATCCACCTGTCACTCAAAATGGCCACGCCCTTAATTAGGCAGAACTTTAAGGCTTTATATAATGTAAACGAATGAGCTATAAAAAAAATTCACCCCCCTCAGAGTTGTCATGAAGGGCAAAATTAGATATATAGACCAAAACCACAATTTGCACCAGGCTGTAATCATGTTTTTTTCTGCTGTGAAGTTGGGCATTTTAACATGGGGCTCAATGAGATTCTGCTCCCTTCTGGAGCCTGTCCCTATTGGCCAGTCGATTATTTGCAGTTTAAGTCACTTCCGTATTGGCTTCAAGAGAAACTGGGGGAGGTTGCCGCTTGGGTAAATATAGGACAGAACACATGTTGGGTTAATTTTACCCAGCAAATTTAATGAGTTGATTTAACCCAGCATAGTTGATTAATTTTTACTATAATACTAGCCTTTTTTTGTTTCATGCATGAATCAATGTCAACGGATTAACTTAAATCTAACTCTAAACTCTACTCGCTGCCTCATAACTGTGCGTTCACACCGCCCCCGGTGATGGCGTCAAAATTCGCTCTGGCCGCTCTGCCAACGACGCTGTAGAAAGATTCATGGACGCGCTTACGCTCTGACGTAGATCGAATGCTTGGTCTTTTTTTAAACTTTATTTAAAGGGGCCAAAGCAAACAATCATGTCGATCGGCATTTGTACTGACTGACCACAAGTAGGGTATAACCATATAAGTTAACCTCATGAAATCATATAAATGTGAAAATAAAAAAAAGAACTTAACAAATATAGTTACATGTTTGCTAATGAAATAAACCAATTAAAAGCCATTAGTGTGGTGTGGCTTTTGTGGTCATAAGGTCTAGTCTAATTTCAACACGCAGTTTATAGGAGACTTTTACTAGCCTTGGTCTTTTAATTAACATTAACATTAATTTGTGTACAGCCTACATTACAATAACTGTCCTGGTTGAAGTGCAGCATTAATGCAATTGGTCAAATCGGTGTTGTTTTGAGCAAATTAATTGCATTCCCGCTGAAAAACAAGCGTTCTAGGGCGAAGATGTTGCCTATAAATAGTGTTGCGCGCCGCCTTACATTGCTTGGGAACTAATGTGGTCGGAACCAAAGTTTACAGGCCTGCGCTCTCTGGAATCCTCTCAAGCGGAGCACTTCTACATTCCGATTGGTTGCCGCCGAACCGCGTCATAACTCATTACCTTAAAGTTGACCTGATTTCAACCCTCCTCGACGTCCAAAACGCGCCGCGCCACTTCGCCGGAGCTTGCCGCCGGCTCCCATTGGAAAATGAATGACTTCCGGCCACTTTGACGCTCTCGCTGCCGGATACACATTCTCATGTTGTAAATAAGACAGACTTCATCTGTATTGCAAACCCCTCCATGTTGCTGTTGTTGTTTTTGGCGTAGCTACCTACACAACGTCGTTACCATAAAAATCAATGCAGATATTCCGGAAAAACTAAAAAGCGCCACGGGACACACAAATCGGACTTGCGATACACAATGTGGACAGTCTATCATTTTGGATCGGATTCCAATCGGAAACACAAATAATCGTTTTTAGACTGACCGTGTGAATGTAGCCTTTATATTTGATCAGTTTGACATAGTTGGTATACTTTTTTTTCATTAAATAAATGAGAGAAAATATTAAATTATTTTATTAACATATTCTTGAAATGTTAGCTAAAATATGTTTTAAAAAATAATGTTTACGTTATGCATGGAAAATATTTTATTACTTATTAAATCATTTTTGTAATTATATTGTTTTTAATATATTTCTATTTTTTTTTTATCTTCTTATATTTATCCTTGTTTGTCTGTTTGCCTTTATGTAGAATTGATGCAGATTATCTTTGATTTATTATATGTTAACAGTTTTCTTTCTTTTTTTGAGCAACACGCCTGTTTGGTGCTCAGTTTGGCCCTGGTATGTGCTCTTGGGCAATCTCCATAGATCATGCCTCTCTCTGCCTCTTTTGACCGTAATGTTTGTTTCTTTTACTGCCATTAAGTGCATGGAAGCATATTTCCTATAGTCATGCACTGTTAAGTGAATAAACGAAAAAGAGAGGTCAGTTTTAGCCCAATCAGTGAATGCAGCTGATCCTTTATTCCTACAGCTGTCAGTTTGCATTTAGTGTTTCATGGCTCTTGGGTATTCTGTCAGAGAGACTACACAAAAGGCCGTTGTGATTGGAGGAAAGCTATTTTTCCAGGGCAATCTGCACAACATTTGATGTCATCGTTCTAAAAAGGAACATCTTCCAGCGGGCAATGTCATTGGCTCCTTTTTGTTTGGGTTTGTTTTAGCCCTGAACAATCACTATATAATGAGGCACAAATGGAGTCATGTCATCTGTTGCATTGTCAGGGGATTGCTATAACGCTGTTTTCCTTTGTCTTAGTTTATGAAATACAGCATGTAAAATGCTACTCTTAATGTCCTACACTTAATTAAGATTCAACTCGTTCATTACTTGATTTCACAGTCTAATCACAAGGGATGTAGGTCAGATGTTGCCCCCGAATTTTTCTTTTAAAACACAGTAATGTATTAGCAATTATGAACAGTTATATTCCCATTTCAAAGGATTCTTTCCTTTTTTTTCCTTTCACTGTCTTTCATTTTCCTTCCCTATTTTCCTTTTTGTTTCCTGTTTTCCTTTTATTCCATTTTCTCTGTTCCTCTTTTGTTGGTTTCCTTTTTCTATTCCCTATATATAAATCATTGAATTCAGGTGTTCCAATCACTTCAATGGCCACAGATGTATAAAATCAAGCACTAGGCATGCAGACGCTTCTACAAACATTTGTTAATGAATGGGGCGCTCTCAGGAGCTCAGTGAACTCAAGAGTGGTACCGTGATATGTTGCCACCTGTGCAATAAGTCCATTCTGGAAAATTCCTCACTACTAAATATTCCACGGCCAACTGTTAATGGTATTATAACAAAGTGGAAGCAATTGGGAACAACAGCAACTCAGTCATGAAGTGGTAGGCCACGTAAAATCACAGAGCGGGGTCAGCACATGCTGAGGCACACAGTGCGCAGAAGTCACCCATTTTCTGCAGAGTCAGTAGCTACAGACCTCTAAACTTCGTGTGGCCTTCAGATTAGCTCAAGAACAGTGCGTAGAGAGCTTCATGGAATGGGTTTCCATGGCCGAGCTTTTGCAACATGACTGCGCACCAGTGCACAAAGCAAGGTCCATAAAGACATGGATGAGAGAGTTTGGTGTGGAGGACCTTGACTGGTCCTGACCTCAACCCAAGAGAACACCTTTGTACATAGAAACTATGGCGAGAATGAGCTTCTTGTCTGCAAGCGTTCATTTTTCACAAAAGAGAGTAACGTGAGTAATTTCAGTAATTGTAATTGCGTTACTTGATTTAAAAAGTAAAGTAGTGGAAAAGTAGCTAAAAGTAGTGGAATTACACTAACACGTTACTTTGTAGCGCTTTACTCCCAACACTGCTGACCACACAAATGCGCTTCTAGAAGAATGGTCAAAAAGTCCCATAAACACACTCCTAAACCTTGTGGAAAGTCTTCCCAGAAGAGTTGAAGCTGTTATAGCTGCAAAGGGTGGGCCAACTCCATATTAAACCCTACGGATTAAGAATGGGATGTCATTTAAGTTCATGTGCATGTAAAGGCAGGCGTCCAAACACTTTTGGCAATATAGTGTATGACACTAACTTTCCTTTTCCTTTTTACAGTTTTTCTATTATTTTTTTCTGATTCTTTTCTATTTAATATATTTTTTCCTGTTCCTTTTTGTTTCTTATCCTATTTTAGTTTTGATTTTTAACTAAACTTTCCCTAACTTTCCCTTTCCCATCTTTTTCTATTTCCTGTATTTTTCTTCTTTTTTCTTTTCTGTATTCCACTCTCTTTCATCCTTTTTCTTTTTTCTATTTTCTGTCTTTCACCCTCTTTTCCACTTCCTTTCCTCTCTCCTGTCTTATCAAGAGCATATGCGGATTAATTTTGCATTGCAACATTATTGCTGCACAGAATTAAACATTTTCCGAACTCCCAAATTCACCATATGATAATCAGACTAAGATCTTGTTAGCACCATCTGCATGCAGTGATGGAACTGTACGAATCCCTAAGTCACAGGCGGATGCTGTTCAATTCCAAATTGAAGTGTCATTTTCCCACCAACCTCTCAATCTGCAAACACGTCTGCCTACTAAGGGAATAATTTTTGTCCAAGTTTCGGAGCATCCAGATGTTCAACTGAACTCTCAAACTGATTGTACTTATGTAAATACTGATAAGTCAATCATTGACTGAGGATGTTTTCATGTTTTTTTTTATGAAAAATGCTGCCTCTGTAGAGAACAACATAAATACACATAGAAACACACTCGTATTGATCGACATACTGTCTTATGTCTGCGGGGAGGGTTGAAGAGGGGAATGAGCTATTAGGGTCACATGACCAGTGTCTACTGTAGAACCACTGTGAAGACTGAGCCCAGTGCTCGGAAGGTCATTGATTTGATCTTCAGCGCTGGAGTGCTGACAGTGTTTAAATCAGCCAGTTCAAAAAAAAAAAAATTCTCATACTGGTCTTCTGTCTTCAACAAAGTGCCTGACCCCTGTCTGCCCTACGGCTGTTACAGCATAGCTGATTCTATCCACTAAATGCTCCGTTTGTATGTGAATGCCCATTCAAATCAAACAACAAATGCATTCATGCACACTAACGCAAACATAAATATTTGTGTCGTTTACCTTTAACAAACCTTGAAAATACTTACTCTTTTAATATAGCCGGAGTAAAGCATGTGGAAAAGAAATGTTCAAGTAATCTGTATTCGAATTAGAATTTTAGACACACAAAGTGTTCAACTAAAGGTCCTCAGATCTCTTTTATTATTTCCATAGCTCAATATGCCTTGTGAATGCGTAACGAGGCAGAGGTGCTCAAGCAAAGGGAATTGCATTTTGCCTTTCTCTCAAATGCTCATTGAAATGAGGCAAAAACGTATTTTAATGTGCAATCTTTGAGTAAGCGCAAAGTGATCTGTACTTTTTAAATTTAAAGCTGTTGCTCATCATTTCAAGCAGCAGGGAAACACATGCACCATGTCAGTCAGTTCTCTTAGCGTCTTGTCCCCTCGGGGAAGGAAAATGCGCTGTAGCTTGGCGCTACTTGCTCTGAATCCGAATTTTCCTTTTAATTAATGTGAATTGGAAAAGTGAGTTTCTGTGACATAATGAGGCCATACATGTTCGATTTTTCAACACCTCTACTGCATCTGAAATACTCCAAAATACTCCAAAATGGTTTTGATGCAGGCTGGGTTGTTTAAACCACATATTATGTCGTTTCCCTAGTTCTATAGGTGTTATCAGGAATGGTTTGATTAATTATGCTGGACAGATACCTGCAAAGACCTCTGACTGAAGACCTTGCCCGACTCACATCAGGGTCACTGGTATTGCACCGCCAGTTCTATAGCGTGCTGCCAATGCTTTGGAAAAGCATTGATTCATTAGGGTGGACAAATAAAAAGAGACTATTCACTATTCACTATTCACTATTCAACTAAAATTGCCTTAAGACAGTAACTCGGTTGGAACAAGCAAAATGGCTATGAGGAAGGTCTGCCCGACCTCTGCATTCATGTTCGCAGCTGTTTCTTTCTCTGAGCTATAGCGAGATATAACAGAAAAAATAATATATGACTCAAAAAGAATGTACTATGAGTGCATGGGAGGCACAGAGCATTTAGAATAGGATTCAAGTGGAATTTTAAATGTGCACAGCTCTTGGGTGTTATGGGAACTTTTGTAATGTAAGTCAAATAGACTGTGTTTGGACTACCATATACTGGGAATTCATGTTACATTGAGTTCATCTCATTGGTTTGCTTCTTCCACCTACAGTACGTGTCCACTTTTAACCTATGCATGCTTTATAATAGCTTTATATAACATCTCTGACCATAGAGCAGAGAGTTATGCGATGGAAAAACTCTTTACCTGTGGTGTAGTATATTGGTTTTGCTTTAGCAGCCATATTTTACTTTGGACATCAAGTGGTTACCCAACATGGTGCAACAATTGTACAAAAGTAACAAAAATGTACTTAAAATGTTTTCAACATGAATGAAATATCCTTAAACTTATTGGAAAAAGTTACTGGTAATTTTCTTTACATTCTATTTACAAATTCTTAGGCATATGTATGCAGGGCTTGACATTAACTTTTTTGCTCAACAGGCACTGTGGCTAGGGGTTTTCCAAAGTTACTAGCCACTCAGCAGTTTCACTGGCCAAAATGTTGTTGTTGGGAAATTTGATGTTGGCTTCATGTAAAAGACCACTATATACACCCAAATCAAGTCTACATGAAATGTATAACATGGCAGGTCATCAAATAGGCCTATTTAGCTCTGATGAGGTTGTGTGTCAGAACACTAACAGTTGCTTGTCTGAAAAAAGCTAGATTTTTTTGGTTTAAATATAATTTATTCTCAAGCAAAATTCTCATCAGTGTTCTATCAGCTATGACATAATCTTGCATATTTTGTGTATGAGCCCATACAGTAGCCTAGTGAAATACATATCCATATTTTCATGTGATTTGAAATATAAAAGGTGTGCATCATACCTGACACCAAGATGAACACTTTATAGTTGGTTTTATGACTGCAAGTCATTCTTTTCAAGTGCTATTGAAGTTAGAAACGTGTGTACCAATGTCGAATATAACTTTAGAGACGGTCCCTAAATTTGCGAATACTGAAAGTCCAACGTCAAGTCAACTTTGCCAGTCCCATCAGATGTGCTATGGTTCTGCTGTGATCTTTGTTTGAAACTATTTTCACTGTAATCACTGTATGATGAATAAATCTCCTGCGTACATCGCACGTACATCTCTGCTTTTGTTAATGACGAGAGTGCAGATTTCAGTGAGTGAGAGCGCTCTGAACAAAACTCTGGCTAATCTGAACGCCTCTGATTATTTGACATTGCATTCATAAGCTCAACACAATCAAGTGTGATTGGTTATAATGTGAATGTGATTATAACAGATGCCTTTTGAGAAGACTACAATAAAATTCAACCTGCCAAAGTGGCTTGTGGGAGTGACTGTTACACGCCACAGCTGAAATCCACCCGCAAATGGCGGGTTGGCGGGTGTTAATATCAAGCCCTGTATGTACAGCTGTTGACAACAAAGAGAGATATATAAAGTGTTTTCTTCTCCTTTTTGGAAGTTAAAGAATCTCTTTAATGTGCCGTGAGAAAGTGAGTTTGCATGAAATGTACGCCAGACCACCTTTTCATGCTGAATCTGAAGTGCTTTAGGCATCCTTAGACTCGTGTGTCTTGTGGAAAAATGTCATGTTTGTGAAAAGACGCTGATGCTATGTTGTGTTTTGATAGCTGAGCTCAAATCTGACAGATTACAAGACAACTGTAAAGCTGTTTTGTGGAGACTCAGAGCCTTGAGAAAAACACCTAAAGTGAAATCCTGCAGCTAGTGGTTCAAGACCTGGGCTGGTTGTGACCTTGAGCAAAACACTTAACCCCATTCTAAACCTTCGACCCCTAAGCCTTGCACTAAATTTGATTTCGACACGTTTTTCTTTTTGCTAACTTTTTGTAGTTGTTTCAAGCAGATGCTCTCAACTATTGCAGACTATTGGTATTGGTGCTTGATTGTAAGCTAGTGGAAAAGATGACTTCTCAGGATAGAGTTCAGAGAATCCACCAGCACCAATTATGTCCTCGAATTACACAGCAGGACAGAGTGCATGCAAATACCTCTATCTGCCAAACCACCCATCTAATATGTGGCTAAATCATGGACCACTGCACACATTCACACAGTACCCACACCGTGTGGCATCAATGAGGACGATTCGACTGCAGGTGGCTTGCATGTCTCATGCCATTCAAATAATGAAGTTATCTTTTCTCATCACTCTTGATGGCACCATGCATAAAGTGACCACATGCTTCTGCTCCCAGGAGACTGGAATGTGTGTTCATCTCACCTGATTTATAGCTTGGATCTGTCAGGGATTTTTTTTTAAAAAATGTTTTAATCAGAATACTGTTTGTACACACACCCATAATCCATATTTAATGGGTCAAATTTTTAGGGGCCAAGCACCAAAGGTGCGCCTATTGCACCTATTGTATCCGTTGGAGTTCTTCTTCTTCTTTCATTTCTTCTTCTTCTTCTGCTTTTAAGTCTATGGCAGCCCATAGAACCGCTTGCGGGAAAGTTATGAAATTTAGCACACTGACAATCAACAGTCTGCACTGTCACCATAGCAAATTTGGAGTCTTTAACTCAATCCAACTGTCAGAAGTTGCACTATTTTGTTTATGCTATCGTCTATGTTTATGCTAGTAACTTTTGAAACAAAATATTTTTTTCCTCTGATTCCTTGGCTCAAGACGATTCAAATGCCATTTTCCTACTCCTCCTTTATCGATTTTCATGAAAATTGAACCACATCATCTTCAGACCATGGCGACAAAAAGTTATGGAATTCAAGTTGATTCATCAAAATGTTTCCGAATAATGCGCAAACTAATTTTACATCGCGTTTGCGAAAATAGACGTATGGCTGTATCTCCGCAACACTTTATCGTATTCAGACCAAAGTTGGCGTGACCAGAGGCTATATGCTGCGTTTCGGCGCAGCGCCACCTACTAGTCCAGAGATACACTTTTTTGCTTAGAACATCATAATAAAGCACAAAATCATAAAATGGTCTCGTTAGATTCGGCATGCTGAGTGGAATGATATCCAGCTTTCCCATATCGGCCATTTTTGGGATCAGCCATTTTGAATTTTGTAGTAAAATGCTGTATTTTATGATTGCATTAGAGTTGGAACAGGCAAAATATCTGTGAGATACACATTACCGTATCGTTACAAAACTCAGTCTGCACGATGCCTTGAAGGAGCCCGAGAAGTTTCGAGCCAGCTCCACCTAGTGGTAAAATCAAATATTTACATGCTTATAACTTTGGTTGACTTATTTTCACGATTCCTGAATCCTTATCATTTTAATTACAAAATGACAAAAAGATCCAAAGCTGTAACTGCAATGGTTTTGCATATTGCTATGTTTTATGAACACATTGGCATACCGTTACAAATCTCGGCACCATGCCCTGAAGGTACTCAAAAAGTTTCAGGGCAGACCTTTTTGCTTAAAATTGTCTCCAAATGTCTTTATTTACTCATTTTTGCAGTTGGTCTGCTGCTAGCTTCCTTGTTTGCATCTGTTGTGCTTGGCCCTGATAATTGCTGCTTGCAGCTATACTCCATTACCTTGCATTTTGTTTAGGGATCCGCTCATATTAAATGAATTAAAATGGTTATTTTCATGTTATTTTCATTGGTAATAACTGATAAGTGGTACTATTTTGTCTAAATACATTAAAAATAAATATCTAAAATCAATGTTTTGTCAATAAGTCAATCATTTTAAATGCTATAAAAATGAATTTGATTTAAGATGAAAGAGATAACAAATGTAACCCCTCATTGTTGCTATTTGTCTAATTGGACTTGGTTCTAATAAGTTACATATGAATTTGCACCAAGATATAGAGTTATACAGCACAATGTTGTTTGAATGGTTGCACTGCCTTTGACACCAGCAACAAAAGATACAGAAAGTGTTTTTTCCTTTGTTTTGAAGTTGATAAGCCAATTTATTTTGCTATCATAACTATTGTAGTTCATTATATGCATTTAGAATTGTTTTTCCCTGTTGCGACCCTCAAAGAACAGACCCGTGACCAACCAGATGAGAACCACTGATCTAGAAATACTGCTACTAAAGAAGTTTGATGTTGTCTATTGGTGGTATTTTATGTTGGTCTATCCACCACCCTTTACAACCCTCCAGAGACATGGCAAAAAGACAAAATTCTGCAGAAAAAATGCAACCGTAGATTGAGTATTTTTCGAGCTGAATGTGGCATGCCAGAGCAGATGGGCCTGTAGAGAGAGGGCTGTGAAAGGGACGCGACATTGTTCTCCAAACAGCCTGCAGACAGAAGGCAGAGCGTAACTACCTAAACCGAGGCAGTTAGAGCCGACACGTTTAACTCCTGACCTCACTGTGAGAAATTTTACTTGATTGGAGAAAGATATGCCATCATTTCTTTAGGCAGCATCTTTTAGACACAGACCTTTGATTCCCAGTGTGTTGTCAAGGTGAGGTACAAGACACTGCATTTCTTTTTATACCAAGGCTTTTTTTGTGTGTCTCCTGATCTGTTTTTATCCAAATGATATGTAATTAATGTAAATGCAAGACATTGTCTATCATTTTAAATATTTGCAAGCGCTTCTAGAAGCTGGCCTGTATTTATACGACCATTGTGCAAAATTGTTATTGTATTCTGTGTGCTTTCTTTTTAACGCAAATTACAGTGTGGTTGATGTCTCCAACTTTAACTATATGCTCTTTAACTATACAAAACAGAAACCGTGTTTTTATTTCTTTATTTAAAAAGATAATTGTGATTATCTTTTTTTTTTTTTAAATTGCAAGCTTCCAATCATTTTTTTGCATAACTTTAGTAAATTATTCATCTTGTCAACAAGAAAATCTATTTGCCAACGGGGTAAAAAAAATGCAAATCTAAGATATACACTCTAAAGTCTTACTTCTGCAATTTGACTTGAATTAATTTTTATCTTATTTTAAGGATATTTGGAAAGTTTTTTTGTAGTTTACCATCTTATGCTAATGTAAATCACATAGGACAGAGTAAAGGCAACAAATTAGGCTTAACATTTAAGTACAGTAGAGCAAGTCTGTGCTTAATTTATTGTATAATACATTAAGGAATTAGCTTTATATTTGTTTATTTATTTAATTAATTTTGTACTGTAGCAGGGCGCGTGGGATCATAAATGTAATTTGATATAGAACTGCACGTTTCTAGGATAAATTGAGAATCATACTTTTTTTTTTGTTTAAAGGTGTCATGAACTGGCTTTTTTTCTTTTTTTATACTGTTTCAATTCAATTAACATCAAAAACTTTAAAATGCATGTTTTTATCTATCCTTCTCACATTTGTTATACTTTGGTCAGTTAATACGAATAATTTATGTAGTTTTATATTATTTATTTAAATGAATTAAAAGAGCCATTTCATGTCTATCCTTGAATCACTTAACTAGTAGAGGTTGATATAGGATTTAGAAAGTAATTAGTAATAAGTATTTAAATACTTTTTGAAGAGAGTAATTTGTACAGTAATCTAATTACACTATTGAAGATGTAATTAGTAACTATTACTTTTTTAGAATAACTTACCCAACACTGGTTATAATGCTATTCTGTGCATTCACTATGACACACTTGTTCACACTGCAGTGAGCTAGATCGATATTAGGCATGGTAAAACATGGTACTCGAAAAACAGTTTTAAACAATAAGACTAACTGTGTTGAGCTGGAGAACAATGATTAGTTTTCTGTTGATGAATGATCCAAACAGTTGCTCACCTGTCTAATAAAACACATCATATATTAAAGCGTCTCGAGGGTAACGCGGGTATGATGTCATTGAAATGCGACGCACGGTCCGTGTCCTGGTTAAAATTGCTTATTTCTCTGGATTTAAATATTCTTGAAAACTTTTGGGATAATGTAAGTGCACAAGTCAACAAAATATATAACACTGTTTTTGTGGTGTTTGGACATTTTAATCCAAAAATCTTACATATTGTGCCTTTAAAGTATTTCATTAACTTGACTTATTATTATTATAATTTTTTTTTAATCGGTTTGAATGAATCATTCATTCACTGACTCAAAAATGAACTTGTTGCTAAGTGTCAAATGATTATTTTGATCGCTGCTGTAGACATCAGTGTTTATATCCGAACCATAAACCTTTATCCCAGTTTTTCTGTGATCATTTGAATTAGTGCCAGCGCAGATTTGAATGTTCTGCTGTGATAGTACTTGTCAAATCCAGCCAAATCGCTGTCTTTTTGAATGTTTGAATCGAGATCGCAATCTTTAAACGTTTAATCGTGCGGCTCAGTTTGAGGCTAATGACATTATAATCCAACATGATGTTCCAGATACTGTCCAGACACAGACGTTGTGGGGGGAAAAATCTTGTCACAGTCGTCTATAATAGAAGACCTAAGTTCACAGGTGCAATGGCCCTGTCATCTCCAAGAACTGGGAACACTAAGGAACACTTCTTAAACCTCTGTCACGAACACAGTCTTCTCAGAGCTGACATCCCATTTCTTTAGGGATGCTAAAAAGCACTTTAGCAGGACTGGTGAACTGTAAAGGAATATAAATTAATGTACAGCTGAATTCTGCAGTGCTCTGCAGTCAAACTCAACCCATGTTTACTAAGAGTGATACATTATTAATATGCTTTTCGGGTCCTGCAGGAGCTTATTTAATTTCTCAAAGGGGTCCCGGGCTATTAGATAGTAATGCAGGTAATGCTGGTAGACACCGGCACATTTATTAAAGATAAGTTGGTTTGATTGCTCCTTCAATGCAATGTGCTCTGATGAGATTCACAAATAGAATATAATGCATTGATCACAAAATCTGCATCACTCAACATCAACCCTTATGCAGTTCAAACAATGGCTTATTGTTTCTTTCAGTAGATTCATAGAACATCTCCTAGATAAGCAAAACCTACTGACCACTCCTACCTTAGCAACGTTTGCCATCTGTTATTTTCAAAACTTTAGCTCATTTATATTGTAAATCTATGCAGGATCTCTGTGTTTGGATAGTTTGAAACATTTGGTGAAACATTGTCACTTATAAGTCACATTTATTTGTATAGTGCTTTATACAATACAGCTTGTTTCAAACCAGCTTCACAGTCATAAATAAGAAAATATCAGTATTAATGTTACATAAGTTCTTTAATTACGAAGCAAACTCGTCATGCAAACGTTATCTGTTTGGTTAACTGTTGGGGAAAAGCATCTGATGTGTAACATTATATTAGATCCTTGCGGTACAGTAGATCTTAATATATAGGCTGTCTGTTTCATTAATGTTAATCAAACAATTGTGGTATCATGGAAAAAAAAAAGTTGAATGTATTTATTTCCTATAGATATGGGTTTTGACCCGGTGTGTGTCAAATTTGCTGTTATTACCAGGGATTTTAAGGAATGGTTGCTGGTGATTTTGTTTTGGAACCTTCAGAAAACTTTAATTATTTTTTTCTAAAAATTAACTTTGCTGACTCCATCGACTTCAAACAGGTGTAGCTCAGGCATTTTTTTGTCTGACTCCAACAAATCATACATAATTTTGAAGGTAATAGATTTGTTTTAATAGAATGTAAAAACAATAACTAATTTTTGAAAATTTGCTCATTGTGACTCTTTTTGCCAGCAAGGCTCATTTTGTTTCCAACAATGCTTAAATTCAGAGAAATTGACACACTTAACCAGTGAATCGGCCTGAGTTATTGCATCGCCTGTCAATGACATCATATCCTATCCTCAACTGTCAGTAGAAACCATGGCCAAAGACTTAATATATAGGGAGACGGTGCACTCCGATTACTTATGAATGGGAGAAAGTGCAACCCCCAATATGGCAATTAAGCCACACCTTCTAAATGAAAGAGCCAATCATTGATTGGTAAAGTCATTGCGTCCCTGCAGCTGCCCAAGTGTGCCGCACATGTCCTGAAAAGTGAAGCCAAAGCGCCTTGATCGCCCCAGGTGGTTGAATGAAAAAATGAATGAATGAATGAATGGTTGGTTCCAGTATAGCTCATAAACTCCGCCCTCTCAATGTATTCTCATGATTGACAGCTCTGATTGACAGCTTCTCTGAGCGAAGTTGTCACTGAGGCTGACTTTTTCAGGATTTTATGGCGGCTTCACTTTTCTACAGTGGAAGATAGTGAAGGGGCGTCGTCCATCTTTTCTACAGTCTATACAGCTGCCATTAGAAGCTCCGGTTGCTATAGAAACGGGCAGTGTTCAGATGCGCGCTTAGGACTGCGCTTGCGCATTAGCTTTGTCCAGGCTGAAAAGTGCAGTTTTTGTCATGATCCGAGCATTTAGAAAAAAAATATTTATGAGACGGTTATTGTCAGATTTCATTGCTGATTTCAAAAATGAAATTTAATCGTAAGTTTTGCGAACAGTTTTGGAGAATTTGACGTTTCCCAATTCAAAGAGACAGGAGCTGCACTTGCATGTCCGAGAGGCGTTTCAAAGATGGCCACCGAGGAAAATGACTAGTCTTAAAGGGACTTGGCCACGTCCTTCGGAGGACGGCATTCCAAGGCATCAAGGCACATCCGAATCCAATGATAGCTTCACTTCCTGTCTCCCGAGATACCTGATCGAAGTGTATTTTTTTTTTAATGTATCCTTCGCTGCCTTTGATATTCCACAATCCTATGCATTTCAATTGTTGACATTTGAGCTAGAAACATAAATATGGCATCTGAAAGTTGCTGGTTAGTATGTGTAAATGTACAATTTTGACCAACATTTCTAGCAAGAAATTACTACTATAGTAAGTAGATATTTGCTTATTTAATCACCAATCTATTTTGCTCTAGATCATTAAAATGTTACGCTGCCTCAGAAGTCATTTTCATGAGGTGCGTTCGTGAGCAAACGTCATTGCCTATAAGGCAGCGAGGCAACAAGTCAGCTGCCTACGTTTTCGGACGCAGCCCATGAAAACACTGTGCTTCCCGAAGTAGTAGTTGCATCTTTGGTTCCCCAAAGAACCTTTTAGTGGACAGTTCCTAAAAGATATACCAAGCGAAAGGATTGCTGATAGTTTTGTGTTGTCAGTTGGCTCAGCTTTCCCTCTCTAGACGTGCCAGCAGTGGTCAGTCATGGGAGGAAAGGCTTGCATCTGCAGCCACTGTCAGTAATCAGTGTGTGGTTCTCCCAGCAATCAGTCGTAATTGAGGCATTCTTCAGAAGACTGCGTCGTTCTCAGGAAATAATCCTGATTGTGCATTTCATTTTACATTCTCAGGATACATAATTTGTTACCTCTAATAATTCTAATTTGAATGAAATCAGACATCTAATCAGACTCAAATGGATGATGACACGCAGCTGTGTTTGTGTAGTAGGTTGATATCAAATTCCGTGCACAGAGACTATATTGACTTACGGAAAACAAATGTACTGTGAATTTTGTTAAACTGCCTTATGGATATTGTGTTTGCTCGTGTGTGCAGGTATTTTGAAATGGAGAAGGGCTAATTCTGTTCAATTCAATTTATTTGTATAGCACTTTTCCCAATACAAATAGTTCCAAAGCATCTTTAAGAAGAATGGTGGCCATCCATCCATCCATCCTTCTTTCCCCATCCATCCTCCTTTCCTCCCATCATCCTTCTTTCCTCCCATCCATCCTTCTTTCCTCCCATCCATCCTTCTTTCCATCCATCCATCATCCATCCATCCATCTTTCCTCCCGTCCATCCATCTATCCTTCTTTCCATCCTTCTTTCCTCCTATCCATCCTTCTTTCCTCCCATCCATCCATCCTTTCTTTCTTTCTTTCTTTCTTTCTTTCTTTCTTTCTTTCTCCACCTATCCGTCCATCCATCCATCTGTCCATCCTTCTTTCCTCCCATCCATCCATCCATCCATCCATCCATCCATCCATCATCATCCTTCTTTCCTCCCATCCATCCTTTCATCATCATCCATCCTTCTTTCCTCGCATCCATCATCCATCCATCCTTCTATCATCCATCCTTCTTTCTATCCATCCATCCATCCATCCATCCATCTTCCCCCATCATCCATCCATCCTTCTTTCCTCCCATCCATCCATCCTTCTATCATCCATCCTTCTTTCTATCCATCCATCTTTCCCCCATCATCCATCCATCCTTCTATCATCCATCCTTCTTTCTATCCATCCATCTTTCCCCCATCATCCATCCATCCTTCTATCATCCATCCTTCTTTCTATCCATCCATCCATCTTTCCCCCCATCATCCATCCTTCTTTCCTCCCATCATCCATCCTTCTTTCCTCCCATCCATCATCCATCCATCCTTCTATCATCCATCCTTCTTTCTATCCATCCATCCATCCATCTTCCCCCCATCATCCATCCATCCTTCTTTCCTCCCATCCATCCATCCTTCTATCATCCATCCTTCTTTCTATCCATCATCCATCTTTCCCCCATCATCCATCCATCCTTCTATCATCCATCCTTCTTTCTATCCATCCATCCATCTTTCCCCCCATCATCCATCCATCCTTCTTTCCTCCCATCCATCCATCCATCCATCCATCCATCCATCCATCCATCCATCCATCCATCCATCCATCCATCCATCCATCCATCCATCCATCCATCCTTTCATCCTTCTTTCCTCCCATCCATCATCCATCCATCCTTCTATCATCCATCCTTCTTTCTATCCATCCATCCATCCATCCATCTTCCCCCATCATCTATCCATCCTTCTTTCCTCCCATCCATCCATCCTTCTATCATCCATCCTTCTTTCTATCCATCCATCCATCTTTCCCCATCATCCATCCATCCTTCTTTCCTCCCATCCATCCATCCTTCTATCATCATCCTTCTTTCTATCCATCCATCCATCTTTCCCCCCATCATCCATCCATCCTTCTTTCCTCCCATCCATCCATCCATCCATCCATCCATCCATCCATCCTTTCATCATCATCCATCCTTCTTTCCTCCCATCCATCATCCATCCATCCTTCTATCATCCATCCTTCTTTCTATCCATCCATCCATCCATCCATCCATCTTCCCCCATCATCCATCATCCTTCTTTCCTCCCATCCATCCATCCTTCTATCATCCATCCTTCTTTCTATCCATCCATCCATCTTTCCCCCATCATCCATCCATCCTTCTTTCCTCCCATCCATCCATCCTTCTATCATCCATCCTTCTTTCTATCCATCCATCCATCTTTCCCCCCATCATCCATCCATCCTTCTTTCCTCCCATCCATCCATCCATCCATCCATCCTTTCATCATCATCCATCCTTCTTTCCTCCCATCCATCATCCATCCATCCTTCTATCATCCATCCTTCTTTCTATCCATCCATCCATCCATCCATCCATCTTCCCCCATCATCCATCATCCTTCTTTCCTCCCATCCATCCATCCTTCTATCATCCATCCTTCTTTCTATCCATCCATCCATCTTTCCCCCATCATCCATCCATCCTTCTTTCCTCCCATCCATCCATCCTTCTATCATCCATCCTTCTTTCTATCCATCCATCCATCTTTCCCCCCATCATCCATCCATCCTTCTTTCCTCCCATCCATCCATCCGATCTTGCTTTCTTGCTTTCGTCTAGCCATTGTTCTGCTTATGATTATAGAACTATATCTTTCTATCGATCTATAAAAAAGTTGATCTATTTTTCTATCGGTCTATCAATTGTTCTGTCTATTGTTTATTTGAACGATACATCAGTAGATCTAACATTCTATCAATTTATCTTTATTATTATTTTGTTGTTCTCTCAGTCTGTAAATTCTACAAAACTTTTAAATAAGGCCTTGTCCAGCCATTAATTATTTTTCTAACATTCAATTTTGAATTGCAGTTCTGCATCCTCAAATTAAATTTAATTGAATTGGGATTTAAAAGGCATTCTCAAACAATTCTTGGAACATCTTATCATAGTGATGGGTTTTCAATAAGCAAACTTCAAAAAATGACTGTCCTCCTAGAATTTTTATTTATTTATTTTTTTTACCATAAGTAAATGACGGAAGCAAAATGAAATGGCAAAGGTACAGCTTCATATAAGGGCAGAACAAGAATTGAGGCAGGTGGGTCTAATCTCTGGTTGGATTAAATTCACACCCAGATGGTCATGGCTGATAACATCAAAGTAGTTCTTCCTCATGAAGATACTGTCAGGCTGGAGACAGGTGAGAATATGAGAACCTCAGAGTCATTCATCTGGTTGTCTGGTGCTTTGTGGGATCGGTTGTAGAGTTGAAGCAGGTTCATCACTGAGAAGTGTGAACTGTTGTATAATTGAGTCTGAACTTACACCTACACCATAAACTCTGACGAGTGGATTGTGGTGATGAGTGGAGTATGTGGTTAGGTCAGAAACAAGCTGTTATTAGACAAAGTTCAAAGAAAAAGAGCCAATTCTGACCCATTATATTGGCTATGCTATTGTATTATTACATTGTAGGACATACATTTTTAGATTATTTTTAGAACAAAGTCTGTTCTTCTACAAAGAGCAATTTTATTAAAATAAGCAGGGTACACCAGTACAGCAATCAAAATGTATTGAGTCAAAATGATGATACATAATTGAAATAAAACAAGAATTGTGAACCTTGATGGCAGTATTTCTTGAGTTTTACTTTTGAAAACTTGTCCAAAAATCTGTTCCAGAGGAAAAACAGATCACATTCTTTTTTGTTTACATCGTGCATTGTTTTTGCAACTAAATACAGCTTTGTTACAGGTTTTTAAATAATTTTTTTTTCACAACTTCCTAATCACGTTGAAATTTTGGCATTAGAATGTGTTCTCAACTCTAGTTTGGCCAATTTAAGTTACTCGCCTAAAACTTACCTTCACTGTTTGTTCAGTTGTCTTAAAATGAGCTAAAGAAACATTTTAACAACTTAGTTTCATTACATTCAGTTCACTTAGAATTTAACTTAATCCTTTTTGTGTTTGGACTACTGATTTTGTTGCCAGTATCTGAAACTGGACAGCGTATTTCAAGTTCCTGGCATGTTTTGCATGGGACATGAGAGTAAATCCTGAAATGAATGCTATTTTGTGTGTTTTTGAGTTTGTTATGTTGAAGTTCAGATAATCTTCAAACGCCTCTTAATTTGAACGTTATTTATTTAATATATCTCAAGTTAGACCAGTTAACTTTTTTAAAGTGTTGTTTTTTTGTCTCACAAAAAAATTTATTCACAATTTTTAACCATGTAATAGACCATTTGAGTGATATATAATGAAATTGTAAGTGCAAATATACACAGCTAACATAATCACTAAATTTTCATAGCAAAATGAGACAACGAATCCAATTTTTAAAATTTGCGCTCTCATTGTATGATGCTAACGGTTATGTGCTGAAAGCGTTGCCAGATTTGTTAAATTTGAGTCAATCTGGCATTATCTGTAGTTGTAATAATTCAGAATTTGCAGTAGCCACCATCAATAGTGTTCACTCCCATTAGGATTGAACGGTTTGTGCTCTCAATGTAATAAGTGCTTTCGACAACCTAATTAGAGCTGTTGATGAATGAAGCAGGCTTGTTTTGGCAACCCTGCGCCGCTTTATGTGGAAGTCTGTTGGCAGAGGAGATGACAGCAGAGAGCTACCTTTTGCTTTCTCCCTTGTGCTTAACTTCCCATCTATCAGTGTACACCAAGCTTCCCTTTTATTGCAGGAGGTATGGGCCTGTTAATCATCCCCATATTCATTAAAAGCAGACACATAATCAATTGTGAGCAGCTTGCGAAAGACGCTGCCTCTGATGGTCCTCCGAGGAGAGGGGAGAGTTAGCAGACGGGGGTTGAGATAATCAGAAGGACAAATCTTGACATACTGGGCTTTACAGATGAATAATAAGAGAATGATACACTGAGGTTTTAATTTGCCATTTGTATTCCTGACTGTTTCTTCGTGTCCATTTATCTTGCACTACACTGACATCTTCTGGCATGTTTTTCCTTGTAATGTATTTGGGTGCTGTAGGCCCTCACTCTTCTGTTTGTTGTGTGATTAGGGCGATTGTTTGCTGTAATGTAATAGTTTCATGATTTCATTCTTTATTTATCTTGGAATTGCATCAGAACTCCTACTTGTCTTGTTGTTAGTGAGTTAGAAGCCTGCAGATCTTGAGAAGCAGAAATTGATCAATGAATAAAATCACTCACCCACTCACTTTTTTTTTTTTACATAATATAGCATAATTTGATTATGCTTTTCATCTGCCAGTACTTCTCAGTTTTATTTAAACATTTACTATTCTTTAAAACGAGTGTAGAGAATGTGGTAAAAGTCAGTCTGCACTGTAAAATATCACCTTGGTTTTATTCACAAAAATTGAGGCAACTATTTGCATCAGACTTCTAAATATTTTGAACTCATCTCATTTGTGTTTGACCAAATAGACTTTACATGTCTTCAAGATGCATCCTTAAAGGGATAGTTCACCCAAAAATTAAAAAATTTCCCCATGATTTACTCACCCTCAAGCCATCCTAGGTGTATATGACATTCTTCTTTCAGACGAATACAATCGGAGTTGTATTAAAAATGTCCTGGCTAATCCAAGCTTTATAATGGCAGTGAATGGCAGTCCAAAATTTGAAGCTCAAAAAAGTGCATCCGTCCATTATAAAAGTACTTCACACTTCAGAAGGCCTTTATTAACCCCCCGGAGCCGTGTGGATTACTTTTATAATGGATGGATGCACTTTTTTTAACTAAAAGAATCCACGACTTTCTAAACCAGGAAATAAATAAAGACAAGATTACAGCTAGAAACCATTACAATGTGAAAAGGGTTCATTTCAGCCAAATACAGCAGTAAATATTTTAAGGAAATGTAACATACAGGGCCCTATATTAATGATCTGAGCGCATGGTCTGAAGCTCATGGCACAGGTGTACTTAGGGCGTGTCTGAATCCACTTTTGCTAGTTTAACGACGGGAAAAAACGGTCAGTGAGCCCGGCTCATGGTCCAAAAGGGTAGCACCTAGTCTCTTAATGAGTCATGGGTGTGTTTTGGGCGTAACGTGCAATAAACCAATCAGAGTCTCATCTCTCATTCCCTTTAAAAGCCAGTCGTGCTCGCACCATGGCGGATTCGCTATTTACATGTGAGCAGAAAGACTGAACGCTTCTCCAGAGAGGAATCCTTTTATTTTTAATATTTGACATGTTTGTGCTGCTGCTGCGCGTCCCTGTGTATGTAATAATCAGATTGTATGCGCGTTGTGCACCCGTCTATAGGCGCATCTTACTAACATGCCCTTTAAATACACTTTAAATGCTCTGGGTGTATGATAGCGCCCAAATAGTTGGAAATGCACGTCTACAAAGCCTACAAAGAATGATTTTTTTGTGTTACACTTACAGCCTCAATGATTCATTTTTATCAGTGTGGGTCTGGTTATAAAACTTATATTGAAGTAAAGCATCAGCTGACATTTACTATATTTAGACCTTCTGTCCCCATTTTTTCTAGTCTGTGTTTCTCTCACTAAAAGAGTAATAAAGACACAGAAATGACTCAGACTCCGGCTTTGCTTTGACCTGAACTGACACCCGAGGGCTGTGATGGAAGTGTCTTCTTTGTGAAGTGTGTGTTTGTGTCAGGACTCGTGTGTCTTTTTTCCAAAATGACATTCAAATCTCATTAAATCGAAATGTTTTAATTCCTTTTGAAATATTTCTGTTTATTTGAGTTTGGTAAAACAATATCAATGTATTACGTATAAAGTTTGATATAAGGCAAAGGGAACAGTTCCTTCTTTAAATCAACCCAGCTGGTGATTTTTGCAGGTCAGTGCTGCTGCAGTCAGTCTTTGCTAATTGACACTTGGATTTTGTACCATTTAATTTTTTTATAGTGATAAAATTGACTACAGACGACAGGCAAAATGAACCCATCAATCATAGACTGAGAGCGGGTCAAGATAGCTCTAATTTTCGTTTGCCTATGAAAGCTGTCAGTCTGTTATGAACACACAGGTCATCAAGTCATGTCCCCTGTCCCCTCCCATCATTTATAAACGTACACTATTGAGTGTAAAGGGCCTGAACTCTCTCACCTCTTTCAGAACTTCTTTCCTGTGATACCTCCTTCCCACCGGTTTATCGTCTATATCAAGCTGATCCCCCAGTGCCTGCGGATCTAACCCCACTATGCACTGCGAGAGGTGAGGAAGAAGAGACTCTGTTCCTCAGACTTTCTTCTAGCTGGCAGGTTACTCTGTGTCACTCACAGCCCGGGGCTTGTTCTGAAGGCAATGGATTAGAACTCATTTCTCAGTTTTTAACAGTTGGATTTTGCATTTCACTGGAATACATGCCATTTTTAATAAATTAATAATAAATGTATTATATTATAACTTATTAGAATAATATAGTAAAACATATTAGTATTTTTATTTTTTACTTTAATAATAATAATTTATTAATGAGAATAAATTCTGCTATTTATAATAAATACATGATATTAGTTTTTCTTATTAGTAATTGTTTTTTTATTTTATTTGATAATTTATAGTTATTAAATAACACATTATAAAATAACACATAACCAGTGTTATTTTATAATAAATAACACATTGATTACTACTTTATTTTTAATTTTTTAATTATACATTAAAAATAAAATGTCTAATTTATTAGGGATGCTCCGATATGATACTCAGATCGGGTATCGGCTCCGATACTGCCATTTTTGCCGGATCGGGTATCGTTCAGAGGAGACCAATCCAAATCTGATATTGTGCGTATAATATTCTGTTACTGTTAAGCCCCACAAAAGGCACAAAAACATCAAAAAGCACCATGAAGTTTTCATGCACTATATTCCAAGTTTTCTGAAGCTTTTCCATAGTTTAATGTGAGGTACAGATGAATATTTAAGTCATTAAATTCCCGTGAATGCTTCCCTCCGCCTCGTCTGTCAGTCAACACGGTAAAACTCTCTCCAAGATGATTCAGTGTTCCCATTATTATACTTGATCTGTAGATAAAAGGTATATGGTTTTGCATAAAAGGACTTTATCTTGCTGAAGTTTATTGCAGTTTCTAATTCATGTTAAAATCCTTTGTGTTTTGAACTTCAATGCGGATGGAGCGCTGCGCTGCGACTCTGTGTTGCTTCAAGCGCATCATCCTGCGCACGGGAAGTGCATACGCGTTTTGTGCCACTGTATTATTTGGAGCCTTTCATATTATAATACTTTTGCACAATGAAAGGTTGTTAATAGCCTTTCTTGTTCTGTCCTATCTATCATATGTTGCTACCTCTTAAAAAGCTGCGCTATAAACTTAAAAGAAATATCTTTTAATTTCATAGTATATATGTATCTATAAATATATTTACTTGCTTTTCATGAATACATGACATGTCATGGATGAAGGAGTTAGCCTGACTCCTGTTTATTATGTCTTCTAGTAAAGCTATTAATGCACTGGTGCACAATTATTTAATAAATAATTCCCTACATTTGTGTCTGTTTGTAATTTTATTTTACAAAGTTAAGAAAGTAATGTTAAGTCAAGCTTGCCTGATGCCTTTCACAAAAGAATGATCCCAGTCTCTTCCACACAGTGAGGCATACTGTTTATTAGGTAATTCAGTATCGGATCGGTGATCGGTGATCCCAGATATCGGTATCGGTGGCCAAAAATGCTGAACGGAGCATCCCTATAATTTATAATTTATTACACATATATACACCGATCAGGCATAACATTATGACCACTGACAGGTAAAGTGAATAACACTGATTATCTCTTCATCACGGCACCTGTTAGTGGGTGGGATATATTAGGCAGAAAGTGAACATTTTGTCCTCAAAGTTGATGTGTTAGAAGCAGGAAAAATGGGCAAGCATAAGGATTTGAGCGAGTTTGACAAGGGACAAATTGTGATGGCTAGACGACTGGGTCAGAGCATCTCCAAAACTGCAGCTCTTGTGGGGTGTTCCCGGTCTGCAGTGGTCAGGATCTATCAAAAGTGCTCCAAGGAAGGAACAGTGGTGAACCGACGACAGGATCATGGACGGCCAAGGGTCATTGATGCATGTGGGGAGCGAAGTCTGGTGGCTGTGGCTCTTTCAGCAGGATAATGCGTCCTGCCACAAATAAAAAATGGTTCAGGAATGGTTTGAGGAGCACAACAACAAGTTTGAGGTGTTGACTTGGCCTCCAAATTCCCCAGATCTCAATCCAATCGAGCATCTGTGGGATGTACTGAACAAACAAGTCTGATCCATGGAGGCCCCACCTCTCAACTTACAGGACTTAAAGGCTCTCTTGCTAACATCTTGGTGCCAGATACCACAGCACACCTTCAGCGGTCTAGTGGAGTCCATGCCTCAACGGGTCAGGGCTGTTTTGACAGCAAAAGGGGGACCAACACAATATTAGGAAGGTGGTTGTAATGCCTGATCGTTGTGTATATATATTATTTTTACTCTATATTTAATTTATATAATCAGTTTGTTTTGTAATTTGATGAGGGTTTTGTGTTTTATTTTGTGATAATGTTGATAATGGCATGTAAAGTTAAAATTTGTAAATCCATTATAATTGCACTTATGTATTGTTCTGGGTTGCATTATTTTTCAGCAGAGCCATTAATTCCACTCAGTAACAAATAACAACCCTCCCTACCGCCAAAACCCAAAAAACAAAACCCCCAGCCATCTCCACATCCAGCGCACCGAGCAACAGCTGTGGCGGGCCACTTCTCCGCTGCTATTTTGATTTCTGTCCCCATTTCCTCTTTATCACACTCTGATAAGGTCACCCCACGCTGTCACCTGCTTTAACAAACTCCATTTACTTTCCACTGCAATGCTATTATCTCTATAAGATGTTGTCTGACAGACAGTATACCTACACAAACAAACTCATCATTTTGCTGCTTGGGAATCAAACCTTCCCTGTTCTTGTTGCTATTTTGTCCTCTTAACTCTAGAAATGGTCAATTTTAGATGCCTTCTTGAGATTTGTAATCTGCCATGTTTGCCGTGCAGGTCTTCGTGTAGCTGAATGAGAATACAAGTGTATGGTTAACTACTTCTGAATGGTGTATTTCAAGGCGGTGTGTGAAAAGCATATACGTGTGTTGTGTATTAATATTATTATTTCCCTGGCACCATGTCATTATCACAGATTTCATTATGGAGTGCAACATTCTCACTCTATATTTAGCTGAAAGAAATGTCAAATATGAGAAACCAGCAGCAATTTTAATCAAGCCACCTATGGTTAGCCAATTGTCACAAACTGTATTTTGGCATTTTTCCCTTTTCATTTAGGACACGGGCACGGCACTGTGCAAATCATTGCCTGTTGTTATATGCCATCGCATTCTTCTCCGACTGTGGCATGTTTGTACACAAAGTATTATCGTGTACTGATGTGTGCAAAAGTAAACATTATTCTGCCACTTTCAAAGGCAAAGAGCAATCTCATTAAATTGCGAACACACAGACCTTTTTATCAAAGAATTCATCGCGGTCCCTCCGCCCGATCGCTGCTCTCACTCGAGCGTGAATATCGTTTAACAGTGTGTTAATGCATTGAGGTATATGGGGAACCGTTACAGCCTACAGGTCTTTGACCCGATTAGACCAGCTGTGGGATAATTCCATGTAAATCACAGACTGTGAGATTGCCAGACAGCGCCGCTAACTAAAGGAGTGGGCCATTTGAATTTCATCCCCGTCATTCATCCGGCCTTAATGGAGAAGCAGAATGAACTAATTGTCAGTAGTGAGTCAAGGGTGTTATCCCTTGCCTAATTTAAGGTGCTTAATGTGTAACAAAACTAGCGACCGCTTGACGGCCACGCCTTTACTGTGAATTATTAGACATGATAGATACGCTGGATAGCAGCGTGCAGATTAATTTCTTTGACTAAAAACTCTGCCGTACCTTCAGTCATATATCATATTGAGCATCGCTTCATGAATGATGCTCCTGCAGATAAAAATCAATCTAGACATTACACGCTCTAATCGGTGGTAACGAGCAAAGTCTGCATGAGATAGGCTTGGATGTGATTCTGGTTTTGAAAAATCTTCATAATTTTTCTGATTGCATGGTTGAAGTGACTTTTACCTCAAAAGAATAGTCATTTGCTAGAATGCCGGTGTTGTGCCGAATTCAGACCCCTGCCAGATTATTACCCTAGAAGATTTAGGGTTAGGGGTGGGGTTAGAATTAGGCCAATCAGTTACTGACTTCAGCGAGGGGGGTAATAATTTGTCAGGGAGTCGAAATTTCAGGCCGAGCATCCTCAATGGGTTTAAAATGAATGTACCAACTAAAGTCTTATAAAAGTAATTGTTTGTAATCAGTATACTGATTAATTTGCATTATTTAATAGCCAGGGTGAGGCTGCTCTTGTTATTAAACTGACCAATCAAATGGCTATTGAAATGGCATGTGGTTCATGCAACAGACTTTTAAATTCAGAAAAGGAAACTTATAGTTGTGTAAAATACTGAGACTTGTTTTCATAGTATATATCTTGAATTTAGTTTTTCATACTCCTCTGGCAATTTTTTGGTCAACATAAGCATTTACTAAATGTTATTTACTGTTGTAATTAATTGTTGTTGCTTGAATTAGGATGCTTTAAGGATTATTTTATTTTAATTTATTTTATTTTATTATTTATTTATAAAAAAATAATAATTTATTTATTTTATTTATTTTTTATTTGTAATAGTCTGTATATATAGCAACATGTCTATATACTAAATGAACAGGAAAATTCACAAGTTGTGTAAATCACATATACATATATATATATATATATATATATATATATATATATATATATATATATATATATATATATATATATATATATATATATAATGTATATGTATATGTATGTATGTATATTTTTTATATATATATTTTTTTTTATTATTGATTTGATCAATACTGATTTACATATCAGCATCCCTGACACACCACCACTGACTTTTCCCAGTAGCCCACTGGTTATACAGCACTTCTCTTCACTCTGTACTTGACTGTAGAATAGCATCGCTGGTCATACTGATTCCAAACAATCAAGCATTATTCAATTAGCAATTCTTCTGAATAACATCTTGGCAAACCGAACATCCGAATTCTGACTTTTCAGCACTGTAGAACCCCATCTCTCCCGCAGCAGAGACAATGCAGTTTACTTATGATCCACTGGGGGGCAAAGGCGCACCACCGTCTCATTTAGCACAGAATGACAATGACCTATTTTGCAAAACTACGTGCAAAGGCGCTAGTTTCTGTTTCTTTGAAATGTGCCGTATCTATTTGTATAGTAATACATATGCATATCCATTGACATGGCGTTGTGCCGGAGTGTCGCATCATAACTTTAAAAAGCCAAGGATTATTTGAAGAGTTCTGCTGAATCTCATGAGGAGCCGAGGCAGATTTCTTTACTTCTATCAAACCCAGTAATACCCTGAGGAAGCATGCAGCACAAGCTTTGCTAGTTTTGTGAGTACTGGACTGACCTCATACTAACTGCTGGATCCAGCCAATGATGGAGGGATTAAAACTGCATCATCTTTAGTGCTATAAATAATCTGCCCCGAGTTGAGTTCCGTCTTCTACTTCAAAGAGATGTGGGAACAGATTAGCATGTGTCTTCAGTGGGGCGACAACTATTAAAAATGATGCAAGCGAAGCCCACCGTGATTTTCACTGAGGTTATTTATGTCTGAAGGGATGTTTATCCTCAAGGGCGCACGGGATGGGCTCCGGGGACCGAGCAGGTTGCTGACCTTGGAGCTCCACTGGGCTGAGTCAGGTCTCGGCAAATGCGGAGCACCTTGAGAAAGGGAGACAGCAAAATGTACTGAGAAGACACCAGGGAGCTGGGTTAAATCTTTAGAGACACTCTGCAGACAGAGAGGGAGGGAGGGGGGGGGGGGGGGGGGGGGGTGAGAGTGAATAGGATACAAGCGTTAACTGGGGCTCAGACCATCGGCTGGTGGCAGGATTAAAACAAGGGAATACAAGTAGCCCCGGGCGAGGGGAAAATTAGCTGGGGGTGAGGTGAGGACACTTTGCTAAGGTCACAGTGTGACTTGGTCTGATGGTGACTCTGAGAAGTTCGGACCAGGCATGACACAACTGAGTATGCTAGCTTATTTGATATGCTCTACATCCTCTCTTGAACTTGAGCTTTTTCTAAAAGTCCTACTTACAAACTACAGTGTCCTAAAACAATGTTTTTCAAACTTAAAGTATTGACCTTTGATCACATCAGAACCTCCAAGTTTCACCAATTTATACTAATCTGAGCACAATCCGATCAGTGCTGTGACGCACAACTTTATATTCACATTGCTGAATGTAGTAATGCATTAGAGTTGTCGGTGCACAAAGTCACCATGAAATTAAAATGGACAATTCCTATTTTTTAAGTAATCTTAAAGTGATCTATCCATGCATTTTTTAAAAGTTCATGTGCCCTTGTAATCTTTAATCACAATAACTTTCCTTCCCTCTTGCAGTGAAATCTCTTCTCTGATGATGCGTTTACTGGCACGAGGGCGGGGCAACCTGTCACTCACATGACATCACAGCAGACCCACAATCATCCAATCATGGACAAAATCAAGTCCCGCCCGTTTCACTCAGATATACGTCACAATAAGGAAGAAAAGATTATCACAACTTCCGTTTCATGTTGATTTTAAGAGATTTTTGTTTTTTTCCTTGGGTCGTCCTTGTTTTTGTCAGGTTACTTTAATAGATCTTTAAAGCCACAATATGTAATTTTTCGCCGCTAGAGGTGTCAAAACAAAGGCGTAGCTTGATGACGCCTTGATTTGGCGGAGCTTTTATTCTGCCGCAGGCGAGCGCTTCCGCTTCTTCCGCTCATGTGTATGTGGGGTAACGCAGCGCTGTTTTATCATATTACACACATCTGAGTGTGTTAAAGTTATGTTATAATGCTACTCTGAGCGTTCACTTGGTGGCGACTATGAGACACTTGTTCACACTGCAGTGAGATAGATCGATATCAGGCATGGTAAAACATGGTACTCGCAATAAATCAAGAAAAGCAGATAATAAGACTAACTGTGTTGAGCTGGAGAACAATGATTAGTTTTCTGTTGATGAATGATCCAAACAGTTGCTCACCTGTCTAATAAAACACATCATATATTAAAGCGTCTTTGGTGTTTCCATGGTTTCTACAAAATAAAACCGGAAATCGAGAGTAACGCGGGTATGATGTCATTGATAGGCGACGCACAAACATGGTCCATGTCCTGGATAAAATAGCTTATTTCTCTGGATTTAAACATTCTTGGAAAGATTTTGAGATAATGTATGTACACAAGTCAACATAATATATAACATTATTCTAGTGGTTTTTGGATATTTTAATCCAAAAATCTCACATATTGTACCTTTTAAATATTCCTTCTTTTATTTAACTCAGAATCATGTATTTAATGTTAAATATGTGAATCTGCTTATTAAAATACATTTTTAATCTGTGTAAGCTGAACAATTAAATCAGCATCAAGTATTGTATTTACTGTATTTGATGATGCATATAATTGAGCCTGGGATAAAATATTGCAAAAATAAATGTTACAATTCATTAGTGTGAACAATTAATTTCTGGACCTGTTCAAAAATTATATTAAAAACATACACTACTGTTCAAAAGTGAGGTCAGTAAGATTTTCTTTTGAAAGAAATTAACACTTTTATTCAGCAAGGATGCATTAAACTGATTAAAAGTGACAGTAAAGACATTTATAATGTTAGAAAGGATTTCTATTTAAATTTTTTCCTTACAAAGGAACTTGCTATTCAATGAATCATGAAAAAAAAATGTAGTTTCCCGGAAAGAATGTTATGCAGATCAACTGTTTTTTAAACATTTATAATAATATGAAAAATTATCATCATATTAGAATGATTTGTCAAGGATCAGGTGTCTGGAGACTGGATTAATGATGCTGAAATTTCAGCTTTGCATCACAGGAATAAATAACATGTTAAAATCTATTTATTTTAAATTGCAAAAATATTTTACAATATTACTGTTGTTTCTGTATTATTAATCAAATAAATGCAGCCTTGGTGAGCATAAAAGCAATTTTTTTAATGCTAATGTATATTAGTACACCAAAGCACCTTGAATGTAACCTGGAGTGTATATGAGAACCATTGTTCTAGAATTTATAGAGTTGATTTTAATCCTGTCCTCCACTGAATGCTGCTTATTGTTTTATGTTTCAAAAGCCTGAGGTAGACGTTTGTCAAAACCATCCACCTCCACAGCATTCTCAACAATGTGGGTGCATTCATCACAGTGAATTTGTCATCATAATAGCAAACCTTATCCAAAGACATCAGCTGGGGAGAGCATTCCTGTAGTTACCTTGACAGATTTTCACACTTCCTTTCAACACTCCTATAGCTAAAGAAGGTGACTGATGACATTCATAATTCAAATTTGTTGAAGATGTTACTTCAGGGCTCTCACCTCAGAATGACGTGTTGTTGGTCAATCGGTAACAAGAGAATATTTGCATTTGGAGGAAGCTGAGCAGTTGCTCAGTATAACAGGTTTTTTTGTTATTTTTATAAAAAGTGACAAATATAATGAGTCAAATTTCATACGTCTTCTAACAGGATGTGAAACTCCCCCATCGGTGGTCCTGTCAGTTTTCTGTGAGAAGTTGCATTGGCAAACATATCATTAAAGCTCTCAAACCTTGAGAGCTTTTCTTGTCTCTAGTCACGCTGCTGATGCAAAGGGCTTCGGGGACTTTTTCAAGGCCTCAGCCTACTTCTCATCTGCAGACAGAAAACTGTGCAAGAGGAAAAGAGCGGAATCAGGCTCTGTGTGGTGCCTCTGTTTGGTGAGAGCAAATAACATGAGTCGACCGTTCGGCTTTGAGGATGAACACAAGGCTTTGAGGCTTAAAAGAGTTTTCCAGCCCTCAGTTTTTGTTTCTGCAACCAGATCTTGGTTTGCTATTTAAAAAGGTAGTTATATAAATGACCTCCTAAAAAGGTGTAGTGGCATATCAAATCCCTAGAAAAAAACGTTGTGTGTTTAAAGTTTTTTGTTGTTGTTGTACTTTTGTAGATCCGAAAATCTAGTCTAGTATAAGTTTTGTTGTTGTGGTTATTATTATTATTATTATTAATAATAATAATAATAACGAATGAGTTATTTATGATATATTCAGGAAATGTAAAAAATCTGTATTTTTAAAATTAAAAATAATTAAAGTTGATATTGTGGCTGATCAGACACTTGCATTTGTAATTATATTATTAACATATTGCCAAAATCAAGCTCAAATGGAGTTACAAGGTTTTTGACCAGCGAATTTCTGATCATTTCGGACATACGTGTTCTCTCCGTCATTAGAGCGGCCGCATCGAGAGTGTCACATTACGTTTTCATCAACTTATAGGTCATAGGTCACAATGTAAATAAGAGATTTGTTGATTATAATGGGAGTTTTGTCGCGAGTCCAGAACTCAGTCACTGATAAACTGCTTTGATTGACAGCTCCAGCGATTGTAAATGGAGCGTTCTTTGATCGCTTTCTATATATAATTTAATCACAGTTTAAATAACAGATTACTTTCATCTACTAAGAGAAACAATGTGAAGTTGAGTGTTTAGTCACTGGTTTAATTTACTGACACAGACAAAGAACATCTGACTGTACATGAATCATATCAGAAATCACTGATCACAGATCAGGCATTAGAATGAACATGATCATTTACATGTTGTGGCATTACTGTCGAGTTTGCAAAGCCTGCGCTGAATTTGCGACTGATTTACCAAAGAATCCACAGTGAAATACAAATAAGTAATGCTCAACTGAGACATTCACATTGTTGAAAATAAAAAAGCACATTCCTAGCATTAGGATCCTTTGGAAGGTAATGTTATTTTTAGTCCAGTGATCCTGTATCGCTCTTCTCTCCTCGTCATCTCACTAACACACCAGTGGGCGGGGCCAAAGTTGCACTGATGAAGTAGGTGTTGATCTTCTGCAGAGGCGGTCTTTCACCATCTATTATAGGCTCATTCCACAATGAGTCGTTCTCTGGGATTGATTACAACAAGGAAGTTTTTAGTTCTGAAACGTACAGGATATTCTTATAGTATGATGACCTCTTATATGTCAAAAGCTCAAGGAAAATTTCATTTCTCAGTTCATGACCCCTTTAATTTAATTTGAAGTAAATGTGAAGTAAAAGGCTGTCAGATTTTTAATTAAAACAATTTTGAAGCTGCAAATGAGACCATTGTTGGTGTTCTACATTAGCTACAGTATTTGAATGTTGTGCATTGCTCAGCTAATTTGGTTTTGGGAGAATTTGATAGCAAACTTGAAGTTGAAGTTAAGATCTCAGACTTTTGTTTGCATTATTTGATTTCTAGGGAAATATCAGCACACTTTGAAACAAAATGATGACATTATTTTATTGTAATCATAGATTGGATACATGTGAGATTACCTTGGTCTGCTTTTTAGGAGTATCATTGCTGATGTTAAGAGATCTCATTTATTATTTCGATTTTTGACATAGTTGTGATTATTTTCTTGTAGAAGAGACAGTAAACTGGATTTTTGTATATTTTTTAACACACACCAGGACAGTGTTTATGGGGTGATTCCCTCATTCTGTGAGAGACAGATCTGCTTGTTGCCTGAGGAGCTACACAATTTTGCCTGTATAATCAGTTTTCTGTCTCTGAAGGCAAAAATCACAACATTTTCCTAACTCTTTGAACACGGTCACGGACTTTAAATGAGTTTTTAATGAGCATATTTGGAGTTACAAAGCAGCACTTTTGACAGAAGATCTGATGTAGCAGTTGAAAACAGTGTAAATCTCTTTGTTGTGCAGAGGTGCTTTCTAATACATTTAGCAGTAAAAGACTTTTATAGGCCCAACGTTTAGGTATGTGTAACACGTTTAATGTATAATGTTATGAATGGTGGCTTGTAAAAGAAGAATGGTGAATCAAGCTCTGAGGCTGGGAGGCGGTACGGTTTTATCGTCAACGTGTTCTCATTCCCAAGGCATCTTGGATGAGCCCCATTGCTTTTAGCATCAGTGCCCTAATGTGAAGGGCATCGGAAATGTATCATTATGACATTTAATTTAATATCCTGATCATTTTACTTCTAGATCTTTACTTATCTCCAAGTTAATAATTCCACATGTCCTAGATATCTGAAGAAAGATGTATTTTATATTGATTGTGCATTTTTCTACGCATGTAATGATACTTTGGTATGTAATTTTCAATTTTAACTCAAGATTTTATTATTTTGCAGTGTTTAATCTGTGGTTTTCTCTACAAGTTTTGCTTCAATGGTTTGTCAGGGAAAGGGCAAGCTAATAAATTTTTTCTGTAATGCCAAATGATCTAAAAAATATCAGCACTCAGGAACAATTTATTAAGTACATACAATTTAAATGCATAATCAGTATTAATACAGATACACAGAATTACAAGCATAACACATTTTTTTTCTGGCTAAAATTTTACAATAAGGTCTCGTTTGTTAATGGGTTAACTAACATGAACTAACACTGAGAAATATATTTTTTTACAGCATTTATTAACCGTTGTTAAAAATGTTTATGTTCATGTTTGTTCACATATATAACTTTTGATCTGAAAACTGTATTAAATTGTTTATTGTTAGTTCATGTTAATAAATGAAAGCTTATAGTAAATTGCTAAAGATTGAAAGCATCTATCTCTTCTTGTGCTCTCCAAAGCCAGACTGAAATCAAAGGACTGACCACAGACCATTGTAGAGTTGTGTAATTCTAATTCGTTTGGCATTGAAACTTTTTGAACATTGTTTTTTTTTAGGAAACTAGAATTCTCTGCAACAGCATGAGTTATCCTTGATTTTCTCATTACTTTGGGTTGCACAAACTTCAGTGTGTCTCCAGTTTATTCTAGTTGGATAGCATTATTTCCATGCCTCCAGAGTGATGTGTTTATTTACACTGTGCAACAGATGTAAATAATAACCCCTCCTGGGCCACGCAGGTGTGCTGTGCGGTACTGCTCATGAGGGAGAATATCAAATGAAGATACGCGCTCTGTTTGTGTGTAAATATCTGTAACCAGCAAATAAAGTCATCTACTTTCAAACTTACAGTCATCAACAAACATTGTAACTGCAGCACCTGAACTGGATCTGGATAAGTCTGCACCTGCAATGTCTGCAGTCAATCTGTGGACACCATTTCATGAATACCAGGATTTTACTAAGAGGTGATTTTCACTTACTGAAAATATACCAGATTTTAACACTCTTCTCTATTATTTATAACTAATAATCAATGCACAAACATCTCTTTTGTATAGTTTGTTTACCGCCTGGTTTCCACGGGTAACTCTCCTTAGAGTCACTGCAGTCTTTGGATATTATCACGTTTAAACGATGCATAGTGTTTATGAAAGAAATTATTTACACTACTGTTCTAAAGTTTGGGTTGGTAGGTCTCTTGTGAGTAGTCTCATTTGTTTTAATCAGAAATACAGAATTTCCAGCATAATTACTCCAGTCTTCAGTGTCACATGATCCTTCAGAAATCATTTTAATATGATGATTTCACAAAACATTTATTTTTAATTATTATTATCAATGTTGAAAACAGTTGTATTGCTTAATATTTTTGTGGAAACTCAATTTTTTCAGGATTCTTTGATCAACAGAAAGTTCAGAAGAACAGCATTTATTTAAAGTAGAACATGTTTGTAACTTTTGATCAAATTGAGAAAAAAAAAAAAAAAAAAAATCATACTGACCCCAAACCTTTGAATGGTATTGTACGTTGTTTTATAGATATTTTTTGAACAGCATGGTTGTGCACTGTCAGAATTGAATTGAGAAAGCAAACAGGATGCAGAACTAAAATTCATATTTAAATTTAAATAAGTACAATTAAAATGCTTGAAATTCATTTTTAACTAGAAAAGCAAGGTTTGTAGGCGATAGATAGATAGATAGATATAGAGAAAACAAGAGAAATGGATAGAGAGAGATCTAGAGAGATAGAGAGATATAGAGAAAACTAGAGAGAGAGATAGATAGAGAGATCTAGAGAGATAGAGAAATAGATCTAGATAGTGCTACAAGTATTAAAATAGTGTACTACTAGCACTTATAAGTTCACTTGTAGTACAGATGCAGTACAAATGAGAAATGTAGCTGTGCACTTAAAGTTTACTACTGTTACACTTAGTACACTCAAACATATACTTTTATATACTAAAAAGTGGGCCAATTTAGTCCCATACAGTATTGAAGTTACAACTTACTAGTACATTGATCTCAGTATACTTACTACATTAAGTATACTTAAAAATATACTTTAACTTTACTTAAGTATACTTAATAAAATAAACTTGAAGTGTAGGCCTACTTCTTTTTTGTAAGGGAATGCAGGATAAAAGTCACTAAAATGACATTTTACAATCTATAATGAGCCTAATTTGCATAGAAATGAGATGTTTGTGCCAGTAAGAATGACAGTGACTGTTTTCAGTGCATTTAGTGTGGTCAAATGGCTGGTCTGTCAACCAAAGTTTGGTCTGGTGACTTTCTCTGAGTTTCCACAACCCTTCCTCATCCCCTCATTTAGCAGAAAAAGGCGATTTAATAACCATTCCTAAATGCTTCAAACTGTGATTTGACTGTCGGCTCAAGTTTCTGTTGCGCCTGCTTGATTTATAAAGCCGTTGTTTACTTTATAGCCCAGCATGTCTGCCTGAAGCAGATTTTAAGTCAGTATAGCTTTAAAAAAATATATTCATAAGCCCTAAGGCCAAGTACCTAATGCCTCGGGAGTTTGAGCTGCAAGACCTTTCATCTCCAGACAGTTCTCACATAAAGTGGGCAGTGATGGTTGTACGTTGTACCGTTGTCTCACAAAATTGCTCCCGCTTTTCTTGAAATGACTTGAGCTGAGGGAGAAATCATGGAACATGACAGGCGGTGTCTAATCCCGGGAGGGATCAGAGAGGTATAGTTCTGGAATGATCTCACCTAATGAAAGCAAGCAGGTGATGAGAGACACCTACAAGTCTCTCCTTACCACCCCCTCTCACAACACACTTCATTAATATTCTTAATCCCGACACCAGCGATTCTGATGTCACTCACTCAGCTTCAGGTTATTAGAGGGCGGGGGGCGGATTCTACCGCAGGTAGCCTGATGGGAGAACATGTGGCGCGCCGCTAAGACTCTGACAGGGATCGCGTCATGCGGTAGCATGCAGAGGCGATGTTCACCTATCATCTCCACTCAGCTGAGGAGAGAGACGCTGTCTGGCAGATGAGCGCTGCAGAGACATGAGACTCCACGTTGTTTTCTACATGGGTGAGCTTCCCAAGTGAGATGCCGGATTGACTTTCCTGTGAAAACTCCTCTGTCTCAGCATGAGAGGGGATGCGCTCACATACTTGTTGTGTTTCAAAAAAAAAAAAAGTTACTTTTTGCTAATTGGAAGATATTGTAACTTTAATGCTGAAACGCACCATTTAAATGAGGCCTTGCCGGTAATGGACAATACACCAGCTGTTGTTTGTTTTTGGGACTGAATACCACTGAAGTCACCTAGAGGAAAATGCTATTGCTTTTTCATAGCTCAAGAGACTTAACTGAACTTATTTATTTGTTTCACTAACTAATATATTATATTATGTCCTTTCTTAGAATTAGAAACAGATGAGAAATAAAATGGATATCATAGCGGATTTAATTAGAAATATGTACACTCGTTATCATGCATCATTTCTTTAATTGGTTTTATTTTATTTAAAGGAGTCCAATTATGCCCTTTTATGAAGTCTTGATTTAGTTTTTGGGGTGTACTAGAATGTATGATTGTTCAAAAACACATGTTGACAGAGGGTGTGTCTGAAGCTGGTGCTGACGCGACCGTCATAGTGACAACAGCCATTCATATTACTTTTCCGGTGTTGCATGAACATAATTGGCTAGCGTCTGAGCTAGGGTATTTGCATATGCGATCTGATTGGCTGCCTCCTGCGTTGGTGCTTGAAAAGCGAGCAATGCCAGTGACGCTACGCAACAGAACCCACAATTCAGTTCAGCAACACATGACGTCACCATTCAAAGTAAATGTGAAGCGTTGACGCCGACGCCCGGTGTGAATGCAGTGTTAGGACTGCGATGTCGGGTCGTGTTTCAGCCCTAGTCGCGCATTCGTTTGGCGGGAGGTGAAACTTCCTGGTGGCGCTGGCGTGTCGGCTAGTGTTCCCAGCAGACGTTAGCTGTGACTTACATGTAAACAAATTTAAAATGTGAGACTACAGACATTTTCCTCTTTGCACAGTAATAATTTGATAGGAATGCTCAATTTCATTCAGGAATTTTCACTTTCTCTCCGAATAGAACACAGAATGACTGTTGACAAATGTATCCAGTTTTTTAACCGGTTTGGCACAGACTACCAACATTGGGTTACATTGACCCAGCGCTGGATAGGTATGTGATGAGATGACCCAGCAGCTGAGTTACAGAAAAACTACCCAGCACTGGGTAAAAATATTAAAAATAACCCAATAAAATGACCCAGCAGGCTGAACCTGCTAAACTGGGTTTAAAAAAAGCTTAATAAATCTTAAAAATTTTATATTATACAGTTTGTTGGTTTCACTTTTTTTCAAGGTTTAAATTAGATTTTGAATCCACTGTTGTCTCATTTTATAGATTTGTAGCTCAACTGAAAAACTAATGGTAAGGCTTAGAGTTAAGACTCCTTACCTTCCGCTCACTCTCTCTGTCTTTCCCTTGCGCTTTAGAGTAGAAACATTCTAGGCAAGTGCATGAAGTAAATGAAGGTTAAACCTTATACACTGCATACTTAAAGCAGCTCTATTCCCTGATAAGAAGCAGAGGCTAATGAGAATGTAATTCCCTTTAGTGACTAAAAATAGTGAACAAAATGGACATCAAAAACACAGTTGATAATACAAAGCAAGCTCCAGCTGTATAGTTTATCAGTTAGCATACTTTGGATTTCAATTTTGCCCAGCTGGACAGAGGACTGGCTTAATTCTCAGCACCGGGTCTCTGAGGGTGTACACAGGCTTCCACACAGCATGCTATTAATTTACTAACCATTAGCACCATGGTCTGAAAACATCCCCAAAGTGTTTGCATGCAAACACTAAGTCTGGAACAAAAGCAGCCTCTACTATCCACAAATTCCCTTTCCAGAGTTGGTAAAGGATCTAACAGGTAAATATTTTGGCCGCTTTATTGATAGTGAGATCACTTAGAGTGATTATTCTGTGCTTATGTAGCTGCCCTGAGCTGATGGAGGGGAGCAGCTGGGGAGACGTATTATCTACTTGAATAATGCGCCTGTGCTCTTTGTGAATAAATATTAGGAACATGTTTAACTTGGCTGAACTTACCATGTCCTGGAGTTCCCAATGAGGAAACGCACAATAAACTGTGGTTAAGAAGGCCTCTGTGTTCAAATATGCATACTTATATGTTAAAAAGTGTGAGGTTGGTAATATTTTTTTGAAAGAAGTCTCTTTTGCTTACCAAGGCTTCATTTATGTGGTCTAAAATCCAGTAAAAACAGCAATATTGTGACATTTTATTAGAATATAAAATAATTCTTTTCTACTTGAATATATTTTAAAATGTAATTTATTCCTGTGATGTAAAGCTGAATTTTTTAGCATCATTACTTTAGTCGTCAGTGTCACATGACCCTTTAGAAATCATTCTAAAATGATGATTTGCTGTTCAAGAAACATTTGATGATTAGAAAGTTCAAAAGAACAGGATTTTGTTTTGTAACAATGTAAAATTGTTTACTATCACTTTTGATCAGTTTAATGTATCCATGCATACATTAGATACATAAAAAAATGCTGGGTTGTTTTAACCCAATTTTGAGTCAGATGTGGACAAACTCAACCGTTGGGTTAAAAAATGTATTTAAAAAATGTAACCCAATAGCCATATTTGACCCAAATTTGAGTGTACAGAGTGTACTGACCTTAAACTTTTGAACAATAGTGTAGTGTGAAAAAACTAGTATGGCTAGGGCATCTTAGTACACTCTAAGAAAAGCACGGGGGAAATATTGGACAGAACACACAGCTTGTTGGGTTTTATACATTAACTCATTTGCTGGGTTGTTTTTTGAAAGTGCTGGGTCAGTCAATTTGATATTGAAGGTTTTTCATTTTAAATAATAAAAATGCACTCTAAAACCTCATTTTATACCACATATCATACCGCTAGGACCGCGATGTCGGGTCGTGTTTCAGCCCTGGTCGCGCATTCGTTTGGCGGGAGGTGAAACTTCCTGGTGGCGCTGGCGTGTCAGCTAGTGTTCCCAGCAGACGTTAGCTGTGACTACATGTAAACAAATTTAAAATGTGAGACTACAGACATTGTCCTCTTTGCACAGTAATAATTCGATAGGAATACTCCATTTCATTCAGGAATTTTCACTTTCTCTCCGAACAGAACACAGAATGACTGTATCTGTATTGATTGTATGACAAATGTATCCAGTTTTAACCGGTTTGGCACAGACTACCAACATTGGGTTACATTGACCCAGCGCTGGATAGGTATGTGATGAGATGACCCAGCAGCTGAGTTACAGAAAAACTACCCAGCACTGGGTAAAAAAAATGACCCTTTTTTTAGGTTTATTCGAGATTGAGATTTTTTTTGTCATTGCATAGAGGTATGCAGCATTGTCAAGTCAAAGGCGTCCAAATCTTCTTTAATTGTATGGACAAAATTACAGTTGAAAAATTAAAAGAAAACCATACAGGTTTTGAACAACATGAGAGTAAATGTGTAAATGATGACAGAATATAAATGTTTGATTGAACTGTCTCTGTCCCTATCTGGGTTTAACAGTATAATGCCACATGGTGTAATGTATTAAAGAAGGTATTTATGCTAAACAACTTCAAACGGTTGGGAAGTTTTTCAGTACATCCTAAGTACAGGAACTCGAATATAGCCAGAGACGTTTACTTTGACAGACAGAGAACGTTTTGATTGTCAAATTAATGTGGCGTTAAATTCGCAGGCAGTTATTCTACTTCAATATTTGACCTTTTAGAGTGGGCCACAAATTTGACTTGAAAGCATTGGCAGTCTTTAACTTGGAGAGTGTCTTGCATCAAACTGTCCATTTGGTTTATGTGGAAATCGGTTCTAATGCATGGTCTTTTATTGAGGGCTCACTTGCCTCCTGGCGGTCTCGGTATCCATGTATGCTCAGCAAGCCTGTCTCAGCTGTCGGTACCTTCTTTTTTTATTGCCAAGCAATTAAAATCTGTATAGAAGCAGAGAGACCCTCGGCGACGAAACCGAGAGGAGAGGCGGCAGAGGATCTCGGCAGCTGAGGGGGAGAAATGGTGTTTACGACATAATCGCCAAGGAGCATGACTTATCTGTGGCACACGCTCATGTTTGTGATGAGAGGGCTGCTGGGATGTGCCAGCGTCTTCCCTGGAAGAGGCTTACAGAATACTCTAAGCTATGGAGGTGTCATTTCAGCACAGTGTGGTTTTTCACCAACACCAGAGCCATGAATACCAAACCAAACGCTTTGTAGAACGAGAACAAGATTATGGGATCTGTTTTTCCAGGAAAATATCTGAGAAGCAGGAAACTTCTTCCTCTGCTCTCCATTTCATCTGGTTGTTGTCTAGGAGAAAGTTGAGAACATTCACAGTTGTGGTCAGAATTATTGGCCCCCTTGGTAAATATGAACAAAAAAGCCTGTCAAAATAAATCTGCATTAAACCACGGCCCATTATAAGATTTCTAGCAGAGGCCGTCAGGTTTTGATGTTTTGTCTGTTGGTATTTGCTAGAATCCATGATCCCATGTGTCTGAACAAGATGTCCAGGACCTCCAGCAAAAAAATAGGCCCACAACATTAAAGATCCAGAGGTATATTTAACCGTGGGCATGGGGTATTTTTTATCCCTGTTTGCACCAAAGCCATCTGGAAACTTATTACAGTTTCATCTGACCACAGAACCAGATCCTGTCTGAAGTTCCAGTCGTGTCTGAACACTGAATATGCTGGAGTTTGTTTCTGGATGAGCGAGGAGGATTTTTCTTCAAACCCCCCCGAACAACTGATGTAGGAGTTGTTTGATCTTTTTTTTTTTGTCTTTCTCACCCAAGACTCAACTAATCTCTGCAATTCTCCATCTGTGATCCTCGGAGAGTCTTTGTCCACTTAAACGTTCCTCCTCTCATGCATTAGGACGATATAGACACACGTCCTCGTCCAGGCAGATTCAAAACATCTTTAGTTGATTGGAACTTCTTAATTATTGCCCTGATGGTGGAAATGGGGATTTTCAATGCTTTAGCTATTTTCTTACAGCCACTTTCTGTTTTGTGAAGCTCAACAATCTTTAGCTGCACATCAGAACTATATTCTGTGGCTTTACTCATTGTGATGAATGATTAGAGAATTTGGGCTTTGTGTTTCCTCATATTTATACTCCTGTGGAACAGGAAGTCATGGCTAGACAATTTCATGTTCCTAGTCACCCTGGTGTGCTTAAAAAATGTAAAACTGAATGGGAATATACTTCAGAGATATTTTACTCATAAAAACAATTCTAGGGGTGCCAATAATTGTGGCCAACGTGTTTTGGAGAAAAGCATTTATTTCACTTTCAATTCTTTTACTTAAATGAAAGGTTTGATTTTTTTGTGATTAAAATAAAAATAAAATAAAAGATCAAAAGGATAAACTATGCAGATTTAATATTATTATTATTTTATTTATTTAAGTCCACCTTTGATCATATTTACCAAGTGGGCCAATCATTCTGACCACAATATCATGCATAAAATAACCGTGAAGTACATGTTATTTTAAGTCACTTTAGCATTGTCTGTTTTTCTATCAATACCAGAGACATGAATACCAACCAACTGGATAGAGAAAAAATAAGAGCGAGCAAGAGAGTGGTGTAGGGTTGGTGTTGTCTGCTCTCAGCTTAGTGAATAGGTTGATGAGTCATCTCTTGAACTAAATATTTTCAGCTTGTGTAGCATCAAACATGCTGTGAGAGCAGTAACAAAAAGAGGTCATGCCAAATATCAAGTACAAATATGCAGTTCTGATACCCCTTTTGCGTCAGAGCAAAAACGAAAGCACTAAGTGAAAAAAATAATGACAAGCTCTCTTTTAGACAGCTTCTCTTGATGTGGATGTGCATAGTTTAAATATAAATACAGTCATGCTCAGGGATCATACAAAATGCATGCTATTTTTTATTTAGTACTGCCCTAATGTTTACATAGTCCATAAGACAAAAAATAGCAGAATTTATAAAAATGACCCCATTCAAAAGTGTGCATACTCTTGATTCTTAATGTGTCATTACCTGGATGATCCATGGCTGTTTTTATGTTTTGTGATGGTTGTTCTTGAGTCTCTTGTTTGTCTTGAGCAGTTAAACTGCCCAACATGGGCGTCACCAGGCCCTTTTTAGGGGGGCTTCAACCCTCCTAAACTTCTGCCCAGCCCCCCTAAAAAATGTGATTAACCTTTAAAACATATGTCTTTGTCATCCCGTCTTTTAGTCTGTTCTTCAATTAGCAGCGGCGCCGAGCAGAGCGCATGTCAGAAGCAGAGGTGTGTGCGTTCATCTGAGCCTCATTGGTCTGTCACCGCTCGTCAATGGCAAAATATTTGAGAAAACCAATCAAATCAGAGTAGGCGGGCTTTATGTTCACACAGAAGCTGCTGAGCGCGAATTTTAGCTGTGTGACTCGACGTCAAATGCAAGATATGTAAGTAGCTAAACCATAGACTGTAAAAAATAGCTAAACTAAACATTTCATATTTGACAGCTGCTTCTTTAAGTCAGAAATGTTAAACAAATGACAAAAAATATTCAGGCAAATTAATAAACTTTGTCTAATTTTGCCATTTTGAATTGAAAATAGGCCTATGTAATGTGATTCATAATGTAATTAACAAACAAGAAATATTAACAAAGCCGTTTTCTTCAAATTAGGCATAAGATTAATAATGAATGTGTACATATTGTAAATTAATATATAAACTTAGTTACCTAGCTTTCCTGGTAGCCTTCAGTAAATTAATGTGTCTACGAAAATGATTCATAAAACATAAATATCAGTTAACCATATGTTTACTTCACTGACAAAAATGGAAAAACTGTATCAGTCATATCTGCCCACTGACATGGTTTTCAAGCTATTGTTATCTAATTTTTTGGCCTTCAGAACGTCTTAAAATGCACATACACTCACCTTAAGGATTATTAGGAACACCATACTAATACTGTGTTTGACCCCCTTTCGCCTTCAGAACTGCCTTAATTCTACGTGGCATTGATTCAACAAGGTGCTGAAAGCATTCTTTAGAAATGTTGGCCCATATTGATAGGATAGCATCTTGCAGTTGATGGAGATTTGTGGGATGCACATCCAGGGCACGAAGCTCCCGTTCCACCACATCCCAAAGATGCTCTATTGGGTTGAGATCTGGTGACTGTGGGGGCCATTTTAGTACAGTGAACTCATTGTCATGTTCAAGAAACCAATTTGAAATGATTCGAGCTTTGTGACATGGTGCATTATCCTGCTGGAAGTAGCCATCAGAGGATGGGTACATGGTGGTCATAAAGGGATGGACATGGTCAGAAACAATGCTCAGGTAGGCCGTGGTATTTAAACGATGCTCAATTGGCACTAAGGGGCCTACAGTGTGCCAAGAAAACATCCCCCACACCATTACACCACCACCACCAGCCTGCACAGTGGTAACAAGGCATGATGGATCCATGTTCTCATTCTGTTTACGCCAAATTCTGACTCTACCATCTGAATGTCTCAACAGAAATCGAGACTCATCAGACCAGGCAACATTTTTCCAGTCTTCAACTGTCCAATTTTGGTGAGCTCGTGCAAATTGTAGCCTCTTTTTCCTATTTGTAGTGGAGATGAGTGGTACCCGGTGGGGTCTTCTACTGTTGTAGCCCATCCGCCTCAAGGTTGTGCGTGTTGTGGCTTCACAAATGCTTTGCTGCATACCTCGGTTGTAACGAGTGGTTATTTCAGTCAAAGTTGCTCTTCTATCAGCTTGAATCAGTCGGCCCATTCTCCTCTGACCTCTAGCATCAACAAGGCATTTTCGCCCACAGGACTGCCGCATACTGGATGTTTTTCCCTTTTCACACCATTCTTTGTAAACTCTAGAAATGGTTGTGCGTGAAAATCCCAGTAACTGAGCAGATTGTGAAATACTCAGACTGGCCCGTCTGGCACCAACAACCATGCCACGCTCAAAATTGCTTAAATCACCTTTCTTTCCCATTCTGACATTCAGTTTGGAGTTCAGGAGATTGTCTTGACCAGGACCACACCCCTAAATGCATTGAAGCAACTGCCATGTGATTGGTTGATTAGATAATTGCATTAATGAGAAATTGAACAGGTGTTCCTAATAATCCTTTAGGTGAGTGTATGTAGGATCATAGAAATAAACATTTTCTCGGGGGAGCATGCCCCCTAACCCACCTAACTACCTCATATTTGGGATCTCAGTGATTATAAACCTGCCTACATTCCTAGGTATGATTAAGGGATGTACAATATGGTCATGCACAATAAGGCATTAATATTTGCTTTGTAAGTATAAGTAATAATAATCAGCCAATGTCCTAATATGCATGCTAATAAGCTACTATTCAATAGTGAGAATTGGACCCTAAACTAAAGTGTTACCATTTTTTTGAGCCCCCCTAAAATGAAAATCATAGAATCTCCCCTGCTGCCCAACATTCTTCAGAAAAATCCTCCAGGTCCTGCACATTCTTCAATTTCCCAGCATCTTTTGCATATTTGAACCCTTTACAGCAGTGACTGTATGATTTAGAGATCCATCTTTTCACTCTGAGGACAATTGAGGGCAAACAACTGACTCAAACACAACTATTAAAAAATGTTGAAACATTCACTGATGCTCCAGAAGGAAACACAACGCATTAAGAGACGGGGGTGAAAACTTTTTGAATTTGCGATCAAGGTAAATTGTACTTAATTTGTCTTCCGGGAAACATGTAAGTATCTTCTGTTGCTTCTGAAGGGCATTAATAAATACTTATGCATCACTCTTAATGCATTGTATTTTCTATATTTATACAACAGTTATTTCTGGTTCTCAAATTTGATTGGCTGAGAGCCTTTTCCAGCCATGGGATATTCCCCCAGTATCAGCACTGGAACCGTTTCACTGTTTGTATCACTCCGCTTGCAGTGACTGTCATGACGGACAAGCAAATCCACAATATAGCTTTTTTGTAGAATATTAGACTATATACAGGTGCTGGTCATATAATTAGAATATCAAAAAATGTATTTATTTCACTAATTCCATTCAAAAAGTGAAACTTGTATATTATATTCATTCATTACACACAGACTGATATATTTCATATGTTTATTTCTTTTAATTTTGATGATTATAACTGACAACTAAGGAAAATCCCAAATTCAGTATCTCAGAAAATTTGAATATTGTGAAAAGGTTCAATATTGAAGACACCTGGTGCCACACTCTAATCAGCTAATTAACTCAAAACACCTGCAAAGGCCTTTAAATGGTCTCTCAGTCTAGTTCTGTAGGCTACACAATCATGGGGAAGACTGATGACTTGACAGTTGTCCAAAAGACGATCTTTGACACCTTGCACAAGGAGGGCAAGACACAAAAGGTCATTGCAAAAGAGGCTGGCTGTTCACAGAGCTCTGTGTCCAAGCACATTAATAGAGAGGCGAAAGGAAGGAAAAGATGTGGTAGAAAAAAGTGTACAAGCAATAGGGATAACCGCACCCTGGAGAGGATTGTGAAACAATACCCATTCAAAAATGTGGGGGAGATTCACAAAGAGTGGACTGCAGCTGGAGTCAGTGCTTCAAGAACCACTACGCACAGACATATGCAAGACATGGGTTTCAGCTGTCGCATTCCTTGTGTCAAGCCACTCTTGAACAACAGACAGCGTCAGAACCGTCTCGCCTGGGCTAAAGACAAAAAGGACTGGACTGCTGCTGAGTGGTCCAAAGTTATGTTCTCTGATGAAAGTAAATTTTGCATTTCCTTTGGAAATCAGGGTCCCAGAGTCTGGAGGAAGAGAGGAGAGGCACACAATCCACGTTGCTTGAGGTTTAGTGTAAAGTTTCCACAGTCAGTGATGGTTTGGAGTGCCATGTCATCTGCTGGTGTTGGTCATACTGTGTTTTCTGAAGTCCAAGGTCAACGCAGCTGTATACCAGGAAGTTTTAGAGCACTTCATGCTTCCTGCTGCTGACCAACTTTATGGAGATGCAGATTTCATTTTCCAACAGGACTTGGCACCTGCACACAGTGCCAAAGCAACCAGTACCTGGTTTAAGGACCATGGTATCCCTGTTCTTAATTGGCCAGCAAACTCGCCTGACCTTAACCTTGTGAAGAGGAAGATGCGATATGCCAGACCCAACAATGCAGAAGAGCTGAAGGCCACTATCAGAGCAACCTGGGCTCTCATAACACCTGAGCAGTGCCACAGACTGATCGACTCCATGCCACGCCGCATTGCTGCAGTAATTCAGGCAAAAGGAGCCCCAACTAAGTATTGAGTGCTGTACATGCTCATACTTTTCAGCTGGCCAAGATTTCTAAAAATCCTTTCTTTGTATTGGTCTTAAGTAATATTCCAATTTTCTGAGATACTGAATTTGGGATTTTCCTTAGTTGTCAGTTATAATCATCAAAATTAAAAGAAATAAACATTTGAAATATATCAGTCTGTGTGTAATGAATGAATATAATATACAAGTTTAACTTTTTGAATGGATTTAGTGAAATAAATAAACTTTTTGATGATTTTGATGATAATTATATGACCAGCACCTGTAATATTAGACTTTTTAAAATTAAATAAAATTAAATCAAATCAATAAAAAAATACAAGCCAATAAAGTAAAATAACCACACTTTTATTGAAAGTAACACTATTTATTATATTTTATTAAATATCAATATTATTCTTTATTCAGTGCTATGCGACAATTATTTATTTTGACTAATTATCCAAATAATGTATAGTCCTACAAAGCTGTTATTATCAGAGCATGTGAGCAGAGCGTAGCTGGGAGTGGGTCAGTGAACGAAAGGCACGTTGAGTGGCTTTTGCTTATTTTCTAAATGAGCGTTCGCATGGGCCGTGAGCATGTGTATAGAGGAATATTGTGTGGAGTGTAGGGATGGGCGATATGGACTTAAAAATATATTACGATAACGATATCAATGATGATATAAATGTAGAACCATTCCCCATGTTTTTGGCTATAAGTGAGAGCTGCACGCATTATTGAAAGCCTCAGAAAAACAAATGATGATCTAAAGTAAAACGTACCCATCATCAAATAGGCTCCTATAATACATTTCATAAAAGAATAAAAAACAAAACAAAAGAACAAAAAAAACAGTACAAATCCAAACCCCAGCATTTTCAGAAATTGAAAAATTGCAGATATACTTTTATTCTGTGAAAGTGCAGGTAATGTTTAAATAGTGCAACTGTGATGAAAAACATCACAAAATACAAACAATAATAATTCAAATCAATGAAAAGTTTGAATGTAAACACAGATTCTGTATTTATTCATATTCTCATGGTGCAAACAGTGGGACAAAAGTAATAATCCCAACCATGTTTTCAGATTACAAAAAAAAGAGCAAATAACAATTTAATGATAGAATTTAAGTAATTTTAACTAAAACTTAAATTTAATCATGTGCGAATGAAAAAGTATGTATGCATATTTGTCATTTTAAGATATTGTTGGTCATTCAACTAACAATAATACAGATAAGATAATACTACTACGAATTCTATAATTAATAACAATATAAACCACAATAAGGATTGATGAGCTGCAGGTTTTATGAATATTAACCACGTTGTCATCACTGAAATCAAAACAGGCACAGTAATAGGTGAGCGCCAGCCAATGAGATTGCCGTTTGCACATTAGTTTCTTCTTGTTCATAAAGGCTGAACAATTCCAAACGAACAGCGTTATTTTACAGAAAAATACAACAAAGAATATTGTTTACATGTAGCACGTCAATTCTGCGTGGTATGAGACTCTCCCGCTCTCTCTTCGAGTGTGTGTGAAACTCTGTTGGGCGCACTCATACTAGTGTTTACTTTGTGTCAAATACACTGCGCATTCATTGAGATTAACTGAAAATAGCACGCTTTACAGATCGCTTGACAAAACGTGAATCTCAAGCGCTCAGTCCAAGTGCTCAGCGAGTGAAAATATATCTGTGTGTACAGGTTCAGATTGTAGAGGTAGCTCTGCACGTGGGCTGCGAATGGGTCACGTCATCAACTAGGCTTTATCGCTATTATCGCGGGAAGGCTAATTTTTATTTTGAGGAGAATTTTTACCGGTATACAGTGGGGAGAACAAGTATTTGATACACTGCCGATTTTTCAGGTTTTCCTACTTAAAAAGCATGTAGAGGTCTGTAATTTTTATCATAGGTACACTTCAACTGTGAGTGACGGAATCTAAAACAAAAATCCAGAAAATCACATTGTATGATTTTTAAATAATTAATTTGCATTTTATTGCATGACATAAGTATTTGGTCACCTACCAACCAGTAAGAATTCTGGCTCCCACAGACCTGTTAGTTTTTCTTTAAGAAGCCCTCCTGTTCTCCACTCATTACCTGTATTAACTGCACCTGTTTGAACTCGTTACCTGTATAAAAGACACCTGTCCACACACTCAGTCAAACAGACTCCAACCTCTCTACAATGGCCAAGACCAGAGAGCTGTGTAAGGACATCAGGGATAAAATTGTAGACCTGCACAAGGCTGGGATGGGCTACAGGAAAATAGGCAAGCAGCTTGGTGAGAAGGCAACAACTGTTGGCGCAATTATTAAAAAATGGAAGAAGTTCAAGATGACGGTCTATCTCCCTCGGTCTGGGGCACCATGCAAGATCTCACCTCGTGGGGCATCAATGATCATGAGGAAGGTGAGGGATCAGCCCAGAACTACACGGCAGGACCTAGTCAATGACCTAAAGAGAGCTGGGACCACAGTCTCAAAAGAAAACACTACGCCGTCATGAATTAACATCCTGCAGCGCACGCAAGGTCCCCCTGCTCAAGCCAGTGCATGTCCAGGCCCGTCTGAAGTTTGCCAATGACCATCTGGATGATCCAGAGGAGGAATGGGAGAAGGTCATGTGGTCTGATGAGACAAAAATAGAGCCTTTTGGTCTAAACTCCACTCGCCGTGTTAGGAGGAAGAAGAAGGATGAGTGCAACCCCAAGAACACCATCCCAACCGTGAAGCATGGAGGTGGAAACATCATTCTTTGGGGATGCTTTTCTGCAAAGGGGACAGGACGACTGCACCGTATTGAGGGGAGGATGGATGGGGCCATGTATCGCGAGATCTTGGCCAACAAACTCCTTCCCTCAGTAAGAGCATTGAAGATGGGTCGTGGCTGGGTCTTCCAGCATGACAACGACCTGAAACACACAGCCAGGGCAACTAAGGAGTGGCTCCGTAAGAAGCATCTCAAGGTCCTGGAGTGGCCTAGCCAGTCTCCAGACCTGAACCCAATAGAAAATCTTTGGAGGGAGCTGAAAGTCCGTATTGCCCAGCGACAGCCCCGAAACCTGAAGGATCTGGAGAAGGTCTGTATGGAGGAGTGGGCCAAATTCCCTGCTGCAGTGTGTGCAAACCTGGTCAAGAACTACAGGAAACGTATGATCTCTGTAATTGCAAACAAAGGTTTCTGTACCAAATATTAAGTTCTGCTTTTCTGATGTATCAAATACTTATGTCATGCAATAAAATGCAAATTAATTACTTAAAAATCATACAATGTGATTTTTCTGGATTTTTGTTTTAGATTCCGTCACTCACAGTTGAAGTGTACCTATGATAAAAATTACAGACCTCTACATGCTTTGTAAGTGGGCAAACCTGCAAAATCGGCAGTGTATCAAATACTTGTTCTCCCCACTGTATCTCAAACGATAAGATGTCGCCCATCCCTAGCAGAGCGTCACACCGCACCATGATAACGGCTAGAGCGAGTAAAACCTGAGTGCTGAACACTGCGGGGTGGGGTGGCATATATTTTCTGCTTTTTTTCTCTTTCAGCCAAAACCGAAAATACCATTTTAGGCCAATACATTTCGCTGGCCGAAATTTCGGTGCATCCCTAAGTAATTAGATTACGTAACTCGCGTTACTTTTAATTTGTTACGCCCAACACTGATTGCTGTGTGTGTGTTTATATACATAATTCATTGCACCTTTTAAAGCATCTTCTATGTACTGTATGTTGTGTTCAAGTGTAAACAGTTAGCTGTTGTTGATTAAATATGTTTTGAGGATTAAATCATCCCTCTCAATTTCAGAAACATCAAAATAAATCCATGTGACCTTGAGCTATTTTCATCAAAATGCAAACAATTGAGGAATCACCGTCTTGAGTGTGTGACTCTCCCAGATACAGACGTCTTATCTGGGGTTGGCGCCGCCTCTGTAGTAAACATATTGACTTATAGATAACATCTTACAATGCTGGGGAAGTTCATCTACTTGGCCTGTCATTTTATTCATTTATTGCACTAACTGTAGACATTTGTTTTTAAAAGTATTTAATAGTGGATTGAGGAATAACTGTATTTCATTCTGTTCTGAGATGGCAGAATGCAGAAGCTGTCGGCTTCAGAAGTCAGATTTTTTATTCATCTGGTACATCTCCAAAAGCTTCATTGTGAAATGATGTGAAATGAAATGAAAAAGGAAGGCCAGCTGTTTTACAGACTCATTTAAAATGACATAATTCTCCTTGATTCTACAGAAATGTGTAATGACTAAAATAAAATGTGTTTAGTGCTCCTAATCTGTATTGTCACAGACTTGTTAGCACTTTTTGTAGCACTTTAATTAGATGCAAAAGGCACACTTAAGTTTTACTTAAAAATGTACGAGTTTCATTACATTAGAAGCAAATTATTAAACAAGTGGCATCTGCAAATAAACGATAGAGCTTTTCTCCAAATTAACTTCCATTTTCTTCCTTTTCTGAGCTTTCTTTGCAATGAATTTTATCCATTTTTATGTATAAAGTCAGTTCCCTCAAGTTCAAACAGGTTTGTCTAACGTTTTAACACCAAAATATGTACATAATATGTACAGGGACATATCATAAAAATCTGACTTTTTCCGTGTTTAAGTGCTATAATCAGGTTCCCGGTGCATCTACCAACCCAGAAAACTTGAAAAAGGACAATCCAGTAACTTTTGTTTTGGTAAACCTTTCTCTGCAAGCATGTGACAAAACGAGCCGCACAGATTTCGCTCCCCTAGTGACGTAGGATCTTATTATAATATTACCGCCCCTTAATCTGCACGTTTTTTTTACCTACCACACCGCCATTTTGTGACAAAGTGACAACGGTGTACCAGTCCTAAAGCCATGGCACAGTAGACTAGAGCACATTTATTTAAACATTATATTGTAACTGTTCTGTTTTTGGCTGTAGTAAAACTCCCGGCATCTGAGCCACTGTGGAGGCAGTGGATTCATTTCATTTGTGAAGGGAATGTGCCCAAGAAATGAGCTAAATTCGTATATGTTTGTGTGAATCATTGTACACTGGACTGCAAACGAGGGTCAGTAAATGCAGGATTTACACAAAAGTTGCTTCTCAAAGATGGATCAAATCCAACTCTTTGTGATCCAACTTCATATCCAGAACACTTAAGTACTGCAGTTTATATTGTCTGTGTTTGCAAATCGCCTTTCTAAATGTGCTAATGTGGCTAAAGCTACCATTGTCTCTAACTGTATTCACAGAGACCAGAGATTGTTATTTTTCAACCGTAAATGCTTACCACCTGTAAAATTAAGAAGCGCATTTTTATTACTTTTTAAAAATAAAACTAATGACATAGCTCTGATATCTGTGAATACAGAGTCAATGGTAACTTTAGCCACTGTATAGCATCCCAACCAGCACATTCACAAAAGTGATTTCCGTACATTCACAAAACGTGCGGCACTTACATGTTCTGAAAATAAAGTTGGTCAAAGTTGGCAGCAGCTCATTTGCATTTAAAAAGACACCAAAGTCCCTATCAAGGAAAGTCTGTTCACTCGGTGGCCATATTTGCAACACCTCCGGGCAGCTATTCCGGGCATACAAGACCAAATCCTATCTATTTGAATGGGGGAATCCTGGAATCTCAAAAACTGCTTGCCGACCTCACAATTAAATAACATAATCTGACATGTGCTGTCCCATAAATGTTGTTTCTTATGCTCAAGTAGCGTTAAAAAGCTTATTTTTCAGGCTAAACGAGCCAATGCACATGTGCAGTCCTAAGCATGAGTCTCAGATTTCTATGGGAACCGGAGCTTCTAACGGCAGCTGCAGTGACGCAATGATTTTACCAATCAGGTAAATTGTCTCTTTTACTTTAGAAGGCGGGACTATTTCACCATATTGCGCGTTGCAGTTTCTCCCATTCATGAGTAATAGGAGTGAACCGTCTTTCTATATCTATAGTCTTTGGACACATGACAACAGTGTGTTGCCACCCAAATAGGGGATTTCAAAACGTCCTATAATAAATAATCAGTGGTGTATTTTTCACAGACACATTCTGGGGACACCTGAGACTTATATTACATCTTGTGAAAAGAGCATTATAGGTCCGGTTTAAGTGTCCAAATACTATTTGGGGTCACTGTTACTGTGAAATGAACAACTTTTGTTAAAATAGTTAATTTTCTAAAAAGTATTTTACTGGCATAACTTTAATGTATTATGTTACCTTTTATGTTCTGTTGCATTTGATTTCTTTTTTTATTGAATGGTTTCCATGAGAAATTTGGCACAGGTGCGGAGGTGGTTCATTAGCAGTATTCTCATTTACCCTTCCTTATGAGAGCTTTTCTGTCTATTATTCTTTTAGATCTCAGTGTTTTGTGGCAGCAGTCATCAAAAATGTATTCTCATGAAAGTGTGCTGGAGTCTCATCTTAAAAAGACATTTCTTCAAAGTCTTCAAGTGTCACAATGGGACAGAATCTAAATTTGAATCGGGGTGGGGAAGGAGGTCCCGTGGATTGCTGACGACAGTGACGGTAAAGAAGTTATACTATAAGGATCCAATTCAAATGTAAAATCATTCACTACAAGCAGCTTTTAAAATCTGAAAATGCCCTGCAGGGTAAATAAAAGTGGTGGTTGGTAAAGAGCGACTTGGTCTAGTGAGCAGTAAACAGAATAAGATACATTAAGGCACTTCCTTAAGCCAATAAACATATGACATCATATTGAGCCTTACGATAAGCCCCTTGTGAATACCTGAACAAGGGGTCTATCGCTAAACGTCAAAAGCTGGTCTCTTAATCATGACTCAGCAGAAATCACACATGGACGATCTGTGTTCCAGCCCAACGGCAAGATACTAGCTTGCTTGCGGGAGAAACTCAAATGCAGCATCTCCTTTTGTCCCGCCGTTGCATCAAACTTGTCCGGTCTGATTGGACTAGATGGCTCTGCAAAAGATCCCCAGTCTCTCTGGCAATCTCACCAGCTGTCTGCAGCGGAGGTGCAATCCTACAGGGTTCCTACCGTGGTTTAGCCAGGGATTATTTTTCCATGATAAGGTCTGTATCTGCTCCTCTTGTGGCATCTGCGGCCCATGCTCCAGTGAGGACAGCTTTTGCTTATTAGTCTGTGTGACGTGCTGGAGCAGAGGGGCTGTGTTCTGCCTTGAGGACGCCACGGCTTTGAAGAAGTGGAAATGAGAGGCATTTCCATGGCAGAGTGGGGGAAGTAGACCAAAAGTGTGATATTGCATTAAGTTTGGGGTGAAATAGCTTCAACTCATCATTTCCAGCTACCGTTATGTGTCCAAAAAGTCTCAAAACAAAGTACAACTGCAAAATTAGTGTGATATTTCAAGGAAACATTTCAATTCTATGGATACCGACCATAGTGATTTTAGTTCCGAACCTCTGCATTTGCAGTTCTTGCATATTATTTTCCTATTGAGCAGACAAAATAATTTTCTTAATCAGTATGTTAAGTTCTTTTAAGGATTTCTAAGTATTCTTAAAAACACATTGCAGCATCATAGCATATGATAACTTATTGCACTGATAATATATTTTACTCTTACATTGATGCTTTTATTCAAAGTGATGCATAAAAATAAAATTGATTTGTTTTATTGGTAACACTTTACAATAAGGTTTCATTAGTTAACATGAACTAATAATGAACTGCACTTATAAAGCATTTATTTATCTTTGTTAATGTTAATTTCAACATTTACTAATGCATTATTAAAATCTTGCTAACATTAGCACTGTGAACTAACATGAACAAACCATGAACAGCTGGATTTTTATTAACTAACGTTAACAAACATTAACTAATGCTGAACAGAGGTGTTGTTCATGGTGAGTTTAACTAATGCATTAACTAATGTTAACTAATACAACCTTATTGTAAAGTGTTACCATTTTATTGTATACTTTACACTCACCTAAAGGATTATTAGGAACACCATACTAATACTGTGTTTGACCCCCTTTCGCCTTCAGAACTGCCTTAATTCTACGTGGCATTGATTCAACAAGGTGCTGAAAGCATTCTTTAGAAATGTTGGCCCATATTGATAGGATAGCATCTTGCAGTTGATGGAGATTTGTGGGATGCACATCCAGGGCACGAAGCTCCCGTTCCACCACATCCCAAAGATGCTCTATTGGGTTGAGATCTGGTGACTGTGGGGGCCATTTTAGTACAGTGAACTCATTGTCATGTTCAAGAAACCAATTTGAAATGATTGGAGCTTTGTGACATGGTGCATTATCCTGCTGGAAGTAGCCATCAGAGGATGGGTACATGGTGGTCATAAAGGGATGGACATGGTCAGAAACAATGCTCAGGTAGGCCGTTGCATTTAAACGATGCCCAATTGACACTAAGGGGCCTAAAGTGTGCCAAGAAAACATCCCCCACACCATTAGACCACCACCACCACCAGCCTGCACAGTGGTAACAAGGCATGATGGATCCATGTTCTCATTCTGTTTATGCCAAATTCTGACTCTACCATCTGAATGTCTCAACAGAAATCGAGACTCATCAGACCAGGCAACATTTTTCCAGTCATCAACTGCCCAATTTTGGTGAGCTCGTGCAAATTGTAGCCTCTTTTTCCTATTTGTAGTGGAGATGAGTGGTACCCGGTGGGGTCTTCTGCTGTTGTAGCCCATCCGCCTCAAGGTTGTGCGTGTTGTGGCTTCACAAATGCTTTGCTGCATACCTCGGTTGTAACGAGTGGTTATTTCAGTCAAAGTTGCTCTTCTATCAGCTTAAATCAGTCGGCCCATTCTCCTCTGACCTCTAGCATCAACAAGGCATTTTCGCCCACAGGACTGCCGCATACTGGATGTTTTTCCCTTTTCACACCATTCTTTGTAAACTCTAGAAATGGTTGTGCGTGAAAATCCCAGTAACTGAGTAGATTGTGAAATACTCAGACCGGACCGTCTGGCACCAACAACCATGCCACGCTCAAAATTGCTTAAATCACCTTTCTTTCCCATTCTGACATTCAGTTTGGAGTTCAGGAGATTGTCTTGACCAGGACCACACTCCTAAATGCATTGAAGCAACTGCCATGTGATTGGTTGATTAGATAATTGCATTAATGAGAAATTGAACAGGTGTTCCTAATAATCCTTTAGGTGAGTGTGTATATATATATAAGCATAATTCTATGAAAAGTAGTAATGTTTAAAATAAAACTATTTATTTTAATTAAACATTATAAATGGTTAGAATATAAATAAATATAGCTACTCTGAAAACGAGTCTTAAAAGCAAATGCAATTTGTTAACACTTTATAATAACTGCATGCTATGAATCATTAGTTAAGCATTAGTAAATAGTTAATTCATCATTTATAAAGTATTAATAGACATTAATAAGCAGTTTATAAATACTGAGCCTTTAAATCTCCTTTGTAAAAGATTTACGAGGCATAAGTAGTCCTCACTTAGATGAGCTCACAAAAATAGTTACCTGACAACTACTAAATGTTTTATAACTACCTGAATTAATCATGAATTACAGTAGGAATACATGTTAATAAAGCATTTATTAACACACTGAGTAACTATTACTGTATGTCTAAATAATATGTATAAATGTACATTTAAATAGTTTATTAATCATTATTCTAAATGATCTTATGAACCACCGATAACTCCTAAATAACTGGTTTGTAAATAATGTAAAACTTACTTTAGAATGATAAATCGATCATTAATAAAGTATGAAAATACAATTATTAAACGCATTATAGATCAAGAATAAAGCATTTATAGCTGTATTTATAAACTGCTTATTAATATATATATTCATAATTATAAATGATGAATTAACTATTTACTAATGCTTAACTAATGATTCATAGCATACACCTGCAATTTTGCTTTTCATGTAAATTTACGTTGTTTTAAAGATTTTTTTAAAGATTTTTTTACTGGAAATCCAAAACATATTTTTTGCAGTGTTTATCGTATTTATACCACTGAAGTGGGATTTTTTTCCCCCTTTTCTTTGAAAATATGAACCAAAACATCCTGACTTCTTTCTTTGTAAATCCACTTATATCACTCCCATTATCATGCATTCGTTGTTCATGTTCACTGTTTTGTAGTCACAGATTTCTTATTCTGCTAATGAAAAAGGGAACCAATTCCATGCACTACTGGTCAAACACACTCCATTACGCCTTCTTGGGTCGGATGAGCTCGGTCCATACAGCACATGCTGTTTACTTATCCCTTTCTCCCTCAAAAGAGCAAGTTAAGTGGCTCTGGAAGCGGGAGTGATTTCTGTCTGCAGTGTGCCGAGGTAGAAAAATGATGGTAAATGTAGTGGGGTTACTGATCAATAGTGCATTTCTGCTCAGTGTGAAAACAACATCACTCACGCTGGAAGAGAACAGTGATTTTTATCGATATGTTATTTTTTTTCTGCTTTTCCTCCATCCAAAGTCTAAAAGGGTGGGTACAGTACATGTAGCATTTCATGATTGTGTACATCAAAGCCTGCAGCTTGCACTCCAACTCTGATGAAAACTTTCTAATATACAGGGAGTGCAGAATTATTAGGCAAATGAGTATTTTGACCACATCATCCTAGTTATGCATGTTGTCTTACTCCAAGCTGTATAGGCTGGAAAGCCTACTACCAATTAAGCATATTAGGTGATGTGCATCTCTGTAATGAGAAGGGGTGTGGTCTAATGACATCAACACCCTATATCAGGTGTGCATAATTATTAGGCAACTTCCTTTCCTTTGGCAAAATGGGTCAAAAGAAGGACTTGACAGGCTCAGAAAAGTCAAAAATAGTGAGATATATTGCAGAGGGATGCAGCAGTCTTAAAATAGCCAAGCTTCTGAAGCGTGATCATCGAACAATCAAGCGTTTCATTCAAAATAGTCAACAGGGTCGCAAGAAGCGTGTGGAAAAACCAAGGCGCAAAATAACTGCCTGTGAACTGAGAAAAGTCAAGCGTGCAGCTGCCAAGATGCCACTTGCCACCAGTTTGGCCATATTTCAGAGCTGCAACATCACTGGAGTGCCCAAAAGCACAAGGTGTGCAATACTCAGAGACATGGCCAAGGTAAGAAAGGCAGAAAGTCGACCACCACTGAACAAGACACACAAGCTGAAACGTCAAGACTGGGCCAAGAAATATCTCAAGACTGATTTTTCTAAGGTTTTATGGACTGATGAAATGAGAGTGAGTCTTGATGGGCCAGATGGATGGGCCCGTGGCTGGATTGGTAAAGGGCAGAGAGCTCCAGTCCGACTCAGACGCCAGCAAGGTGGAGGTGGAGTACTGGTTTGGGCTGGTATCATCAAAGATGAGCTTGTGGGGCCTTTTCGGGTTGAGGATGGAGTCAAGCTCAACTCCCAGTCCTACTGCCAGTTTCTGGAAGACACCTTCTTCAGGCAGTGGTACAGGAAGAAGTCTGCATCCTTCAAGAAAAACATGATTTTCATGCAGGACAATGCTCCATCACACGCGTCCAAGTACTCCACAGCGTGGCTGGCAAGAAAGGGTATAAAAGAAGAAAATCTAATGATATGGCCTCCTTGTTCACCTGATCTGAACCCCATTGAGAACCTGTGGTCCATCATCAAATGTGCGATTTACAAGGAGGGAAAACAGTACACCTCTCTGAACAGTGTCTGGGAGGCTGTGGTTGCTGCTGCACGCAATGTTGATGGTGAACAGATCAAAACACTGACAGAATCCATGGATGGCAGGCTTTTGAGTGTCCTTGCAAAGAAAGGTGGCTATATTGGTCACTGATTTGTTTTTGTTTGGTTTTTGAATGTCAGAAATGTATATTTGTGAATGTTGAGATGTTATATTGGTTTCACTGGTAAAAATAAATAATTGAAATGGGTATAAATTTGTTTTTTGTTAAGTTGCCTAATAATTATGCACAGTAATAGTCACCTGCACACACAGATATCCCCCTAAAATAGCTAAAACTAAAAACTACTTAAAATATTGATACAAAAATATTCAGCTTTGATATTAATGAGTTTTTTGTGTTCATTGAGAACATGGTTGTTGTTCAATAATAAAATTAATCCTCAAAAATACAACTTGCCTAATAATTCTGCACTCCCTGTATATTGAACTTCCTCCAGAATGGCTTCTGATATTTTGACCTACATAATATTTACCCCTGAAAATATTTTATCACCGTTTGCAGCCGCCTTCATATCCTTCTCCATTCATTTTGTTCAAGCATAGCATGCACTCCACAGTCTATGAACAATGCTTATGCATGATGTATTGTCTTAGAGCTCCTCAATGTTGTATGGATGTAGACCGAGTGAGCTTTAAAATCGGTGGAAGAATCGTTGCCTTCTAAGCCATGACTAATTTACGACCAAAGCCTCCAAACACTCCAAAGTAATCCCCAGTCTTTCACTGCGGTCGGCAACCTTTGATGAAAGTCAATGAAGATCAAGGGAGCCTGTCAAGCGCTTTCCAATTTGTCAAGCCTAATATAAATGAAAGTCACTTTTCCGGAGAATATTGCGTTGTTAAGCTCAGACTTCCTTTCAACAGGTTATATGCTATGCCACTAATCTCCTCTGAACAATAGAACAAGAAACAGGAGTCCATGGATATGTTTGTCTCATGATTTAATGTAATATGGTTGATTTGAGATAAGCTCTGTAAGCTTCATTGAAAGATCACTGAGAATACTCAGTTAGAATATTTAGTTTACTCAAAAATGAAAATTCTGTCATTATTTACTCACTCTTGCCAAAAATCATGACTTATGACACAAAAGTTCCTGGTCATTCTTTTCAGTATAATGAAAGTAAATGAGGGCTGCAGCTGTCAATCTGCATCTGTGTATTTTTACGCAAGTGTAGTTCTACCACACATACATTTATTTACGTATGCATGTATCAATGCACATATTCTTTTTATATTCTGTATAAAACGGGTATGTTTAGGAGTAGGGTTAAGGGATCTTACATTTATCTATAAAATAGTAAAAGGGAAATTATACAGATACACCAATCAGGCATAACATTATGACCTAATATTGTGTTGGTCCCCCTTTTGCTGCCAAAACAGCCCTGACCCGTTGAGGCATGGACTCCACTAGACCCCTGAAGGTGTGCACCAAGATGTTAGCAGCAGATCCTTTAAGTCCTGTAAGATGCAAGGTAGGGCCTCCATGGATCGGACTTGTTTGTTTAGCACATCCCACAGATGCTCGATTGAATTGAGATCTGGGGAATTTGGAGGCCAAGTCAACACCTCAAACTCATTGTTGTGCTCCTCAAACCATTCCTGAACCATTTTTGCTTTGTGTCAGGAGCATTATCCTGCTGAAAGAGACCACAGCCACCAGGGAATACCGTTTCCATGAAAGGGACATGGTCTGCAACAATGCTTAGGTAGGCGGTCAAAGTAACATCCACATGGATGGCAGGACCCAAGGTTTCCCAGCAGAACATTGCCCAAAGCATCACACTGCCTCCGTCAGCTTGCCTTCTTCCCATAGTGCATCCTGGTGCCAAGTGTTCCCCAGGTGAGCCACGCACACGCACCCGGCCATCCACGTGATGTAAAAGAAAACGTGATTCATCAGACCAGGCCACCGTCTTCCATTGCTCCGTGGTCCAGTTCTGATGCTCACGTGCCACTGCTGGTGCTTTCGGAGGTGGACAGGGGTCAGCATGGGCACCCTGAGTGGTCTGCGGCTATGCAGCCCCATACACAACAAACTGCGATGCACTGTGTATTCTGACACCTTTCTATCAGAACCAGCATTAACTTCTTGAGCAATTTGAGCTACAGTAGCTCATCTGTTGGATCGGACCACAGGGGCCAGCCTTCGCTCCCCACGTGCATCAATGAGCCTCTAATGATGTTTCATGCATTCTGAATAATTTACACTGTTAAAGAGTTGATTCTCATGCTAAACATGGCCAAAAATTTTTTTAAAAATGAGTTTGACGTATGACGGAGTATTTCTGTGCCAAATACACTCCTTCTGGATTCGAACAAATTTCGGAAAGTTTTTTTCGAGTATGGCCCTGTATGAGGTCAAAATGGGTGGAATTCCTTGTATGGGCACCGTACGTGCTCCGTCCGGGTTACGGAAGCCGTCGGCAGCGCTGTCATTTTGTTTTTAGACCACAACATCAACAATGTCACTAAAGAAGTGTGTTTCTGGTTGTGAGGGAAAGATAACCTTGTTCAGCTTCCCAAATAACCCAGCGTTAAGGAAACAGTGGATGCAGTTTGTTTTTCCGGAGTTCTGCAAGTGTGTGTGTTTGTTCCCTGTCATGAGTGGAAACCGCAGGCGGTGAGTGAAACTGCATCAAATGTGTGTGTTTTGTTGGCAATCGGCGTGCAAGTGCATATAATGTGAACAACACCAACGTATAGAGAATAGAAAGTTACCCAGGGAGGGATAATGACCCGAATGTATTGTGTGTGCGTGTGTTTGTCATAGGTGTGTGTGTGTCTTTAGCTCCGCCCACTGCACTCCTCCACGAGTTCAGCTGTTTTCGGAAAGAGTCGGTACAGCGTATCTGTCTTTAAAAACTGAAGACTTTTTTGGGATATGAAGGATGCAATGCTACTCTGTAGATACTCAAGATTTATGAGACTGGCAGAAACTTTGTGTTACCCCCCCCTTGAACCTTTTATCCCTCCAAAAATTGGACACTAATAAAGTGCTTCGGACAGCGGACAGACCTCTCCCACACATTTTCTTATTGACTCTGATGTTGCCAACATTGTTGCTTTCAGTGTGTACATAAAAATGACTTGTCGCTGGGTTAGGAATGATGTTTGGGGACAATTCTGATATTACAAAATATCAACACAAACTAATCCTGGGTATGGGCAAGTGATTATCTGCCACAGTGTCAGGAAATCAGGGACCAAAAAAATCTACCTTTCTATCTTTTTCTTGAACATTCCACGTAATCGGTAAACAATCTATTTCAAATTCGATTGTGTTCACTAATGAGACAAGGTCAAAGAGAATAATCAGTTAACATACAGTACAAGGAATCTTAATCACTTCATTGAAACTGTCCTCCCAGGAATAGTAAGTCAATTCTGTATCATGCAAAACAAAAATTGCTTTGAATCTCCGGCATTAAAATGCATGATATCAGCTCATAATTACTGCTTAGCACAATGAGTCCAATTATAGCCAACGATGACTAATTTGAAAAGTCACCTCAGCAGTTTGGGTAATTAAACACCTACTGTACAGTACAAATACAGAAATGCATTTGGCTCGCTTGTAACTTGTATATTTTGCACTAATTAGCTTAAAGAGCAAACAACGTTAAATGTTGCAGTCACTATGAGAAATAATACAGCTAACTGAGTTTTAATCTATAATGACAGCTAAACCAGATTTAATCAGAGTTGGTTACATAGCAGCTTGTCTTCTAAATGAATTTAGCAGTTCATGTTGATTTAAATTGGGAAAAAGGATTATACTAACAATTCCCGGGAAATTGATTTATAGATAAAGCGAGTGCACATGTATATCCCTCAAGATTACTGTATTTTAGCATTATTGCTGTTTTAAAATGTATTTTTATATTTATTTTACAATCTGTGTTTTTTTTGGGCATAGCTCTATTTTGTTTATATATATATATATATTTTTTTTTCTTCTTCTTCCTAAATTTACTTTTAATTTAATATAGGTGATAATATAAATTGAACATATTGACATTATGAGAATTACATAACACTAAAAAAAGGAAAAGAATTACAAACAGATCTTGTTTTAAGGCTTTTTTGTTCTCAGACAATTGAATTGAAATGAGGTATTTTTCAAGTTCATAAAAACAAGAAAGCATTTAGATATTGATTTAGCAAATTTTAAGGCTCTAATGTGTGCAGTTTTATTTGTGTTAATTTCTAATAATCTTACTTGCATCACACACCATATCGCCATCTGCAGGTGGGATGGGTTCTCACACGCAGACACTCGGGTCAGATTATTGTGCAAGGCTATGAAAACAATTACATACTTGTGTAGATAACCGTTTAGTGTTTTTATAGTTTTGTTTTTTATTTGCGTTTGCGTGAATTGGTAACACTTACTTTTGATGGTCCACTTTAGACATTTTACTAACTCTAAGTAACTTTGCAGCTACATGCCAACTAACTCTCATTAGAGTATTGTAGACTCTGATTAATATCTGCTAACACTTTATTTTGATGCTCTGCAACAGACATTCTACTGAATATAAGAGACTGCAACTGTCAACATACCCCTAACACCTAACCCTAACAGTCTACTAACATACTAATACTCCACTGAGAGTTAGTTGACATATAGTTGCAAAGTTAATATTTATAAATCAATAGTTTTCATTTTAGTTTACAATATGTACCGCATTGCCAAGCGTCCATTCTGTACAGCATCTATAAAGTGTCTCCCAAAGGCCGTGTTTATTGACTTTTTATTTAGACTCTCTTTCCATCTTAACACCTGTTTCAGGGTTTCACAATAAAGCCAACATATTGCTTCTTGGTTGCAAACCTCCATCAATCATAAAGGATGTTGAGATAGACCAACAGAGCCAAATGGCCAGGGCTGGATCTAGTTATGGCTCTAGTTATGGCTATTGTTTTCTGTAAGGGACAGCTGTGCTCACATCAATTTATCTTGTCCTGCTGCTGTTTTTTTTTTTTCTTTTTTGGTGTAGCTTTCCTTGTCTTCATGGAAATTAAAATCTCTTGTTCTGCCACACAGAAAGCGACCAAAGATTCTATCTATCCATCTATCCATCCGTCCGTCCATACATGCATCCATACATGCATCCATCCATCCATCCATCCATACATCCATACATGCATCCATCCATACATCCATCCATACATCCATACATCCATACATCCATACATCCATACATACATCCATACAAACATACATACATAGCAGGTGAATTCAACATTTTGCATCGGTTGTTATCGTAAAAATAGATTTGTGTTCATGAAATTTAGTTGAAAATGAAATTATTTTCCTTATCTGTGGCAAACCTCAGGTCATTGTGTCACTTGAAGTGTCATCTTATTTTATCCTCCATGTAAAATCCTTCTCATAAAACATTAATAAACTCATTTTGGTGGCTTACTGTGAGTAATAGTTGATATAGACCATTTGGGTGTTTGCAAACATCGATGACGTGATTTGTGGGCGAAGCCTACCTGGTGGCAGAAAATTCACATCACAATTTAGACTTTTTTTTCCTTGCATTTCCAAGTTTATATTTCACAATTCTAAGAAGAAATATCAGGAATTGCAAGATATAATCTGATATTGTGATATCAACTCATGAAGAAAAAAAGTCAGAATTGAGATAGGCCTAAAAATTTCATGTTTAAATGTTACCTATATAAAACGTTATAGGTTTAGATATTATTTCATGCTGTAACTGTAAAGCTAGTATGCCCTTATATGAACTGCATATGTGATTATTATGTAGATCTATTGTTTACATCAAACCCATGCTTTAATAGCAGACTAATCACAGGGTTCATCAGTCCAGTCTGTGGCTTGCAATCATAAATGTCTGTGTTTAGCTTCACAAAGCGTCTTCGATGACGGTACTCTATAAATATGAAGACCATTTTTTTCTCTCATTCCGTGAATTTTGCCCATTTTCCTCCACTTGTTACCACTGTTTTTCTCAAAAAGTGGACGTAACTGTGATGTCTGCTCAAATGGTCTATATGCGTCATCATCACCACATGGCTTTCTAGTACTTGGGCGATCCTATATAAAGTTTTGATGGTAAATTTCTGTGGTAAAAGTCATTATAAGACAGAGTAAGTACACAAACATTTCCATTATTAGACTAGAGTAGAGCACTTCACCATAACTTACATTCACTTATCACTTAGTTTATTTAAACCATGATTTTTTGCAGTTCCTAATAAACTTAAAGGCACAATATGTAAGATTTTTTGGATTAAAATATCCAAAAACCACTAGAACAATTTTATATATTTTGTTGACTTGTGTACTTACATTATCCCAAATGTTTCCAAGAATGTTTAAATCCAGGAAATAAGCAATTTTAACCAGGACACGGACTGTGCGTCGCCTATCAATGACATCATACCCGCGTTACTCTCGATTTTTTTTTGGTTTTATTTTGTAGAAAGCATGGAAACACCAAAGATGCTTTAATATATGATGTGTTTTATTAGACAGGTGAGCAACTGTTTGGATCATTCATCAACAGAAAACTAATCATTGTTCTCCAGCTCAACACAGTTAGTCTTATTGTTTAAATCTGGTTTTCTTGATTTACCGCGAGTACCATGTTTTACCATGCCTGATATCGATCTAGCTCACTGCAGTGTGAACAAGTGTCTCATAGTCGCCGCAGAGTGAATGCTCAGAGTAGCATTATAACATAACTTTAACACACTCAGATGTGTGTAATGTAATAAAACAGCGCTGCGTTACCCCACATACACATGAGCGGAAGAAGCGGAAACGCTCGCCTGCGGCAGAATAAAAGCTCCACTGCTCTTGAGCCGTGTGTCGCGGTTGTCTCTCATTAGCAATCGCTCCAGCAGCCTTGTTCCGCTTCAACGGCTTTCAGCCCCGCCCTGATTCATACTACAGTAACATTAATAAATATTTAATACATTAGCTCATCCATGAATAGGATTTCTGCCCAAGTCCCATTGGATTCTTTTCCACCGGCTATAGAGGTGAAGACAAAAACTCCCATGATTCCGCGAAATCACAGCGTCATCAAGCTATGCCTTTGTTCTGAATAAATGACCTCTAGCAGCGAAAACTACATATTGTGCCTTTAATGGCAAAATGGCATGTAACTCGATTTGCCACTCTTCATAGAGTCATCTTGGTCATAGCTGTAATTTTTCCTGACCTAAATGTTTTCTCATCGTAATCGTAGCACTGTAGACTTATCTTTGTATGCTTTGTGAGCTCTGGCCCTTTCAGGTAAAGATTAAAAACAACAAAGCAAAAAAACAACTCTGTGAGGGATACAATATTACAGTGCTACAATACATTTCATATCTCACTTTATGTATCGCTGACATGCCATTGTCCCTTGTTTAGCTTTAATTTCTCATTGATGGGTTGTTGGAAACCTTTGCAACCGTGTTCTTGATGTTTGCTGATTAATAAAACAAAGTTAAAACGGTTACATACCCTCACGATGCTTCCGAAGAGACGCCTGTTATGCCGGCACAACTGTGTGACAGATAAAAATGTGCAGGCCATGAGCCGCTCCTTGTATGAGATTTGTCATCATATCCAGTCCAGTTGCTTCAGGGTCAGGACTCAAATTAATTCCTAACTGACTACAGCAGCAGACTGTGTGAGTGATAGTGGAGGCTGCTATTTTTGAACAATAGAAATGCATGTGTCTGCTGGCTGGATGGATGCAATAGGAGCACCAGGTCATTTTAAATTGCCCTGTAATTTGCTAACATTTTGTGAAACCGCACAGAGGAGTTCATTATTGCGCTGTAGCACTGCAGGAAAGGATGTCCCTTTAAAACCCATTAAAACTTTGGGCCATCCCGACATGTTTATACACTGTAATACTATTTCAGTCTTTCTACTTGAAAATGTCATGTTCAATTCAATGTGTTACTTTTTTTACATTTGTTTGTAATTAATTGTGAAATTTACTTGCAATTTCTGAGTGAAAATTGATTCTACACAGATTTTGCCTTCCAAAGAGTCAAGCAAATTGATTTAATCGCATAAAATGGCATTGCAAACAATGGATATTTTGGATTTTATGTATAGATAGTCACCTTTTTTTCTTTCTTTTTTTTCCTTTTCTTTTTATTATTCACAGCTATTACAAAATGGAGACAAGTGTGCCAGCAAAGAAAGATGGTCTTTTGTTTGTTCGCATTGGCATTCAAAGCAACAGGTTACCAGAAATATTAGAGGTCTCCATTATGTATTTCAGCAAACAATTCCATGTCTCTGACAGAGGAACTAAAGGGGGAATAATTGCAAAACACCAAACAAGACGCTATTGTTTTGCTGCACTGGCTGCTTTGTGGGTATCAACAATATTTCTCAAAATGAAAAAAAATAAATAAAATCTTATAAGTTTGCAGTTAGAGGAAATGAATGTGAATCCGCATAATATGTTCATTTCTCACTCATTGTGATGTTTAAAAACTAAGACATGACGGCAGAACATCTGTGCGATCTGTTTCTTGCCTTAAGGAAACTGTAGCTTAGGCATGAAATGTATTCAAAGCTATTAAACATTCTAGATCAAGTGCAACTGTGAACATACATCAAACCCCTTCGTAATGTCTTTGATTTGATGTTTTTGCACCGCTTTGTAATTTGAAATAAGAAGCAACCTTTGAACAAGCTGTAGAATAGCTCTTTCTTCTCTTTCAGTGCAACAAAGTGAAATTTATTCCCAAGGACACAACACTCATGGTTAGTTTAGCAGAAGTTATCACAGGAGAGGAGACCTCCTCAGTTCACTGCAAGGTTAGCAACTCTCCTCTGGGAGAACGTTTCGTTCTGTTCAAACAGATTTTTCAGACTGAAGATAATGCTAGTAGTGTTGCGCATCCTTTAAACACAACCTTGAGTCAGGGACTTTGAGGTCAAAGGAATAAGGTTTTAGAGAGGTTCTGTAGTGCAGGTGGCCTGTTGAGGGGTCAGCCAAAGAGCTTCTGTTATGAATCACAGTCTGGATTAGAAAACCAGAGGACTGTAAATCATGCATTTCCTTCATGCAAATGGACTTGTCACTGCTGTCTTATTGTCTAAAGACGTCTGTTTAGGAGTTTTCTCAACATTATGATGAATATTCAATAGAATATGGTTCAATATTAATTAATTCATCATTTCCTCGCCCTCATGTTGTTCCAAACCCATTGGACTGTCTGTGGAACACAAAAGCAGATGTTTAGCAGAATGTCAAAGCTGTTTTTTTCCCCATAGAATAGGGCTTTTCACACTGTGCTTAACCCTGGGTTATTGTTATTCTAAACCTCACTTTTAATCGCAGGTAGAGAAATGTTGCACACTTGTAATTTAACCTGGGATTATAAAACCCTGCATTGCAGTGCCCAAAAAAATGTCAAATAGTGACTGCAAATGCATCAATTAAAGTTTAACTCTTTATAGTGTGAAAAACATGATAGCAGTAAGAAATATATATTACGAGGATGTGCAATGCTAAAGAGCCTTTATGTAAACAGATCACGTGAAAATATGAATTGTCAGCATATGAATACCCAGGATTTATTGTTATCCCTGGTACATTATGTCCAGTGTGAAATATGATGCAAGATAACCTAGAATTCTGTTCATTCAGGGTGTAGACCAGGGGTTGACAAGAAAGTTTGGCATCGGGCCAAAAAAAAAATTTCCCACTAGATGGTGGGCCAGAACATAGTCAAGGGATAATTTAAGAAATTAATTGATGAAAAACTACAATTGCCCGACATACTGTTACAGTGTCTTTTGTAACTGGTAGTGAGCTGTTACTCTGTTAAAAAATTGGATAAATGAATAAAGCAGTAGTAATGCGTAACCTAAGTATCATCATTCACCAACTTGCAACAGAGACCGCCTTGCTAAAACACACATATGTGGGAGATGCGGAATGGATAAAAATAACTAGAGGACTTGAATAAGCCCATTAATGGCATGTTTGAGTCATGCTCTTAACGAACTGTTTTATTTCCTCTTTCCATATTGTGAATAATAAATGTGTATTTTAATTTGCTTGTTTACACAATGGAGCCTAACTTATTGTAATAATTATTTGACGTAGCTTACTTTTACACTCAGAATTATTCCTTGGCATCCTCACGTACTAAACTGCATTTTTTTTATTGTTTGCGTGCTGGAGGTGCGCGATTACATCGTGTGCAGAGTGATGTTAACATTAAGCTAGCCGGTGAGAGAAAATGGCACTATCAAAGAGTCTAAAGAGGAAAGTCGACAGCGAAAATAGGGCTTACAAAGAAGAATGAAAAGTCAACTATGCGTTCAATCTACCTGGTTTTATGAATGCAAAGCCGGTGTGTCTTATCTGCAACGAATATACACTCACCTAAAGGATTATTAGGAACACCATACTAATACTGTGTTTGACCCCCTTTCGCCTTCAGAACTGCCTTAATTCTACGTGGCATTGATTCAACAAGGTGCTGAAAGCATTCTTTAGAAATGTTGGCCCATATTGATAGGATAGCATCTTGCAGTTGATGGAGATTTGTGGGATGCACATCCAGGGCACGAAGCTCCCGTTCCACCACATCCCAAAGATGCTCTATTGGGTTGAGATCTGGTGACTGTGGGGGCCATTTTAGTACAGTGAACTCATTGTCATGTTCAAGAAACCAATTTGAAATGATTGGAGCTTTGTGACATGGTGCATTATCCTGCTGGAAGTAGCCATCAGAGGATGGGTACATGGTGGTCATAAAGGGATGGACATGGTCAGAAACAATGCTCAGGTAGGCCGTGGCATTTAAACGATGCCCAATTGGCACTAAGGGGCCTAAAGTGTGCCAAGAAAACATCCCCCACACCATTACACCACCACCACCAGCCTGCACAGTGGTAACAAGGCATGATGGATCCATGTTCTCATTCTGTTTACGCCAAATTCTGACTCTACCATCTGAATGTCTCAACAGAAATCGAGACTCATCAGACCAGGCAACATTTTTCCAGTCTTCAACTGTCCAATTTTGGTGAGCTCGTGCAAATTGTAGCCTCTTTTTCCTATTTGTAGTGGAGATGAGTGGTACCCGGTGGGGTCTTCTGCTGTTGTAGCCCATCCGCCTCAAGGTTGTGCGTGTTGTGGCTTCACAAATGCTTTGCTGCATACCTCGGTTGTAACGAGTGGTTATTTCAGTCAAAGTTGCTCTTCTATCAGCTTGAATCAGTCGGCCCATTCTCCTCTGACCTCTAGCATCAACAAGGCATTTTCGCCCACAGGACTGCCGCATACTGGATGTTTTTCCCTTTTCACACCATTCTTTGTAAACTCTAGAAATGGTTGTGCGTGAAAATCCCAGTAACTGAGCAGATTGTGAAATACTCAGACCGGCCTGTCTGGCACCAACAACCATGCCACGCTCAAAATCGCTTAAATCACCTTTCTTTTTTCAGTTTGGAGTTAAAGAGATTGTCTTGACCAGGACCACACCCCTAAATGCATTGAAGCAACTGCCATGTGATTGGTTGATTAGATAATTGCATTAATGAGAAATTGAACAGGTGTTCCTAATAATCCTTTAGGTGAGTGTATGTCAGACGCCATCACAAGACGATGCATGGCACCTTTTTTTGCTGGTTGTCTTGTCAATATTTTTGATAAAAAGGAAGCTGAATTTGATTTGTTATTGTTCACGTGTTGGTGCTGAGGCCCCGCGTTATAAGCAAACGTTTCAATGGTTCACTGTTCGTTTTTTCATACCACACATTTCATGACGGCTATTTTAGAGGTGTGTCTAGCGATCCATTCCACAGACTCTTTTGAATGTCTTGCAGAACTAGTGTGAAAAGCCCTAATGAAATTAATGGTGACTAGGGGCAAAAATTACAAAAAGTGCCATAAAGCATCATACAATATGATTACATCTTATATTGCACATTCTGTCAAATATCTCCTTTAGTGGTGTGTAGAAGAAATAAAAACATAAGGGTTTGGAACGACAATGAGAGTGAGAACATGATGGAAATATTCATTTCTGAATAAACTATTCCTTTAAATCCACCGATTTAACTTCTCTAAATGGTGACAGACAAAGTTGTGGAGTGTGACGAGCATGAATGGTGCATTCTGGGATCAAGGAGTTCAGAATCAGTCTGTGTCGCATGTCTCAGACTTTGTGACACTAATGAATAGATTTTGTGAGCTTTGCTTCAGTTTTGGTCCTGAAAGGTCAACTGAGGGATTATTCTTTAGCCAGATATTTTTGAAGGGATTTGTTTTTTAAGAAAACTGAACATGGAAGAAATGCCATGTGAAGAATACATCCTACTGTTGTGTTGCCTCTGTATTATTACAGGTTAAATTATTTCCAGTTCAAGTTGACCTTTGTTAGTGTTGTTATTTTTTGTTGCTGCTCAACAAATAACCTTTAGTAAAGACATTCTCATCACTTTTATTAAAGATAACTTTTGGAACTCTAGCGGTTAAAAAAACAAAACTGCTTGCATTTTGCGGAAGAACATTGTTTTGGTTGTGCTTCATCTCTGCGTGACTGTAAAGGATGAATATGTTTTTTTTCTCATAACTTAAAAGGGAGAGAGAGATTATCCTATTGCTCATAAAACATTCACTAGGCTTAAGAGATATAAGCAGTTTAGATGGAAAGGATCTCAAGCTGACTTGCTGAAGATGTTGCTGTAGCTATACCTATTAATAGACACAGTACTTCCTTGAAAACAATTTCCAGCACAGCGCTACAACAACCATACTGAAATGATCCTCCACAATAGATAATGCTTTACAATGAACTTTGTTAGAAAGCTACATATGGCAATTTATCTGTACAATAAAATACCATACTCATATGTTGAGTAATAAAAATGCCATCTATGTGTCACTTTTACAACATTTCAAATTAATTTATGCTGTATGCTCTAATATGACCAGTCATTTATGCTGTCATCACCTGGGTGTTGATAACGCGAGAGCGCAGGTGAGATCTGAACAGCACACGTTGCTACACTATGTTGCCAAAAGTATTAGGACACCCCTCCAAATCATTGAATTCAGGTATTCCAATCATTTCCATGGCCACAGGTGTATAAAAGCAAGCACCTAGGCATGCAGATGCTTCTACAAACATTTATGAAAGAATGGGTTGCTCTCAGGAGCTCAGTAAATTTAAGCGTGGTACCACCTGTACAAGTCCATTCTTGAAATTTCCTTAATACTAAATATTCCACGGTCAACTGTTAGTGGTATTATAACAAAGTGCATTTACATTCCGGGCGAGCTCAATCATGTGTCCGACGCGCTCTCATGACAGCTCACTCTCCCAGGAGATTGGAGACTCCATCCCCAGGTGATCCAACTGATCTGGAGTCGATTCGGGGATACACAGACCTGTTTGCCTCCCAGGAGTCCTCCCACTGCCAGCTCTTTAATCCCTGACCGAGGCGTCCCTCAGCACGGACGTATTGGCAAACAGCTGGCCACAGGGCCTCTGCAAATGCATGTTTCCCCCAGTGAGCTTACTTGCACAGACACTGTGCAAGCTCAGGAAGTACGAGGAGCAGGTCTTGATGGTTGCGCTTTACTGGCCTACCCGGACCTGGTTTTCAAACCTGAAGGTTTTCGCGACAGCCCCTCCCTGGTGTATTCCGCTGAGGAAGGACCTTCTTTCTCAGGGATGGGGTAACATATGGCACCTGTGTCCGGACCTCTGGAACCTCCATGTGTGGCTTCTGGACAAGACGCGGAGGACTTAAGTGGCCTACCACCAGCGGTGGTAGACACTATCACTCAAGACAGAGCTCGTTCTATCAGGTGAGCTTATGCTTTGAAGTGGAGTCTGTTTGCTCAGTGATGCTCTTTCCATCAAGAAGACCCCTGGAGATGCTTGATCGGTTCTGTGCATTCTTTCCTGCAAGAAGGGTTGGAACGGAGGCTGTTCCCCTCCACCTTGAAGGTGTATGTTGCTGCCATTGCGGCACATCACGTTGCATTTGATGAGAAGTCACTGAGAAACCACAACCTGGGTGTCAGGAACCAAGAGGTTAAATCCTCCCAGGTCGTGTGTCGAGGGTGTTGCCTCCACTCTGGCAGACATTTCTGAAATTCTATAATCTCTGGGTTGAGCCAATTTCTTCCTGTGTGTTGGGTACAAACTGGTAATGTACGGGAAGACTGGCTCTGTGTCTTGCTTGCAGCATCATCCCCTCTCAAGGGGGTATGAGCGCCTTCCTTCGAGCATCCTTCGGCAGTCAGATGCAGCAGAGGCGTGCCATGGTCATGGCTGAAAAATGGGAATTGAGAACCAAAGCTCCCTTCCTGTGAAACCGGAACAGCAGCTGTGACCGTCTCCTTTTTAAGCCCTGTCTCTATCATCTGGGCTTATGTGGGGTGCTTGGTAGGTTACGACTAAACGGGAGCAGTTGCCAAAAGGAAACACTATGGCTTGCCAGCATCTGCATTTCCAACACTTGTAACACAGTTCAGTGGTTCTGGAGCTTTCAATAGGGACCCCATTTGTCAGTTTACATAACATTGTACTGACTGACAGATGGGGAACATCTTGGTTACTGATGTAACCCTCATTCCCTGATGGAGGAAACGGAGACGTAATGTCCTGCCTGCCACAACCCTGAATCACCACTGAATGGCTGGGGCCCTCGTCTTGGCTCCTCAACATAAAACCTGAATGAGTGGATGCGTGCCGCAGTCGTATATGCCCCTATGTATGGGCTAGTGGCTCTGCATGCAAATTCCACTCGCCAATTCCAGTGGCCTTTTTTTTTCTTTTTTTTTACTCAGAGGTGATTGGGACTCCCAAGTGAGACCCCATTTATCAGGCGACATAACATCTCCATTCTCTCCATCAGGTAATCAGGGTTACATCACTAACTAAATCGTTCTCTTTGAAGTCTTGCGCTTGAACGGACAAATTCACACAAAAATTGTCAACATGCCCGTCTTGGTAGTATCCTAGCAAACATAGTAGGCTATGTTTTAAGTAAATGTAAAAAGTTGAGAAAGATAACGCATGTGTACAGTATCAGTGTATTGGATCCGTGCATTATGTCTTAAAGCGACAGCAGCCTCATATTACTGCTGTCTGTGTTTTTAATGTTAATCAAACAACAAAAGATAAGGAAATCACTCACTGCTGAATATCTTTTGTTACTAATAATGATTCATCTTCATTTAATTTATACCATGAAGATTATATGCAATGTTGTTTTACATTTGATTACTTTATTCAATTTCTGTACTTGAAAAATACTGTTAGATACCTGAAAAATCTGAAAAGCACTGCTTATTTTATATGTATCTTTGCTCTATTGTATTTATATACAATTTTCTTTATTTTTATTTGACAGTAGTCTCTTTTTCTCCTGAACATAGCACATATCGAACAAAATCGTGACCCTAAAAACGTGATAAAATACTGAACGGTGAGTAATTTGAAGCATTACACCCCTACTATCTACCCCATACCTACCTACCTACATTTCTTCCTTCCTTCCCAACAAACAGTAGCGTCAGTGTTTTTAATGTTTTTCAGTGTTTTTGAACGAATTGTTTAAGTGGTACATTGAATCAGTCATAAACAGTCACTTGTTTAATTCCTGCATAGATCAGTGTTTTAGAACAAATCAGTTAAGTGAATGATGTATTGACTCGCTCATGAAGACAGTCACTTGTTTTGTATCCCTGTATGAATCAGTTGAATGAATGAGTAAAGACAGTCACTTGCTGGCATAATGTACCATGCAGAAAGACTAATTACAAAATCACACCATTTATGCACAGAATGAAAGGAATTTTAACAGATTTGTAGTGTGTTTAATTTTAACTATAGTTCCAAACACACAGTTTAATATCAGAGTACAAAATCTAATCTAAACTGTTAATTTGTTCAATTCGTCTGCAACAGCTGTTCAGGTTGCATTCATCATTAGGCATATTGTTTAAAAAGAAAGTTAAAGACCAATTTGTCTCCTCTGATACTGGGCCATGTCGAAAATTAAGGCACCAGTGACTGCAAAACATATGAACTATTTCAGTGATACACACAAACATGTGCGGAAGTTACGTTTATTGAGTCTGCATTTGACAAATTGATAGTTTAACGTAACACTGCAGACATTGAACATCAGGTGACAGTATGAAAGTGAGCGTGCATGAATAGTTTTGAGTGACTCTAAATGCCAACCGGAGATTGAGCGTTAGATTTTACCAGCTATACCAGCTGCATTAACTCGTCGTCTCCCTCAACATAATTTGCATAACCATGCGGAATAATAATTGACATTTTCAACATAGCTTCTCTCGAACTGAAGTGATTTTAGCCCTCATTCCAATGCATCTAGCTGAATTAATGTTATCCAGCAGGAATGGCTCAACCGGAGTAACGTTTTTGATTGAAAAGCTTAAGCGAAATGCGTTTACCTTGAAGACAGTGGCATCCTCCTCTACCACAGTTACTGACTCCGATAGGATCGCAAAGTCTGCAGTTGCCAGAGATTTAGTTGTTGAAATGGTATGCTAATGTCCTAGTTTTCTGGCCCAAATTGCTTTTGACCTTGAGGTTAAATGTGGACATTTACAGTGCACATATATAAGTATCTTGCCATTTGGTAAGAAATTAAGAGATAATGAGCAAGATATGATATGCCAGAGTGCATTTAGACTAGAGGTGTCATACCACACTAATATACACTTTGAAATAGTTCCATTCTCACATAGCTGGGTTATTACTACTATTTAACAGTGATTTATAAGTGCAAGATATGTTGTAATTTGCTACTATGTTTATCCAATTGATTGGCTCTAAATTCTAATTGGATCAGCCATATTAAAACTATGACTATAAATACACACACATGACTGTATATTCTATATTAATGTGGCAATTTTCTGCGTTCCAATTTGTGTTACATTATTTAAAGGGGTTGTGGCCATTTTGGCAAGAAGGAAAAGAAAATGCAAAATCATTTGGATTGGCAGATGGATAGCTGGATAAATATAGATGGATAGGTAATTCTAAATAATTGCAGCCCCTACAACTAACAGAACGGCAGCACAAGGCAGACAGGAGTTAATCAAAAGGGACTGTAGTTATATCACAAACAGCTTTCGTGACCCACTTTGTGCCATATCTGCCTCTGCAAGACGACAGTAGATTCACATTTGCTTCTTTCCGTGGCTTCTTTCTGTTTCCTTCATGGTGATCTTTATGTCTGTTTATATTAGTGGTGTTCACTGAGCAAAAGAAACTATGTGTAGAAATAGTCACTGTGCAAGACCTTTTGCTTACAGCTGAATATGCACGACAAAGATGATCAATTGACCTGGATTGATACAGATACAGTTTTAGATATGAACTCATCATGACAGATTCACAACAAAAACAGTGAAATGAAACGTTCTCTCATCAGCCCACCTGAAGCTATGAGAGCACAACTGAGATTCCTCCAGAATAACAATTAAACAAAGAAATATAATTGGCTCATTGTGTCTATATGGTTGGATTTTCCACATTTTTTGCTAAATCAATCAGTTCAGGTGTTAAGGATCAGTAGACTTCTGTTGTTTTTCCCCTTCCGAGAATTATCATCAAATCAAGGGTATCATTTTCAACACATTACACTGAGGCATGGATTCACACTACTAATTAGCTAAACTGATCTACAATTTGCTTAGGTCAGCCGGGTTTTAATTAAAAAGCAGTTGAATCAAATAAGCTTTTCAAGTACCAGGTAACATCAGAGGAAGATATATATTTTTTAATTAAATGTTATCTCATGCCATACTTCCACTTGGCATGTTCATCATCATCACCATCATTTTAATGCAACAATCTTGGTAAAATGGTCAAATCCCCTCAATAAACCCCGTTTAACCTTTCTCTTCCCATTTCATTTGCTGTAGTGAATCTACCATCAGTGTAAACACAAACTAGTTTAGTGATTCATTTAGGATTAGTCAAAGACTGTGGTGAACATGAGAATGATAATCCAGGATCAATCGCACACCACATAAAATATTTGGATACTGATCACTGTAATCTCTTATGAATGAAGAGTAATGGAAATATGCAAATAAGGCTAAATATGATGACTTTAACAATTGAATGTTGCTGAAAATGATGTTTTCCATGGGTCTGATTGCACAATCACATATTAAAATATGATTAAAATTTTTGGCTGATGTTATATGCGGTACTAATCTTTTTAAGGTGGTTTGCAGTTCTTAGCTGAGCTGCAAAATCCATGCTGGTCTGTTTGCTGGTTTTAGAGGGGTGCTTTTCAGGTGGTAGACAGGCTTTCTGACCATCTAAGTCAGCTGAATACAATACAATTTGAAAAATCACACTAGGATGTTTGGTTTATAGTAGGGTACAACAGGGCTAAAAGCTCCACGGGGTAAAAGGCTCCTTTGATTTTAATCTCTTTTAACTCACTAGATGGCACAAAAACTTGCCTCAGCACCTTCCAAAACATCCGCTTTTCAAGATGCACGTGGAAATTTGATCAGGCGGCAGCGCAAAGTTGATTCTGAGCTAATTTCATCTAATATTATTTGGTGTTTTTTTTTAAATGTTGTAGATTTAAGTAGCAAATAAGAATCACTAAAATGATTAATGATTTTCAGTTTTGTTCAAGGTAAAGCAACAGTTTTTCAATATGGAACAGAAGAATATGGAAAGGTATGTTATTTGGGGTAAAAGGTGCAATAATTAACATTATTGGCTGACTTTTCCATTTGTTGACATGATTAGATTCAGATGGGAAATATCATATATTGAGTTGGGTGTCCACCTTAGAGATAATCACCATATTTATAATGAAACCATCATATTTAACAACATGATATTAATAATATCATATAATAAAATATAATTTGTTACTACTGTAAATCTATATTAAATTATTATGGGATCTCCTTCAATGCTTTCAGAATCTTTACTTTTTAAAATGATTTTGTTTCTATATTTTAAAAATATATTTCTGTATCAACATATTTTAATGACAGTATATTTATTTATCAAAATAAGCAGAGAATAGTTCAAACTTTGCTAAAGTGATTGTTTTGAGCAAGTATTATCTTTATTATTCTGTGTCTTTTGCCCCGTGTGTCTGTGGGGTTCAAGGCCCCCCTCGCCACCTCATACATTTATACGATTTTTAAACAAAATAAACACCTTTTATGATTTATTTTCACACAAAATCTGTTGCTCCGTCAATGTTCATATATATTTTTCTGCAGTCATACACTAGTAATGAAAAGCTATTTTTTTCTTAAGGTGTGCCTTTAGCCCCGTTGTACACTGTATCAGGAGTATAATAGTTTTAATGTAATTCTGCTTATATAAAACAAAATGGTAGGTTTCCTTATTAATACAATTATGATATATGGAGTAAATATTTTCCTCAATCTCTGTTTTGCGCGTGCACTGTCTGTCTTCTCCGCATGCGTTCACCCCGAGTTCAGCTGTAGTTAGGGAGACACAGGAACTGATGTGCAGTCAGTTTCCTCACCTATCCGAGCGCGAGAGCACCGCCGACCGCGCGCCGAGCGCGTTCTCTCTATTTCCAGGAGTGTTTCTGCCTTTTCCCACACACAGCCAACCCCCGGAGCTGTTTGCTGAACATCCTCTCGCAGTTGCGATCAGTTTGCGCGGGTCCTATTAAAGTGAATTTGAAAACGACAAGGATCAGAACGAGGCTGAAGCATCTTTAAGAGCGCGCGCATCTCTCTGAGAGCGCGAGCAACATATGTGCTGCCTCTGAAGGCTCGCTGCAGCACCTCAGTGTGTCTGAAAAACGCGTGAAAAAACCTTTCACCCGAACGCTGAAAACTTTCAAGGAATATTGATGAGCATTTGAGTGGATTTTCTGTCAGTAGCACTAAGTAAAGCTCGTACTTTTGGAGATATTTAAAGCACGGAATACGAAGTGAACGCTGCGCTCCGAGGGGAATCACATTTACGCGCCTTCAGTTATACGCTTCTTCTGTGCGGACGGAAGTTTCTGAGTTTTCCGACGAAAACATGGGCATAACTGGTTATTTCGAGCTGCAGTGGAAATGCCTGCTTGTTGTGGCTCTAAGACTGCTGTTCCTTGTGCCCGCAGGAGTGCCAGCGAGAAGCGGAGACTCTTATTTAAAGGACAACATCACTGTCAGACAGGGAGACAGTGCTGTCTTGAAGTAAGTCAATGATCATATTATTTACATTTCATGTTGCATGTTAAATGCTTTTTGGATTGTCATTTTGTGATGAAACTTCTTATTCAAGCATTTCACTTTCGAATGAGTTACAGCTCTTTCATTTTTAATTGAAATATAAATATTGTTATTAATCTGGCTGTGTTTGCACAGCTCATTTTTTTCCTGCTAGAGTTGTTTTGGGAATCCGTGGTGAGATGCGATCTGTCTGGTAATGCAATCAGCATGCAGTCTGTTCTATGCAATCAGTTTTGGTGGCCTATTTAGATAAGTAGTTCATCAACAAATCAAATTTAACTTCGACTCAATTCTCTATTCCCTCTACCATCTCGCTCATCCCTGCTTTTTCAATCCTCCTTCCTCTCTGTCTCAGTCACACACACACTCACACTCATTTGTGGACGCCCACATGCACTTACAGTAGCATCATTGTTTTCTTACTTTTCCTCTAATGCTTATTCCGGGAAGTTATATAAACGTGGGTGAACAGACAGTCGTTATTCCTGCAGGGGGGAATCGGAGTAAAGTCTTCGCGTTTGCTCTGCGCGTGGTACCAGACGCAGCAGGGGACGTTTTGTGTAGCATGAGACAGTGGCCTTTGGCTCCAGAACCTCTGTCCAAAAGAACGTCTGGAACAAAGCTGCAAAACAACACTGCAGAGGACGTCAAAACTATCCCCATAGAGCCTTATAGAGAAGGTTGATGCATGAATAAACCTCTTGAATAAAGAGCCATTCACGTGCAGAATGGCCCTTGTTTTTTGTGTTTCTAACTAAATATGCATAAATGCATGGATAGATAGATAGATAGATGGATGAACGATTCTGGATAAATACATTTTTTTAATAAAATGTTTTAGGGGGTAACACTTTATTTTACAGTGTCCTTATTAGGTTACATTAGTCATAAAAGTAAATTATGCATAATTACATGCAGCTAACCCTCAACCAAACCCTAATCCTACCCTAAACCTATAGTAAGTACATATAGGTAATTCATATTACTCAGTACTTAAATATATAATTACACTGTAACAAGAGATCACAATTCTAAATAGACAACTAAACAAAATTTCCTTTTATAAATGAATGATTCAATGAGTCACTCAGAAAGACTTCACTTGTTTCGTTACTGAATAAATCAGCATTTTTGAACTAATCTCTTGAATGAATGATTCAATAACATATTGAATGAGATTTTTTTCAGGCAATGACTTTTCTAGGCAGCGTTTGCGCACAAAGGTACCCCACAAAACTGATTTTGGACAGGCAGCGTAATCGTTTACTGATCCACAGCAATAAAGAGAGAGCTTTGGTGATAACTAAGCGAATACTTGATTAGTACAATAGTAGTTTCTCGCTAGAAATTACATCAAAAATGGAAAACGTTAGTCAAAAATGTACATTTACACACAAACTGACCACGCAACTTTTAGACGCCATCTTTATTTTTTAGGTCAAATGTCACCGAAAAGAACGCATAGGATTGTGGGATATCAAAGGCAGCGAAGGATACATCTAGGCTGCCTTCAAAAATTGATCAGATGAAGGTATCTCAGGAGACAGGAAGTGAAGCTAACATTTAATTTGGAAGAGCCTTGATGCCTTCATTCCTTGTAACGCATTTTTAAGCTTTCAGACACCGCCACCTACTGGCATAATGGTGTAATTGATACAATCTTCATTTGAATTGTCAAGTTACTTTCAAAAGGTTATCGCTACCGTAGACATCTGTGTTTAAATCTGAACCATAAACCTTTATCCCAGTTCTTCTGTGCTAATTTGAATTAGCGCTAATGCAGATTTGAATGTTTCGCTGTGATCGTACTTGACAAAGGCATCTGGCCTGTCATTTCGGAATAAGATCGCATGGGTGTTTGAATCGAGATTGCAATCTTTTAACGATTCATCGTGCATTTCTAATAGATGGATGAATAGATGGATTGTATGTCTGATTGACACTTTATTCCACCAATCAAAAGGTGGTTGAGAACTTCATAAACCTGCATGTGTGTGTACGTTTGCTCATTTATTCTTTTAGTCTGGTGTTGGGCTGAACTATAAAAATGTTGAAGATGTGTAACCATTTTCTTAAGGGAACAAAGACTGAAATTTAACAATTGCTTGTGGATGATGATAAAAGTAGTTAATAATAGGATATTGTTACTCTTACTGACATCAACATCTCAATCCCTCTCAA